>QRFJ01000237.1:1455547-1795547 GCA_006176705.1 Cocos nucifera | reverse complement strand
CTACACGCACGGTCATCAGGTTCATGCTAATCATGCATGAGCCGATCGACGCATAAGCCCTCGCACGTACGTGGCAGCATATTGTGGCACTAAATTTTCCTAGTCAAAATCTCCATGAAGAACCACTTAGATGGTTGATGAGATTCAAAAATCTGAGAATTATGGGATAACACGGTTGGGTGTGACCTATGTTCCAAGGAACATCGCGCAAGATAATGCTAAACTACTGGATTTTTTATAACCAATTTCTCTAAGGTGGATCATGATGTAGTGCAGAATTTGCTCCATATGTTTCCAAGAGGACCCAAGATTCGATAGTGCATCACTAAAGATGGAAGTCTCTTTTCATCGATCGATATGTTAGCCCCACCAAGAATATGAACTCGTCTTTATTTCACATGCTTCCGCATTAACGAAAAAAGAAAGCATGTCTTGAGAAAATGAGTATAGGATTCCATCGCCTACGTCTTACCTGAACCACTCTCTCCCACTTGTGTTGCACGTTGGCAAGGAAAACCAAGCCAATCATGGAGATTCCCTACTTTTGTTTTTGAAAGTGAAGTTGACCGCAGTAAAATTGCAAAAGAAAAATAATTGAAGGCATAAAAGCTTCCCCGGATTTGTGATTAGTTTAAAAATGCTTCTAAAGTTGTTCTTGGGAGCTTTTTTGTCATTAAAATAAGTATCAAATGACTAATTAATATACCAACTAAACTTTCATGAAGGGTCGATACCTGCCAGCTGCAATTATGGAGATCAAAGTAGACAAAGATGAGATGCGCCTAATCATTGTTGAGACCAGGAGATGGCAAAAGGGCTGGACAGCCGAATTTGGATGACAAATTGTATCGCACAACTAATTACTATTTTACTTTGATTTATTAGAATCTACTGATTTTATTCTTGATCTTGTTGATTATAATGATTAGGAATTTGATGCAACTAGTTATATTATATTTATAGATTCCCTTTCTGGATATGATAATTACTTCTGTCTGAATTGATATAATCTATTGTGCACACCTAAGTGGAATGAAGCCAATAACAAATAATAACATTATCTTGTGTTAATGAAAAGAAAAAAAAAAAAGCTACCGTATCTTTGACCAATTGTGCTCCGAAGGCACAGGAACGGCTTGTGTTACACGAGAGATTAGGATGGAAGGGAAAGTGAGATATTGTGAAGAAATCAGAGATTCAGATGGATTGAAATAAGACAAACTGAGAACATAAGCAGGTGGGGATCGTGTGTTTTCTTCGGCCTGCCCAATGGCCGTGCTAAAAAGTTCAAGATACTGAGCTAATTGCGTACTGCCGACGGCACTTGGTCTATTCTTTATATATGAAGATTATTTACTCGGTGTTCCCTAAATGAAATTTTACCATCATAGGTTAAAACAAACAAAACCGGTAAATGACTCATGCGGAGGCCAAAGGGTGTAAATCTTCTGAAAATTTATAGATGTTAATTTTAGATAAATTTTCAAGGGTTGAACCTTGAAGATTCTGCCCAATATAGAGACTTTTTAATTCATATTGAAACGAAGTATATATGAATCTTTATACTTTCAGATAATATATTTAGCAAAGTTGATCCTCTTCAAGGCATTCAAATGCACTCAACGAGTGAAACAATATCTGCTCTCGCATTATCTTCTAGGATTACTAATAAATTCCTCTCTCTCTCTCTCTCTCTCTCCCTCCTCATTCTCTCGCTCATATGCCCTAGAACTTCCTTGTTTCATCTCTCTCTCTCAATCCACCCACTTTCTCCCTTCTTTCTTCCATCTCCCACCATTTTGTGTGTAAAATTGATGACAAATCACTCTTGGTATCCCTCTCCCTCTTTATCATGATTTTGCTATCTAATATAACCCTAATATTGATCTTCATATGTAGAAAGAAGAGACTACTATATTGATCAAGTAGGGGTCGGATTCCAGATCGAGTAGAGATCTTAATATCCTAAACTGCTCGGTTGCCTTGGTAGCAACCCTGTTCTACAACCTAGACAGCTTGAAGGAGATTTGCTGGTTCCTCTCTTTCCAGATCGCTCACGTTATTGCAATTACTACAGGATTCATTTTGAAAATTGGTTATTCACAACGATCACAGAAAAGAAAGACAATAAACTTCAAGAAACTTTTAAACTCTCCATTACAGAATGGCGAATGGTTGACAGAACCACTTACTTGCGGCCATCAACATCTTTAGCTCGTTGCATCCATCCTCTTTTTATCACCGAAGTCTAGATAGACCAGTTGTTCCCGAGTTACGGGGAAAGGGAAATGAATAAATTGAAGGAAATGGTGATGCTCCTCCATGGTTGACAGGCATATCCAATTTTACTGCATGATAGGGCATGCAAAACTTCTTCAATTGGTGTGCTAAAAACCGCGGAGGCAACAAGCACATCCATGGATTTGCTTAATCCCATGGGCTTTATAATCAGATCTATAAAGTATTCCACATTTCCATGTGAAATTACCAACATGCAACTAGAGTCTAGAATATGCCCAAAAATTGCTTGGTTAAACCTTTCTTCCTTCTCTTTCCATACATCAAGAATTAACTAGGATTGAAGAACAACATATTGTTACAGTGAAGTCCAAGATCTGCCAGGAAGGCTGACTAACATATTTCGGAATCATCAGTGTCTAGACCAGCAAATGAGCTGAGAAAATGGGGGGAAAAATGAACATAGATTTTAAGATGCTCATGACTGAAAATAACAAGGAAGAAATCTCTGGAAATGCTCATGTCCCATCCATTAGGATGCCTCTAGAAATAAGTACCATCCTCTAGCCACCCATTTGATGCTGCAATGGGGAACCTGAAATTACCCAACCATCATGTACCATTATCAACATCAAATCCAGCCCCAGTCCAGCCAGACCCTGAAGCACCTCTTCCCTTGGGAAGGATCATGTTGCCCTTCCCTCTTCCCAAATTTGGGGTTCTTTTCTTTTCTCTCACTTCAACAGGTCGTTGGTTGTGCCCATCTGAGGCTGGCTGACCATTATTGTTTCCCCCTGTAAGTGTATTTTCAGGGACTTTACCAGCTGATTCTGCTGGCTGAAGCTGGGCAGGTTGTGGAGCTGTGGCATTGCTGTCAGTCTGCTGCACAGATACACCATTCTGACATAAAAATAAAGCAAACTCAACTACTAATATTCTATAAACGCATGCACGAATACTTCTATTTCCACTGCAATGATGTAGCCTAGATAAAATAACAGGCAAATTACCCATTTACTGGAAACAAATTGTAAAAGTTTGAAATTTCATGCTACCTTATGTGCAAAATGCAATCGATCATGTGCAAAATGACCCCTGCTATTTGTAAACTAAACAAAATTACACATGGTTTTAATTAAGTCTCAGAAAATGAAAAGCAAATATAGATGCCATAAAATAATATACAATTCCTTTTTCAACATGTTACTTTAACAAAAATATGCAGCCAGTTAGAGTCACCCAGTACTCAGAAAATCCAACCACTGAGACAGTTACCGGATTATAGACAGAACAGATACTGGGCAAACTCCAGAATGTGACCAGTGGAAAGGCTTGAATGTTCTTTTATGATTTGCAAAAACCAAGTGCTTTTACAGTTATTAGCAGTTCCTAGGCACAGAAAGGCTCATCTGTAAGCCATTTCAGCAGCTGATTGGGCTTTTGGACATGATAACTTAAACACCAACTTTAGAATAACTCTATCAACCTAAAAGACAACAATATGATTGAAGGTATATTACCCAGACCCTTTGATTTACTCCATATATTCACACCCAACACTTGAACACGGGTATATCGAAGCCAGAATTTGATTCAGTGGGAGCAATGATAGTAACCTATAATCTTTTACTTTATCAACCTAAAAGATACCTATATGATTTAAGGGATATGTTACACAGACCCTTTTGATTTACTCAACATACTCACCAGGCACTTCAACATGGGTATATGGCAGAGCCAGAAATTTGATCCAGAGGGGCAATGACAGTAATCTATAATCTTTTGCTTTATTTTTCAACAGAATATTAAATTATTTTGGCAAAAAAGTTACTGTAATTATTTGAGAATAAATTAGTCATTTGAACTAATCAAACTATGTTATTCTATTATAAATTTCTTAATTGTCAGAGTTCTAACCAAGAGCTTGAGAGGAATGATCAAGCTTGTATCATAAGTGGTATGGAAATAAAAATAGAAGCATGGACACATCTATACTGATAGCAACAATATTGTGAGAGAGAGAGAGAGTAGCAATACTACATTCTTGAAGTGGTTTAAAATACCAAAAAAAAAAAAGAGAGGAAAAACAAGAGGAGCAGAAGAACTAGCCATGCTTCACCTGATTTATCATCTTCCAACCAATGTTCTTTACCAGTTTGATATAGACATTTCACTGGAAATCTCAGATGGAAATTAAGATATTTATTTATTTTTTTAAATGATTAACAAGAGCAAGAGCCTGCATTGATTGTATCCCCAAAAAAAAACACAGAGCCTGCATTAGCTTTTTAATCTGAAGGGTCTTCGGGTTCTCTACTATGACATTGGCTAGTGGGTGTCTCAGGATACTCTTGATGGTGAGAAAATATAGTACTAGTGAGAAGAAATGGAGGACAAGTCAGGTGTGTATTCCATACTTACTATCCACAATTAACAAATTCCATATTTTTAGGAAGTGCAACAGTAGGCAATTTCAACTAAATTTTTGGGGTAAAAAAATGTAAGTCAAACAAAATCTTAGAATATCAAGGGGCACAATTGCACCCCTTGCCCCTGGCTCCGCCAGTGGTATAGGATGACGCTAGGGTATGGGTCTGCAAAATGAATTTTTCTGAGGTTAGAAGACATTCACACATCCACACTTAACACTCATACCAGAGTCCTTATACTATTTAAGAACCGAGAAACATATGTCAGTGCACAGATCAGTCATGATTATCCAACTTATAACATAGCATGTGGCAGCAGAAGTTTTATGCAACACTAACTGCAATAATTTTTTGTGATAGTTGATGGATGATCTGAGAAGAATAGTTCTTTTGTTCCAAGTTTTCCACCATAAAGAATAGCCAAAGAAAAACAGAAAAAAAAAAGAGAGACATCAACCAAATAGGTGGACATAATGAATTCTATATAGGACAGAGAGGACGTTATAATGGAAGAAACTGAGTACTTACATGAACAACAGAGGAACCCCTGCTAGGGTTAAGAGCTGCAAGTCGTCTTTTTAACTCCTCCAGTCTTGTAAGTTGAGTGGCTGTGCTTTCTTGGATCTATTCAATATGCAATAAGCAAAACAATATGAGCTAGCATCAAATTGAGTAAGGAGGAGAAAAATTTTAAAAAGAAAAAAAGAAAGAAAACAAATATACCAACTGATTTAGATCATCACAGAGCTTCTTCTTGGTTTCCTCCTCATCCCTAACAGCTTGAGCTGCAGCTTCCCACACCTAAGATGCCAAAATTAGTTTATCCCCCAGATTATCCAAAAGCTGGCAATAATGAAGCAAAAGAACTTTGAAAAGATGCAAAAAACATCAACCAGAGAATCCATAGACTCTCATCTTCCTAAAAATAATTGAATGTGGTTATAATGGTTGGAACAAAATGCAACAGAATAGCAGGGGGAAATCTCTCTCACATATTAAATTATATATATATATATATATATGTATGTATGTATGTATGTATGTATGTATGTATGTATGTATTAATTATATCTATTGATGATTGTTTCATAACTCTGCATATAAACTTTAACAATTTCTAGCAAATATGCAAAGTGTTGGGGCTTCCAGAAAAGAAATGATGGATCATCAGAAAAACAAAGTTAGCAGCAAAACATACAAAAAGTGGAACATAAGGTAAACCATAAGTAATAAACAAAGAGATGGACAAGGGCATATCCAAGAGTGCAAAATTGGATCATCATAATTCTTGTTTATTTTGAATTACAGAACAAATTTAATCTGATTTATAAATATTTCCATGGGGAACCCGGTTGCCAGCTAGCTAGTAAGGTGTGTATGCATGAGACCTACAAACTTGTCTAATTGATGGTGGCTGAAAATTGCAACAAAAAAAAAAAAAAGACCACTTCAGTACAATGTGCAGACTCTTTTCCCCATGTTGGAATCCTCTTCATTGAGGAGTACATAATGAAGTCTAGATAGGAGTCCACTCAGGGAATTTACTGCCCTTTTATCTTCTAAAGTACTTCAAATGGTATTAATATTATTCTACCAGGATGTTTAGGAACTATGGCAACATTCTAGTCATGCTTCTGAATCCAGTTTTGACGAAATGTTGTTTTAAGTGTCATTGTATTTCAAGGATGAGTCAAGGGAGTTTTAGAGTATTTTGGAGTGTCCTAGAGTCATTGACATGATATTATTCTGCACTGGACTCCAGATCAATTAGAAGTTCAACTGTTTTGAAAGTTTATCCTTCCTTTACTTAAAGAAAAACATCACATTAAGTGTGCCCTTAGGAGTAGCAAAACGTCCTGCAAGGGGGTTGGGAAAGGAAAGGAGGTATATGCAGAGATACATAAAGATTTCATGTCTTTCTTCTCAAAGAAAACAATGGTCAGTTTACCATTGATGACTTATATGCTTTCCAATTTATTCGAGATGAGAATGAGATTCCCTAATTTTGCATCTTTTCAACCTGTTGAATAACTTTACTGTTCGTTCAATTTCCTTGATCTGAAATTCAAATATAAGAAATAACTCAAAAATGCAAAGATAAACTTTGATGTATGCACATGTAAACCCCTTTGAAAAATCAAATTTAGATTGCTATGGAACATGAAATCAACTATTCCATAGCTCAGTGGTAATAAAAATTCAGTGTGCTGAAATCCCAGCAAATCTAAAAGTTCATCACTTATTTGGAATCAGATTCAAGATTATCCTGGCTTAATTTTGGTACTAAGTTCATTGCATTAGGGATTTGATTATTTAATAAAGAAGGTTTAGATTGCATTATGCATGTGATTGACAGGTGGATCATTGTCCAGAAACAATATGGTGAACTTAATCCGACCATTGCAACAAACCTTGAAAAGATGAATAAAAGGATTTTGCATGTTGATAACAGTGAAATAATCTATTTCATTTGAACATCTTAATATCTAGATGAGATCCAAGTATCAGAATGAGGTACTAACAAAGTTTCCTTCTGCCCATCTTAGTTATGAAGTTCTTCTCTCAAACAATCTCCTTGGTGATTGAGTTATCAATGTTGTTCCTACGGCTGCTCGAAGCCACAGCCATAGATCCGATCTTTTGCGTGAACCTGGATGTTAATCCAACAAACTGAAAAAGATCTAAGAAAGATGAGAGAAGCTAGGATTTTGGTGTTGAAATCAGAGAAAAGAGAGTTAGGGAGAAAAGCTTAATTGTATTCCCTTCTTTTGTAAAAGTTACAATGTCCTGGTTTATATACCCTAGAGTTCCCATATGAACCCTAATAAACCTCAGCTCAAAAACTCCCTTAGGCTAACCCAATACATGAAAGCACTCACCGAGCCCAAGTCTCACATGCTCTCATCCCCTGGATCTAATCCCAACCCATTCATGAATTAGCCCCCTTAAGACCTCTCAAACCATGCCTTAAGACCCCTAGGATCAACCCAGACCCTAGCCCAAAACAAACCCTCGCGTAACTCTGCCCGCGCACTGAGCTGGCTCAATCTCAGCACTGAGCCAGCTAAGTTCCACTGGGTCGACTCAGTCTGAAACTGAGCCGGTCCAGTTCTGTGCCGTGCCTGCAATCCCAAAACTCGATTTTTTTATTTTGCCTATGCTATGAGACTTAGCCGACCCAGTTTTAGACTGAGCCGGCTAATCTGTAGAAAATTCTTTTTCTGTAGTCTTGATTCTCCGACTTTGGTTCCTTGCTCCACCTTGAATCCCAAGTTTCCGAAGCACCAACCAAGCCCCTTGAGGCCCTCAATACCCGAACCTCAAGCTCGTGGAGAGTTACATGCCGCCTCCATCCTAGGACAACTCCTATCCTAGCCCTAGGAGCACACTTGTCCTAGCCTCTCCGGAGCCCTCACCCTAGCTCCGCCCATGGCCTCCCAAGGCTTGGGAGCACCACACTACTTACAATCAAAAACTTGAAAGTAATGTTCCACGTATCTAACATGATGGGCCAAAAAAGCAAGAAGATCTATCCTTTAGAGATCTTAAAAAGGCAGCATAGGACGGAGGCAGAACCCAAAAGATGAGAATCAAGCTTCAGGACAAGCCAACAAATATCATTCATAATGCTATAATACCCATAAGTACCCACAAATTGAGCTCAATACTGAAGCTTTGGGTTATGAGATTCATAAAATATTTGGCAATGTGCCAAAATGCGGCATCCTAGGTTAGCAAGTCCTTAGTTACCCTGCACAGGGTGCAAGTTGACCATCATATCCAAATAGTTGTTTGGTTAGCCTTAATTATGCTTTGGCCCGTGGCTCATAGTCCAGTGTTCATAGCTTTACCATAATTTCACAAATGTGAGATACGCCTAACTAGAGTATAACAGGGGAAGAAAGATTGAAAGAAATAGCATACGGAGGGTATTATGGGAAAATAAAATTTTGAGCATGACCAACTGGAGCTTCACAAATGGGGACACTTGGTTTTTTCAATTTAATAGTAGATAAACTGAAGCTTTGGTAAAATTAGGTACTTGTGACCAATAGGAATCCATAGTGGGCAATCTGTTTTATGGTTTTTGCCTTTATCTTGGGTCTTCTCCCAACAGCTGCTTGGCCCAATGAGGTTGAAGAAGTGGGGGCTTGACTACTGCTTGCAATGCCCATTATGGCCCACCTTACCAGAATGTCAGCTATGGCGACAGTGTGACTTTTTTTTTGGTCAATGCTATTGTTAAAACTTGCATATTTTATGTATTATGTAAGTAACCCACCTAAATAATTTCTTACTTAAGGAAGGTTATTATTAGGTTATGACCTCTGATCACAAAATATTCTGACCAGTTGTTAACTATCAAAAGAATCAAGATTGGGACTATCATAATCTTGCATAAAAGAAAGTCAAGAAGTTTAAGCTTGAGTAGTGTTTAATGCATATGGACATGAGAATCGGATTCAGACATGTCTAAGTGTCTAACTAGGAAAAGGTATGAAAAAGGAGATACAGCTAATGTATAGAACATATAATTTTAACTAAAAATATATAAAGAAAACATTAAAAAACATTTTTAGGTCCTCCAACAGGCATGATTCTCATCCAAACTTCCTAATTGGCTTAAGGATTTTTAAAAAATGATATTTTATTAAGTTATTTTAAAATCTACTTCCTTTATCAATCTCTAAAAGGAAATAAATGCTCATTTTACTATTATCATAGTGTGTCAAACTTATTATTGGAGGAATCCAACTCTACGCTAAGTTTTAAAAGTTATGGCTAAAATAATTTTATAACAATCCAAGTGTCTGATACAGATCCAACTTCGGTATGCATCTGAGACTTCTACGATATAAACACAATTATTTGGGTAACACAGTTTTGGGGTGAAGATCAGCAAATAAGGAGTGTCCGTCGTATGAACTAGTGATGTGACAACCCAAGAAAAAAAAAGGTATATCCTAGTTACAGTCAGAATACAAGCACTTCCAAAGTGGTTTATGAAAACACAAAATTTTGCTGTAAGTCATACGGATAGTTTTCATTTGAACATTTATGGCCTCCTAGCATTATGGCCAGATGCTACTCAAAATATATCAACAATCCACTACATTCTGTAAGAAAATAGCGAAATCTATTCCGTAATAGCTAGCAGTCATCATCTATGGCACATTGTCAATCCAGATATTTTTTCTCAAAAACATAGACAGAGTAGCATGTTGTGCTGGTCAATGCCATATAAAACATACTATGCAAACAAGATAAGGGAACCACATAAGGGTAGGTAGCATCAATCTATGCTAACCTATTTCTGTTTGTGCTAGTGCATGCACCCAACATAATTGACTGCTATGGACAGGTATGACCTCAATTCTAGTCCATGACAATATAAATTCTATTGTCATAAACCCTGGTACATGGCCAAGCATGTGACCAATGAAACTATGGCATGGCACAACATGTTATGTTACACTAACAAAACCAACCTATGATCAGAATGGGCACAGAAAGCAGTACTTTAATCCTTAAGTTTGCCATTTTCTTTATGCAAAATGTACTTTACAAAATTGTGCACATTCATATGAGACAAATATATCTTTATTGTTAATGTAAGAATAAATGAATATGGCACCAATGAGAGTGAAATAATCAATCCCCAGGCATCCCTTCATAGGATGTCACAATTGACTTGTTTATGCATGAGGAAGTTTGAACAAACTAGTGATTGGCCAAGATACATAGAGATGATGAAATGAAGGTGTTGTCAACAAGGAACCAAGCTTTCCATGTTTTACTTCAAGTTATAAATACTTTATCTCACTCTTATAATGCTTACCGAAAGAGCAATATTGAAATGAATAGATAGTATGCAGCTAGAGTTAGTACATACCACTTAGCCATCGCAGTTTTTTGGTTTATGAGTGGTCTCTTAGAGTTGGATTTCAAAAATGATCCAATAACAAAATGATGATCTTAGCTTTCTCCCATAAGGTGTTCTCTTCATCAATACTCAAACACTTTCAAACAAATAACCCTTCAGGCTAAAGTATAGTGGCATATACAAAGATGCATTGCAGGTTGGAAGTTGAAAGGTGACAGACATTTAACAATAACACATGAATCACATGAAGGTGAATCAAACACCTGTAAATAAATAAGAAAAATAGTAGCATAACAATAAAAAAAAAAAAAAAGAATCACATAAGGTACATGAAATTCTATGTAGCAGAACAAAACCTTCTTTGCTTGGTCTTCTTTGAGCTTAGCCACATGTATTCTTTCAGTCTGTACTTCAATCTTCTTTCGCAAGTGCTCGAGTGCTTCACATACACCAAAATATGAGAAGGAAGATGCATGCTACAACAATGAGTGAAGTATCTACAGATGAGGATAAACTATATGCTGCACCTACCTGCTTTCTTTGGACCAGCTGTAAGTTTTAACTCCAATGTAAGATTCTCCAATTCACGTTCAACATCACGAATCTTGGAATAATTTTCTTGAATATATCTGAGTCATTTATAAATCTTTGTTAAAAGTTTATTAAAGCAATCATATCAGCTAATGGAATTTCATAGGGTCAAGCCCTAATCAAACGTTAGTACATATATTGTGTCAGCTTATCAGTGACAGATTTGTGTAGAATATGAAGTTAATTATAAAGGAATTAAAACATTTCCCCATTTTACTGTACATATGAATCAAAATAACATGTAAGTAAAATAGATGAGAACATGAAAAAGGTGAACAGAAGGAACATCATTGGCATCTCTGTGGTATGAGATGGACCATGTAATTACATGCACATAAAAATATCATATGTTCACAAGCATTTCAAACTAAGAAACTTTGACATTTATAGACCATTTAAAGCATTACTCTTTTTTGACATAAAGATGCAAGGGGAATCCTAAAAATCTGCACCGAGCTATGCAATTTTCTGTCAATACAAGTGTTTGGCAAAATAGCTAAATCCAAGTTCAACATTTATGTCATTTATTTCTTTTATATTCCTTTCAATTTCTTAAATTGTCTTGGAAAAATGGAATATTGATGTAGTCTGGCCTCAATAAAAGTCCAAATGTTTTTTCTTTTGACTTCGCCTTTTAAACATTGGGCACAGTTGAAAAAACACATGATTTCAAGAACAATTAGGTAATCGAACCTTCATTCTTCTTAACCTTAGTAATATAACTAGACTCAACTAAAAACTTGATTTAATTTAAATGCATAACAATGGGCCATTGATCTGACTATCTAGAAGTTCAAACTAGTAAAGGAAAAAACAAATCATTGTCATATTTGCTGTGCTGTATTACTGCAAAATACAGTGTAATGTCCCTTTATAATTTATAGAATCCAAGTCAAATCCGAAATGAAGATTGCAACTAAGCTAGGGTTCTGTTATCTATATCAACCTTACCAACTCAGAAAGCTCTTATCGTAGCCTACTTTATCATGTAAGTAAACAGAACATATGTAAAAGATTGAATACAAATTGCAGGTTCCATCACTTTGGTGATTATATGAAAATAGCTTAACTGATATTTGGATCCCGAGCTAATCTTCCACAACGGAAAACAAATAGGAGTTGCAGCAAAAGAAATTCAAAGAAAATAATGACTGATTTCCATAGTCCCCCCCTTAATCATAGAGTAGGCAAAATAATTTCGAAGCTTTAATACTCACCATCTGCCACATGAAGCATATCCAGATGAGTCTTGAGGAACCTCTTCTGAAGATATACATCCATACTTTGATCCTATCTTGGCACAACTTCAGATTGCCATCAACCCTCATAAATACCCACAGCCTAAACTTACCCATTTGAGAAAACCAAGTTTAGGGGTCTCTGCAAACTTTATACAGAATGAAGCCTGGCATCTTGAAATATTTTATACTTGCTACTTTCAAATTAGAACCAAAAATTTTGGCTTTTATCAACACCCAATACACAACTGGGAAATCTTTTGGAGTTTCAGTTAAACCTAACATGTGAGACCAAATTTAATTAGGGGTGGCAGTGGCAGAAAAAAGTGTCTCAGTAGTTTACAGACCAGGTTCAACAGCAGGCTAGGATCAAGGGAACTTATGGCAGAGAAAGACAAGCAAGAGTCTAGGTGCTTTAGGAGGCTGAGATTTATTATGTACATCAAGACATCTGACAGTAAACAACAAAAGAAGAGGAAGAAAAGTAATGAACTCAACATTCTACAGCAAGGGTTTCAAAAGGCGGGGTTTGGATGTGATCTAGAGGATGGATGGAGGGTTCTTTGAGGTTTGACAATTTGTTGCTGTAGAGCTTCCACAAAGATAGATAACAGAGAAGGAAACATGACGGATAGTAGAAGGAAGAAAGTAAAAAAGAATAAAAATATTTCAAAAATGTGAAAATAAATTATAATAGTTAATTTTTAAGAAAAGGAACAACTTTACATTTTTTTTTTTTTTTCAAAAACCTAGTCTGGACAGCCAGTTCTCTCTTCCTACATTATAGAGAGAGGTCAGCCACTCCTATCAATTTGAATCCTAAGAGAAAAGATTTAATATTAGTCTGCACTAAATTCTCAAGAAAGAATAAGGATGTATAAAACCATACATTCAGTTGATAATACCATTAAAAATTCATGTAATTCTGACTAATGACATCTCCATGCTAAATGAGTTGTTTCCCATAGACAGCAAGCATCAAGCATCTTCTTTATTGTTTACATCCATGATGATCTTGAATTAGGTCCAGCTGAAACTCCTTTGTGCCCTTATGAAATGGACTGCCTCACCAAACCTCTAACTTAACCTGAAATTAAAAAAAGCCCAAGAAACCTTATGTTCATAATCCGGTATCTTCAAGGCCTGTGTGTTTGGTCAGCATGGACCACACTGCTGGAAGATTGTCATTGCAGGAATCATCTTTCCTCCAACAGAATTTTTTTTTTTTTTTAAAATATCCATGGACTACTTCAAACTCTGGGTACCCCTCCAATGTTCAGGTGCTGGGAAACCCCTGGCTACCTATCTCCCACTACAGTCTATTAGAATAGTGAATTGACTAAAATATGAAAGAACTCTTTTTCCTTTAAATCCTTCACTTTGAGCAAATATATATGATTTGTCTACTCAATCAATGCCCAGTTGAATGGTGCAAAATTATGTGACAACATTGTATCACATATACTAGATTTCAAAATGAAGGGAGGAGTGCACTCAGTCATACAAAAAAGATGGAGAACATGAATGTCAAGTTGCATGTTTATAAGAAGAACGAAGAGAAAATCTTAAATTATTTTAGCGGGCATTTGGTTCACAGCTGGAATTGAAATTGGAAGCAGAATCGACATGGATTGGCATGGGAGTTGGAATGGACATATTCCCCTACACTTTTGATTCAAGACCTAAATCGGAATGGGATTTGAATACTAGGGGAGAGTAGGGATTTGGTTTTGTGGAATTGGGGCATTCCCATTCCCCTGGAATCAAAATGGAAAGGTGACTCCCCTAACCAAACAACTGTAATGGGAGTGATCTATTCCCATTCCCATTCCAGAGTCCAACTCCCCCCAACCAAGCATGCCCTTAAAGTTTTCAAAAGATGTTCGACCAAACTACAAAGATATTTCATATTGGTGGCTTGGTAAATTTACTTTTATTCAAGTCACGATGTTGTTAATATTGTGTCATGAAGTTTATAAGAATGCGTGGTTAGCTTTGTAGGTGACATTGGAAGTCAATGAATGAGCTAATCATAATTTAATCCACAAATTTTTTATGCATATTAACAAGATGTTGAACAATTATCTATAAAGTACAACTAAATTCCAACACAACCCTCAGTCAAAATGAGTTAATTAAAAGATTCAACTTCATAAACATTGAATCATCAAAATGTTGTTCTACCTCAAAGTCTTTGCAGCAAAGATCGCCGACTTGAAACCAAAACCCATGCCGGCCGACCAGTGGTACAAGTTGGTATACCCTCATATCGGAATGTATCGAGCCCGAACCGATATAAAAATGAGGGATGAACTGGGGATGAAAAGAGGGAGGGAGGGAGAGGGAGAGAAAGAAAGAGGACTAGCGGAGACACCGACTATGGCCACCGAGGGCTACTGGAATGCTGTCAAGGCCTTCCGAGCTCCACGGTCCTCTGCGAGAGAAAATACGAGGAGAGAGAGATAGAGAGGATGGAAGGGAGAGAAGAGAGAGCGGAAGGCGGAGAGGCCGCCAAAGGGTCGTCGGGTGGCCATCGTGGCCGCCGGACGGCCCAAAATAGCCCTACAACAGCCATGGATTCAAAATAAGGGTTTGCCCCTATTTCGTCATGTTTTTAAAAAAACACAATACACAATGAAGCTAACAAATCCCATTTCCGGCTTCACTGTATATCATATTTTTAAAAGAGATGATGAAATAGGGGTAAATCCCTATTTCGAACCTACGGCCTATAGGATAATTTTGCACCATCCAACGACCACGGTAGCCATCTGACGGCCTCTCTGCCGCCTATTGCTCCCTCCTCTTCTCTCCCTTACCCTCTTTTTTACTATCTCACTCTCTCTTCTCGCACCTTGCGGAGGATTGGGAGGCCCGAAGGCCTCGGCAGCCCTCCTTTCCCTTTCCTTCCCCCCTCCTCTCTCTCTCTCTGCCTCTCTTTTCTTCTCCCTTGCTCCATCTTCGCTAGTGTTCCAAATCAAACGCCCAAACCACCCGATTCAGGGCAGTTCAGTGAACCTTGCCTTGCTCCATCATCGCTTTTCTTAAAAGTTTCAACTATAACTTGCTTCACCTCAAGCCTTGAAGGCTCTTAGTGATGCCTTCAGGCTCATGGGTTAGGCTCTATAATTGAAGCATATCAATTAAAAAAGGCTTCTATGAGGTGCAAACCTTGAAGTTAACCAATCCTTTTAACACATGATTACACTTTGAATATTTCAAGTATCACCAGTAGGTAAATGATAACCTTTTTTCTTATTTTTTAAGTTGAATGAAGTTTTTAAGTGTGAAAATAATTGTACAGCTCAGATTAATTCTTTCATAATCTTTTATCAAACATTAGAGTGCAAATATTGAATAAAAAAAGGATTTTTTTCTACAATATCTGCAGGAAAGTTTTGTAAACTTAAAGTCTGCAACTTCAAATTCTGACAATAATTGTGGTAATAATCAAGTTCAAACAAAATGGCCATGCCATTTACGTATCTTTATGACTCTTTTATTCTTTAGTTAAAATTTCTTAATTTAAGAGGCAATCCATTGCATGCATTAAATCCTATGCTTGCTCCATTGAGAATTTAGAGCCTTTAACTACGTCTCTGCCTTTTCAGAGATTGGTTGTTCGATGACAGTAAGGCATTGCCTGCACCAAATGATTCAACATAAAATCTGAATTTCTAGACTTCTATCTATCACATAGATTGCAGTCACGATAGCAAATTTATATAAAATACTGGTGCTTCTACATACTTTTTCCCTATCTTTTCTTTCTCCTTTTCATTCCGAGTAAAAATTAACCCTTGTGAAGATGGATACAAGAATAAAATTTGTAATGTAACGAACCACCTATTTCATAAATTCGACATCTGCCAAATAAACATAATTAGAATATTCTCTATTACTTGATGTAGGAATATGAATCAGATACTCGAACTGCCACAAGACCGGCACCCCATCTTCAAGAAAAGATTAAACTACCCAGTACAACTTGTACGTTGGTTCAAGTAATTAACGAGCATTCTTGCAAAGTCGACGTGAAGGCACTTCAACTTGGAAAACCAAGAAAAGAGAAACAGTAGGATTATTTCACGTCAGAAGAAGATAGCCTGAATCCGGATACACAGATATACACCTTTCGGTTTCCAGCATACAACACTACTACAAGGGCAGTACAAGAAACGAAGGTTTAGAAAGAACCCGGCACGCAATTCACGCCCCTAATTTGGGTAACAACTTGTATGGAAAAATTAAAGGAAATGATGAGGCAGATCTGATATAAAGAGATCGAAGGAGAAAGGGAAAAGATGCGCATTCGAGGCGTACCTCTTCAGTTGGAGCTGCTCTTCCTCAATGACCTGGTTAAGCGAAGGAAATTGGTCAGAAGTGGGGCGAAATTTAGATTAAAGAAGAAAGAGTGGAGAAGGCGAGGAGAGTGAGAGACCTTCTCGGTGTAGGCGATGACGGGGTTTTCTCTGGCGATCCCGTCGGGGCCGATCTCGTGGAGGAGTGAGGGAGGGAGTTGGGAGTCCATCCTGGAGGGAGGGGGAGAATGGAAGAATTAGATCTCGAGATTCTGTCTCTCTCTCTCTCTCCCTTTCTTTCTCTTTCCGAGTCTCGAATTTTTTATTTTTTTTCCTCCCTTTCTGGTTTTCGGGTATGCTCCGCCCGGCGGCCCGAGCCAAGGGGCGTGCGAACCCGCCGAACAGGCGCAAGCTAGCCAAACCCGTCAAACAGAAATCATACACTAATGCTAACACTTATTAGTAATTTAAATTGGCCATATAGCAATCTGAAAATAACTCTAAGCAAAATATTAAAACAATTTTATATACTAATCAACAAAAACAAAAAAAAAAAAAAAAAGCTCCTCAAGATTGTCCAAAGTTACTAAAGTTCTACAAAATTAAACCTGACACTCCAAAAAGAGAAAGGTAAATAATGAGCTCAAAGCTTAATGTTCACTTTCAAACATTTTTATTAAATCATGGAAGCAATTTTACAGACAGACGCGTATATACACATTTCATTTTGTTACTGGAGATTTTTTTTTTTAATAAATTATGCACTGTTCATAATAGGATGTAAAGAAAAATTATGTTACCGATATTTATAAATATGGTAAAAAGAAAAATTAGCTATATTGGAATCCGACGCTGCGGGCAACCAGCCGAGATCAAGATTGGTGAAAATGATTATAAAATATAACTTTCTCATTTATTTTTTTTTCGTTTCTAATTAATGAACTTGCATCGAGATCGAGATCGAAGAGGGCTTTAGGCCATGAATCGTCGGCCATGGACACAAAGGAGAGGCGGTTGGGCCACGGTTGGAGCGCCCCCGACGGCGGCCGCTGGTGTGATGAGGGCCTTCTTGACCCGCTCCCCCTCGATGACCCCGAGTCAAAACCAGTGACTTTCTCATTATTCGATGGCGAGAAAGTGAGGTGGTGTTGGTGGTGGGAGGCCCACAACGAATGGAGCCCGGGTGGGTGGTGGGGGGGCACCAGGGGGCAACGGCAGTGGCTATCCGACGAGGGCTGAGATGGTCAGCGACTGCAAAGGAGCGGTCCGTGGAGGTGGTGCTTGAGGGAGAAGCGATCGGAGGGGACGAGAGCCGGAAAGGCACCGACAAGTTCCTGCAGGTGGGGGAGGACCGGCGACGGTGGTTGAAGAAGGTAAAAGGAGCAAGGCCGGCAAGGGAGAAACCCTGGGGATGGTGACCTCAAGAAAACACAAGGGTTTGAATTCGTGGATTCTAATTGAGGCTAAGGTAGAAAGGTAATTTTCTATGAAAGGTGAGATTTTTTTTAATAATTTTTTATCAACTTAACCACGATGCATAATTAATTGTAGGGACAAAACATTAATATAAAGGATTCGTTGCAATATAGGTGGATTTTGTTGGAATCGGTTTGTAGATATCAATAATGTAAGTCTTCATGTATAATATTGCCAAAATATTAGATATAGTTTATAAAAAACTTCTGTTGTTGTTCTTGTTGCTCCTGCAAAAATTGTTTATATATATGCGTTCTTTCAAAAAATTGCTTGCACATGCTACTGAGTCCTTGTGTTTCTAGCTTGCATTGGAGTTTTACTTGCATTTGACGTAAAATCTGCAGTTTTTGTTGTGCTATCCATGCCAATATTAGGGCAAGTCATAGGTCCAAGAAAGGTGGTTTCTCACCCAGATTTGCTAGTTATACAAAGCAAGCGAATGAATAAAAAATTGCAATTCAAAATTTAGTTCTTTTGCTGATTAAAACGTGCTGCTACTTTTCAGAGAGAGAGAGAGATGTTTCAAATCAGGATCTTTGTTGCCTTATAATCATTTGTTAAAGTATATGTGAAATAAATTTTCTAATGAAAAGGAAAAAAATGTTTGGAATAACTTCGAAGGCTTATTAATCTATATTGTGAAGTCTTCAACATGGCTTGCATGTTTCTCTGATATTTGTACTACCTTGTTGCCAAATATTTCGCATTGCCGAACATACATTCCTTGATTGAAAGCTTTTTGCTCCTAAAGTATTCCCCACTTTTCTTGAAGTAATGTTTTTGTTTATAAAGTTGCAGATGTATAGTGGGATCAGAAAGATTGCTTAAAAAAGGTTTGGAATAAGGAATTTGACCAATGTGTGTGAGATTCCATAGGTGATGAGTTGATGGAGGTTACAGAGTAGCTGGCTTGAAACATCTTAGAAATACTGAGCCGGCCACTTAATCCAACTACAAATTTATAGGCAAATACGATGACGGCAGAGTGCTGAAAATGAGTAACCATAACAAAACGAACATAGAAGCAACAAAGATAGAGATTAAAGGTGCAAACAAGTCGAGCTATGTGTGAGCTACTTGAACTTGAATAGTTTTTTGAATCAAACTCAAGTAACAAGATACTCGACATGAAGGCTCATAAGCATATTGAAATTTATATTTTTTTTTAATATTTTTTTTATTTATAATACATACTCAGTTGATATTCGAGTCAAGTCGATCAAAATGTTGTCTTTTTTGCATTAACTCAAGCTCAAGCTTGGAATATTAATACTTGATTAATCTTGTGTTGAGTTTCAAGTCTGAATATTTTGAATTGAGTCAAACTTGAGCCTTCTCGACTTGACTTGGGTCAATTGCACCTATGCTAAAGACTCTAGAGAGCAACCTATGAAAGGTGTTACCAGAGATGTTCACGAAAAAGTGTTAAAATGCCAAGATAGTAGAGTGCAAAGTTGGAGGACATTTAAGGTACAGTGGTATATTGCAGTCGATGGTGATATAGCGCCGAAAGCCAAAAAATGGCATAAAAAGATGCAACAGTAAACAGTAGATGCATGGACAACTGGCCCTATGAAGAGAAGGTGCAATCATGGTTTGCTTAAACCTGGGCTAGTAGAAAAAAAGAGCTATTATCAATAAACTAAATTGTATATTTAAGTAAATTAGCTCATGCACAATAGATTAAGTTAATCAGCTCGCATTTTACTAAAGTAGGCCCGTCCTCTCTACAAAACAAAATGTACCACTCAAAACAAGAAGTATAACTAATTTCAAGCTTTTTCAAATAGCACCTTTATTGAATATATGTCCAATTAAAACTGATTCTGAATGAACATTTTTTATTGTAACATCTGATGATAGTTGGTATGATAAAATGATTGTGGTGCTGTCAACTGAAGCGATCAGATGGTAGCAGCAGTAAAGAATACATCAGTTGCATTTTCGTAGGGAGTGGATAAATCATTTTCACTTCTGACTGTCAATTAGTGATCAAAAAAAAAAAAAAAGTTTGGAACAGCACTAGCAAATCTGAAGCTTCTATATATACAAGGAAAATTACATAGATGATCATAGACCATCCTGCCTGATTTCAGTGGTTTCAGTGGTTTATGCAGAAATAACTGGAAAGAGCAGCAAATGGTAACAATAGGTATACACAAATATGCAAACTTCTGTCATAAGAAGCTTTTATTGAAGATAGTATAGACATGACAGTTCAACCCAATTTCTTGATAAGTCTACACGCTGCATGTAATGGTACATGGAGTCTGAATTTATCAGTTAGCACATGATGCTTAGCTGCCAGCTCCACTTTCCTCTTAAACTGCACAACAAGCTTGTCCATTGTCAACCTTTTAGGTATAGCTTGTAGGATTTTTCTCATGACTTTTATTTTTTGATTTTTCTACCCTTTAACATATTCAAACCTGCAACATAGACACATGCACTTCCAATAATTCTTCACTAGTTTGAATAAAGATTGTGTTGCAGGAAAAAAAACTAGCAACAGCATATTTGGGAAGGAAAAAGGACTAATTATATTAATAAAATTTACAGTATTGGGACAATGAAACCTTAAATTAAACAGAGTCATTCTGATATGTCAGGCTTGTTACTGGAGGGAAGGAGAAAAGCAAAATTAAAAATCCATATTGCTGTGAGGGGCAAAGTACAAAAACAGAGATATTGCTGACAGTTGAAAATCAGATGGATTTGCTCCTGCCTCTCTATGATGCTACAGCTTATGAAGTCAAGACCTTTGTTTAGCGAAAAAAATATCAGAAGTTGACCATTTTTTTGAAGGACCAACACTTTTTTTCTGTTCTGATATATACAGCAGTACTTTAATGACTAGACTTTCTTCAATTTTTACTTTATTGTCTTTTCCATTAATTGAACAATGGCTAGTGGAGCGTAGAAAGGATTTGTGAGGACAGCACAGATATAACAATAATCAAAATTTAGTACAGGTTTTGAACATAAGATTTGAGAAATCTTGGATCATTCTTGATTCTACTTTACAGTAGTAGTCGAATAATGGACAAGCTGTGCACCTCAAAAATACTTCATCTGTAGAGAAACTGGAATAGCATTCAAACATCTATTGCAGTACCTTTGTGTCACTGTAACCGATTGGAATTGTGTTTGCTAAGGAAGGAGGCTGATGAATCTAGCAACAAGTTAAAGTATTATTTATAGGCTTAGCCTGGCTGGCTAGCAGGTCATTGTTGGTCAATCAGTGCTACAACTTAGATCTATTGACTTAAGGTTTTATGCCCCAGCCATCCCTTCCCACTCCTGTAAGAAAACATGATCAGGTTGGGTTTGAGACTCCAAAATCCATCCACATAGGATAGAAAAAGAAAGATGAAAGAAGAAAAGGAAGAATAGATGAAGAAAAAGAAAAAGTGAAAGAAAAGAAGAAGAAAATGAAAAAAAGGAAGGGAGAAGAAAAAGAAAAAAAAAAGGAGAAAGGAAGGTAGAAGAAAAAAGGAAAATAAGAAAAAAAAAGAAAAAGAAAGAAAGAAAGAAAGAAAAGAAGAAGAGGAAAGAGACAGGATATATACTAGGATGCATGACCGAAAATATTGTTGGGATGGGTCAGGACAGTGGGGCATCCCATTCCATGGAGAAATGAGAACACCTTCATCCCACATGATTTAAAACCTTACTATTGAGACACATCCAATTCTATTAACTCTAAACCCTTAAAACTCTATCAAACGCTCTTGATCTACTTTATCTTTAACTTTCATATCTAGGTTTGTGGGGTAAAAAATATTAATAAAAATAGTGCATTAGGACATACATGTGTATACTCTAATTTGTGATCTCCACATGCGTATAAGCAGGGAAAATTTCATGTAAGTCAACACCAAGGTTGGTGATGCCATACAGATCAAAATGTTGTGCATTGAAAAGGGTTCAGAATCTTCATACATAATTTAGCATCAATATGAGAATGATGAGGTGATTGTATGACTAGATTAGGAGACGATAGAAATGTGCAGATGGAGTATAGGAGCTATACCCATCAAGGATAAAAGGAAGAACCAGATTTATATGATATAGGCATGCTTGGAGGAGAATATGGTAATTACTGGGTCACAGGTTTGTGTATAAGGTTCAGAATGAGGAGGGAAATGCTCATCCCATCCTGAATGAAAGTTATAATAATGATTTTTAAACAAGTGCATCACAAAAGTACTTTACAGAATAAATGAAACAGAACACCTCTACATGGATGAGGTCTATTAGTCAACAACTACAGAAGATCATAAAGAGGTTTCAAATTCTAAAGAATTCTGAAAAATCATTGTAGAAGTGTAAAATGAAAATTTATGGATGTGGATATAGAAAGATACATTATAAGTTCAGATATGAAAAGCCGCAGATAGTTGCCAGCAGGAAGCATTGTTGCTTGGTTAGAATAATCTTCAAACTTGCAAAACCAGGCTGGTGGGATGATAAGGTAAACCGAGCTCAGTATTGAAGTGACAAGAATGACCATAAAAATTAACAAAAGCATGCACATTAAAGACAGTTACGATGGTTCATTATGTTTTCATGAAAGACAGGATTCGAAATGCAAAGGATAGTTTCATCATTTGACAATCAATGTGAAGCTCAGGAGTGGGAAATAACTCGATGAAATAATTAAATTTTAGTACAAACGAAAAATTTAAAATAAAGAGGACTGAAAGCTTGAACTTCATTAATAATATTTCATACGTCTGCAGTTCAGAAGAAAACAAAAAATGTCACTCGTTCTTTCTTCTCTAGAATTTTTTTTTTTTTTACACAACATTTAATGCGTCTTATGAGAAGTGAAGCAACAAGCTTGACAACCTTCATCCAAGTCTCTCCTCTAGATTAAATTTTTCATCACTGTAATATTTAATGCATCTCATATAAATTGAAGCAACAATCATGATTATTTCTATCCAAACTGAGTGGCACACTTTATAGCTACCCTGTTCTAAGTCTTTGCACCTAATACACACCAAGGTATACAGAATCAGAAAGCCAATTACCTGTAGTTTATGCTTCAGTGGGTTCTGGAAGTGTGATTAAGCGTGTTCCTGAGTCATAAACCAATTTAGTGCTGCAACTGATAAGTACATCAATGTCAGCACTTAAAACAAAAAAATCAATACAAATGTACAATAATTTAGATTCTTGCCTACAGGAATTCTGGAGCTCATAAAAAACTTACTTCGAGCATTTTAAAGTATTTGTGGAACCACCACTAGGTATGGACAATATACTTCCAAAGAAGGAACCATTTTCTGTGCCACAGTTTGGGCAAGGGCCCTGGATATTCAATGTATCGGTTAGTCTGCACTTCTATTAAATATGGCATTTCAAAATTTGAAGCATTTTAAACTACAAGGCACAATATTAATTGAAGATCCACCTTTAAGATCAAAAAGTCTTTCACGATGACGTTAGTGAGTGACTGGGCTAACCAAAATATAAAAGGTAAAGCAGCAAACCATGTGAAAATGAAACTGAAGGGCTCTGGCAACTGCATCAGGACAATGAGCATGCAAGTTAAGAAGCAATTTTAAAAAAGTACATAGCATTGAATAATGGTGAAATTTGCTAAGCTAAGTGAATGCTCATTAGTACAAAGGACAAGCGAATGATACATGAAGACTAGTTAGATACACAAACAGAGCATAAGTTATTCTTTTGAAGCAAAAAGGATTATGGAAACTGGCAAATTGAACAAAAAGCATAGGGCATTGGTAGAAGTCCTGGATGCAAGTTCATACAATCAACTGGTTACTTCTTAAAGTGCAACTAATAATTTAGTAGTTAGTGTTATTTTTTCATACTTTTGATGTTAGCAACAAGCAATCATTTACAATGCAATGTGTTAATTATACTGCCTATAATGTGAAAATATCAGTTAATTGAATGAAGAAATTTTGAAAAATAAAACTTCTCAAGTTATGTAATGATCTCCAAAACAAAATCTGACAAGTTTGGAGAGGAAAATTGAACTCAAGATATTCTCATTCCAAGGAAAATAGAATGAACTCCAGATAATGCAGCAAAAGCTTCGCACTATGTTTGATAACTTTAATCTTTGATCTCATATATGTTCTATAAAATTGCCGGTATCAAATATCAATTTTCCATAATATACAACTGAGGAATCTTTGTTAACTCAACAGCACCAATTGTTCCTAAAAAAAGCAAGATTAAAGAAATTAAATAGAAGAAAAGAAATATAGAATCTGCTCTGCAAATTATTAAAATATAAATAACAATTTAGGATGTGTTACCCTGACTCTCTCATTTATCCTTAAGAACTTGTCGTTGACACTGAGACATCGGTATTGGTAAGACATTTGGGTACAAAACTGTAAGAAGAAATATGAAGGATCTGACATTTGTACAAGCATTCCAAGCAGAAACATGGAATAAGTAGTCCACGTAAGATCGAAGCTAGGGTTTTCATCAAACATCAGTAAATGATTGAACTCCAAGAACAGTAAATGATACTTAAGCAGAGTCCTAGTTACAGACTATGATGCTGAGTAGGTTGAAGCCCCTACCTAGGACTGCAACTAGGCCAGATCGTGTCCCGGTTATGCTTAGACTCAAACCCAACACGTTGGCTAATTGGGGTGGGTTGACTCGGGTCCATGGGAAAATTTTGAGACCTACTATATCATTAGACCAGGCGAAGTCAAGCATGGTCTAAATCCAAGCCGACACATTTGAGTTCTGATCAGACGGTATAGGTTGGGTCTGAAACAAGATAAAAGAGAAGGTACATTATCCATTCTGTGTCTAGATGGAAAACTACTAATTACATGGAAACAAATGGAAAACTAAAAATAGGTATCACTAACAAGGATGCAATTCGACAATAATTGAACCTTTGACCTATGAATAATAGACTCTAATTCAAACCCACAAACCCAAAGATGGCAACAAGGTG
Organism: Cocos nucifera; assembly: GCA_006176705.1. Lineage (NCBI taxonomy): Eukaryota > Viridiplantae > Streptophyta > Magnoliopsida > Arecales > Arecaceae > Cocos > Cocos nucifera. Next base: position 1,770,432 of record QRFJ01000237.1, on the reverse strand, counting down.
ACTTTTTCGAAGTCATGGGTTTTTGGGTTGAATAAAAGGGCCAAGCCAGGTCAAATTAGGTTATCTAATGTTTCACTTGTTTAGACCCAATCCATACACAGGTTGGTTCACCATAGTTGAGAAGGAAAAATATGACCAAACTCGACTTGATTTTTAACAAATCATGTTTCAGATGCAAACCTGACCCAGAGATCTACATAATCAGTTTGGACCAGGCCTAACTGGGTCAGGTCATGGATTGACCTGACCTATGTACAGGCCTACCCCTAGCAAATACCAGGTCCTAGTTGAAGCTCCTAGACTTGTTGTATTGCACGTTTATTTGTTCATGTGCATGTGCACGTTTTCTGTTTCAACTAAACACTTTAAACAAACCATAAAGATCAGGGCGTGTCCCAAAAAAAGGGTTACGGTGCATGTACTTCCTATGAAAAAAGAGAACAAGTAGAAGTTCAATTCTATCAAGATATTAAACCAGTCATTCAGAAATCTGGCATCATAAAGGAGAATGTATTAAAGCCAGGGGTCTCAACTAACCTCCAAAAGATATGTAATTTCAAAGCCCGTCAAATCATCTAGAAAGAAAAACCTGTTAGAATAAAAAATAGATAGGAGGTAAGAGCATTACTTTAGGAAATTAGCGACTGAAATTACAAATGAAAGATTATCAATTTGAAAGTCATTCAGGTAAAAGTTGCAGCTACTGTTACATAACATCAATGAAATATCAATTAGTATAAGGAACGAACATTTTACAAGAAGATAGGACTATTTATGCTCATGCTAATTGTGCATGCATGCATAACATTAGAATAATAATATGTGCCCAAAAAGAAGTTTTTTAAGCACATTCCTCTGTGAGAACTAAAGTAAGGTACTACAAACATCAAACATCATCCAGGCCTTTCCCACCAAACTGGGTTGGCCATAGAGAAGAAGTCTTAAAGTCAATAAGGCATGATATGAGATATGCTGATCATAAGGAATCTTAGTCATTTCACCTGTGGGGATACTTATATGGTCAAGGTTCAACTTTACGACAGAAATAAGATTCATCATGCATGACAAAAGTAAAATGAGTGAAGATGTGATATATAACAAAGTTAAATTGACTAATTCTTATGACAATTGATATAACTCTCAGAAAATCAATTAAGACAGAGATAGTATGTTCGATATATGCATAGACACAATATTACTTACAAGCTAAGAGCAATAACAGCTGCTGGTACATTTAATAAGAACATCTTGAAGTAGTCAACACTCAAGTCACTGTACACCTGCAACAAAAAGAATTAAAAAATATGAAAGAAATAAAGATTACCTTCCAAAAGGATAAGAAAGTGAGGGTATGTTGTTTTACTGGCATTTTAGCAAGTTATGTACATAAAGATCTGGCCACCCTGCCACTATAATGGGGCATGCTGGGATCATATCTCAGCAATAATGTTATTTTGAAAAAAAAGAAGGGGGGGGGGGGGGGGGGGGGGGGGGGGCGCTTTAAAATAAAATGAAAGTTGTTTGCGCCATGGGACCAATTTGCATATGCAAGTTCTACATTCATGTCATTAGTTATGTATTATACTTACTAATGAGACTTGCACTGCACATTGAGCTGTACTGAATACATCTATGTTGAATAATCACCAATAGCATTTTAGTAAATCAGATTCAGAGGCATAGCTTAGGACTGTCCAAAACTGAAAACAGTCCAACCATCTTATTTCTAAGGTTGCTGTTTATTAGACAATTAAAAACCGCAAATATAGTTGGTTCTTAGCAATGGAAGCAATAAGCTATATCAACACGAGTATGCCTAGCATCTCGGTATTATCTCAGTGCTGGACAACACTTGGTTTCTTACCAGTATTTAGCTTTTTCTTAAAACTTGAGAATTATTCTGGGCCTTATAGAGTTTATTGTTTGTTTGCTTTGATTCACACTAGTTAGTGAACTCGAGCTATCCACAGTTGAGTTGTGCGCATAGAAAGAGGACCTCAGAGGTTTTTTTGAATTGAAAATGGAAATCATTTCCTCATACTTAGGCTGACCGTTATCAGATTGAATTGCAATAAGATCTCAATTAAGTGATGTTCAATCTATGTGATTATTTTACAAGTTTTATCATTTAAAGTTTACTGTAGAAAAAAAGAATATGTTTGCGATGTTAAATTGGGTTTATTTTTGAACAGGTTATAACATGGTCGGCCATAAACAAATAGTATAAGCACAAGACAATTAGAAATAAGATTGTTATATCCTGAAAAATATGCTAACAAGAAAGTGGGAGAGTTACCAAAACTGATGGAGATGCCAAGACTAGGCTGGAGAACAAATATTATATCAAAACACTATAGTCTGTAGCTCCATTGCCTTATAAAAATAGAATTACTTAAAGGAGATCTTGCAAAAACAGCATGTTTTATTTTTCTTCTTTCTTTTTTCAAATTTAGACCATCATCATCATCATTATTTTTATTTTGCAAGAATAGTGAAGTTGTAAACATTTCAGGCACTTTGACCTTAACCCCGACAAATATATTCTATTAGTAAGTGGAGTTGGATGCGCATATTTTGGTACTAGATCCTTATTTTTTTATACCAATTCACATAATTTTAATATTTAATGGACATATTTTTGTTGATTTTATAATGTACATTCATGGGCTAGAATTGTATCCATAGGGCTAAGGGCACAAGCATCCAAAGCAAGATTTGTTATACCTATCAATACCATACTGGGCATACCATACCATATTGGTACATTATCTCATACCGAACCGAAATACATACCGACATTATACATACCGAAATACCATATTGAAATCGGTATGGGATCTAGTACCGAGATGGCAAATCTTGATCCAAAGCTTTCAAAACTAGGCCATTCTTGCAAAAGACAATAAAAGTGGTTCAGATCTACAGAAATAAAAATCAACTGGGTTGTTTCTTCAAAATTCTCTTCCTCAACTATAGAAAACACAATCCTTTAGTTGTTATGGCTTAAACTATGAATACTACAGTAACAAGAAGAATACAATAAGTATACCTTCTCATACACAAAAAGGTACTTTGTGAATTGTTTCTGATTTTAATTTCTTAAAATCCTTATCACTTAATAACATTAAAAAGGGTGGCCCAGTTCATAAGGCTTCCTCCATTGTAAGGTCTAGGAAGAGTCAAATGTATATAGCCTTACCCTCACATAGTAAGATGCTACTTCCGTGTTTCGAACCCATAACCTCCAGGCTATAGGGGAGCAACCTTATTATTGTGCCAAGGCCTACCTTCGCATTGCTTAATAACACTTCTTGGTTAGTAGTTTTTTTGATCACTTATATACCTTTGGAAACTGTTTTCACAAATAAGTTCCACACAAGCAATGTTGTCTTGCACGGGTTCTCATAGAGCTCTATGTGTAGCCTCCCTTTAATATTATTAATTCGTTTTGTCATGTTTGTTGAAATGCTTTTGCAGTCTTCAGTAGAATAACATGCCTACTTTGACAAGTTCTATCAAGGCATAGGAACTATGACCATATCATGTTCATGAACCATCCTTATGGTTCTATTCTTCTCTTTTCTCCGTGTTAATGGCATCATTTTCATCGCTTATGATCTTGGTCTAATTTATGCTTTCTAAGTAAGGATTTAAGTGCCCAATCATACCACATCATATCTACAAGATGGATTATGCAGATAGATTGTCTGCAATATGTAGAGGTGCTTTTGTACAATTATGCACCTACCTAAATTATTGTGTACCAAACTATGTATATGTATGTTTATGTATATATATGAAAGCAATATATTCCAATCTTACCGATACATTAAAGGAGAGTCCAGAGCTCTCCTAGCACGCCATGTGTCAAGCTCTGGAGTCTCCACGATGGGTTTTATTTTTTCCCAACGTAGCACTTTTTTTTATTATCTTTTTTTGCTTTGAACCTTCTCGAGCCCTCACGGACACCCACCTCCTCCCCGGTCTCCTCACTGCCACCTCCCATCGGTCTTTATCGTTGCCTTCCTCTCCATCGTCACTGGCGTCGGCCTCCCCCCTCCAATCTCCCTCAGGTGCTTTCCTTCCTATAGATCTCTGAAAAAGAGCAACACCAAGCACCCCCCCCCCCCCCCCCACACACGCACACACAAGCAATTTACAATTTGATCCAAGTCAAATAAACCATCTGTTTCTTACTATGATCTTGCACCAAAGTCTTAGCATTTCAGACTAAGTTATGAACTATTGGACTAAGAGTCTAAGACTCTTTAGTAAATATCTAAAAAGAGGATGAATAGCTATAATATTTCATCTCAATGAATGTCTAAGCCTCTTTTTCCTATTTGGGTATTGTTAAATGGATCCTATTAGAGTTCGAGATGGGCTGGATACCCGAAAAAATCTATCCAATTGCCATTCCTAAGCTCATTACTACATTAGATGCGGGATTGGCTCATTGCATTTTTGGGCCCATATGTTGTATTTTAACATGATTCTTTTTAGATTTTTTTAGATTGATTTTAAGAATTTATGTCCAAATGTATAAAATATCTAGATTTATTATATACAGGTGAAAAAAATATTAGAAGATTTTTAAAAAAAGTTGATTGTATCAATTGGATGACACTAATTCATCAAAAAAAAAAGATTTTTTTAGTTTTTTAAGATTAATTTTAGATCCTATATTTAAATGTATTATATATGGTCCGAAAAATATCCAAAGATCAGCATAAATAAAATTGATAGTTTCAGTTGCATGAAATTATAATATATGCATATATATATTTGATTTAGAAAATTAATAATTAGAAAAATAAGTTTAAATTTATGGATTATGTTTGTTGATTGATTTTAAGATTTAATATTTAATATTTAAATATCAAATATCAAATATTAAAATTTAATATTTAAATATCAAATATTAAATATTTAAAATTATGGCTTATTTCTTTAATTATTTTGATTCATATTTTGTTATGGAACTCAATTCAGTAATCCTCTAATAAAATTTTTTAGTATTCATATTTTCACCTTAGATGAGGTTATGGTAGATGAAGATTAGCATAATTGTAAGTTCATCAGCTAATGAAAATACTATATATTACATTGTACGAAAATTTTATATATTAATAAAATATTTTAAATTTTTACTTTGATTCAAGTTAATCCCACTGCGAAGCGCAGATTACACACACTAGCACCCTTTAAATTGGACCTTACTTTCCCTTTAAATTGAGCTCAATCATCCTGAATAGACTTTTTTATTTGAAAAGATCAGGAATTCCTCTATTCCTTTTTGAGCATTTGAAGGTTGACTTTACAAATTGGACATGATAACCAATAAAAAAGACATCATTTTGACATTTCTGTGGGTATATGAGCTTCCCATGGTAGCAGCAATCTATGCAGTAACTACATTGTCGATTATAATGTAAGAATAGATGCAATTCACCTATAGCTGCCATCAGGAAACTTGGGCTATTGAGAATTATTTGTGTCCATAACGTGCAGACACAGTTCTAGTACTAGTCTGTATCACTTGAAGTCATGGAGGGAAAATGCTTTAAAACAACAATGATCACATATATCTAAGGTCATGTAAAAATATAGATTCTATACCTCAGTTGAGAAGTATTTTTACCTATTTAAAACATTTCAAATATAATGATATAAATTGATTAAATTTGACCTATGTTACAAACACATCTTATGGTATCAATGCACCCCAAGTAACAGCATGGTATGTATGACCGACATGGGTACCCCATACCTGTTGCTTTCAGAGTATTCACTAAGACAATTTAGGCTCCTCTATGCTATTTCATAAGCCTTAAGCTTGCATATAGTCTAAAAGAATATTTGATTTCTAAGCACAATTTGACTATTAAGATATCTTATGATCACTAGATGCTAGAACTGCTGCGAAGGCCACTGAACTGAAATGTCAGGCTTAGTGAGAAAAGGAACCTCTACTTGATCTTACATGTTTCCTATTCAAATTACTAGAAATATGGTCCATCTCCCCATACCTAAGCCTAATATTGCATATGTTTCAAACACAGCAAGCTGCTTAATAGTCTGCCTATTTCACACTTCCAATGTTCATCAGCTAAACAAACCCTTTTTTTGTGCTCTATATATAGAAAATGTACAAAAATACGAACCATCAAATGTAAAAAAGCAACAACCACAGCCATCAATAGTGACTCTCGAAAAAGCAAATAATCCTATAAGACACATACTAGTCTCCCAGAAATATGCAAAATCTAATCATTGAATTGGATGAGAGTGAAAATACACAATGCTGCAGTTTTAGTCAAACATCAAAAAATCATAGCATGATATACAGAAAAGCAGGTCTATGTGATTATTGTTCTCAGATTCTTCAAGACATGCAAATGAATAATTTAATTGGAAATTCATATAATACTTATGATACATGGGTCACAGACAACCAAAAAGATTCAGAAAATTCACTAATGTACCTTTCTGCTACGAAGACTGCATCGTGGGCCTTCTTGTACAATGCCACTCCCTTCTTTCTAAAAATCATGTACATAAAAAATTTTATAAACTAGAAGAACAAACAGAGAGCCAGAAAACATTTGTAGGTATCGCAGATAATAATTTATTTCTTTAGATTGCTAGAATTATTTTGGACAAATAGAACAGTCTGAAAATTGCTCAGAACGAGACTATGATGAAATTGATTTAAGCTTCCTACATAAGAAACCAAAAGAATACATAGGGATTAGCAGACCAAAAGAAAAGAAAAGAAGCACAGGGCATCAACAAACCCATGCATCCACCAATCAAGGATACCATTAATTCTTGTAGTCTAGGATTTTTATTGATAAATTATTTCTTCATTGACAAAATTTTAGCACAAAACATACACTTATCAAAAGTAAATAGAAAATATGAAAAGATAAGGTGATCTGTTTTGCAACAGGTAATTTGCACTTGAGAATAACAATTCTAAATTAGAGATTGTATTTTTAAAATGATTAAGATCATAATGGCCTTTAATCAACAATACTTACAACCATCCTGCCAATAATTTATGAATTGCATGTCTTTGAGATGCCTATCAAGCAGGCAAGCATAAAGGAGATATCATGAAGTGATATTTGTAATTTACGTGTGTGCCTTGGAGAAACTGAATGTGTATGTATGTACGTACGTATGTATCCATGCATGCATGCATATGTATGTATGGAAGGAAGCATGCATGAATGAGTTGTACATATATATGTATGCATGCATGCATGAAAAAATAGTTGCTCTAAACTGAGATCAAAAAATCAGCCTAGATGGAAGAACAGAACCTTTTGTTGATGAAACAAAATTAACCAATCAAACGTACTAACCATTGAGCATAAATGAAGAAAATCTTATAGAAGAACGGTTTGGTCCAAACAAATTCATAAACATATTTGTTATTATTCATCTGGAGATAACAGCTACACAATCATCTCTCCTACATCAATCTAGGAAGTGTGTTACCCTTTCCTTTTCCATCTTTACCCTCAGTTCTTCTTTTTAGTCAAATTTTACCCTTCGAAATGGTAGAGACTGTTAAATGCACTTAACAATTCTTGTATCCCCTTTAACCCACCAGGACAGGCTTGAACTGATTGAATCTAATCGAATAATACTACAAGCCCGATCATTTGGTGTCCACTTTTGACTGTTCACTCTAAATTAAAGAATCATCAGCATCATATGTGCTGGGGTCACAGCCATCAATAAATTATGTGTCACATTATTTGCATAACAAAATGATGGTAAATTTACCATCCATCAGACATCCCTTTCAGTTGGACACAGGATGTAATGGAATCATGAACCATCCATAAAAATCAAACATAGGCATAGCACATTTGAAATTCTAATCATAATTAAGGTTAATCAAATGCCAATACGCAAAATCAGGCAAAGCCACCATCCAGCCTCCAATAACTGCAATTATTCATATGAGGATAGATTGAAAAATATTCAAGAAAGCCTTGTCTTTTAATTTCATTCTTAGTTATGTTCCACTTTTGATTGAGATGAAAACAGAAAAGGTTCATAGAAACCGAACCCTTAATCTTGACTTCAGTTCATTAAATTCAGCATCTGTCATTATGGGTTTCCCAGCTGCATAAGCCATTGAAGCTTCCAAAAGTTTTTGTTCATCTGGACCTATTATAATAAAGAAAAAAGAATATTAGCAAATGATAATATTAAAATATCTTCCTATGTGCTGTAAATAGAAATTCAAATGAGTAGCCAAAGAACTGAAATAGTCATATGACGTGTAATAGGAAAGGTTAGACATACTTAGCATGACGACACTGCTTCCTTCCCACATTAATTCTTCCTTGAGATTATCAAATTCCTCGTTTGACATTATTGGTTTTTTGTCATAGTAGAACGACTGAATGCAGAAGAAGTAATGAGTGACCATCTCTCAGAAAATATTCAGTAAGGCGTATTTATGTCAAATTGTCAAATTAGGAATGTCACAAACATGATAACTCAAATAAAAATGTGTAAATAGAATACTTGTAGTGCTTGTAGAAATTCCTGTTCAAGTTCTCCTAGCGTCTTCTTCTCTGCCTTCTTATCTAGGCTGCAATATGGCAAGATTTTGCTATCAACAACTTCATCACCCTGAACCTGACCTGGAATGGGACATTGACAAAAGGATAAAATTAGATTGTATGCCACTTTGACTACAAACGTACAAGAAATTTACAGCACACATGCCGAAGAAGCATAATAGATGAAAGTTTTTGATAGTATCCATAACTTGCTGAGCTGAAGAACAACTTTAGGTGCTTCCCATCAAATCTACTTTGTGTTTAAGCAATTTATGGAAGCAAGTTCTCCAGTTAGTCATGCATGGAAACATCATTCTTTCTAAAGGTGGAAATATCAGAGAAGACAAATGAATGAACTAATTGGTGGTGAGTTTTCTGGTCATTCTAGGAACAAACTTATTTGAAGTCAGCCTCGTAATCTAGTGGTGCTGTTTGTGTCTATCTAGGCTAATTTACTAAACTAGACTTTACGGCAATTTTCACAAAATTTATCCCGGTTGCTGTTGTAGCAGCCCCATTTCATGGAATAGGGGATTTCTGTCAAAGGGCTGATGCTTTGCTGAATTCATTCTACACCAGATTCTTGTTTAGCCTTTAAGTTTTTTTTGGTTTTACTTTGGAGTATTATCAACATGTAGGGCCCTAACAACTCATAGGAAGCAAGAACTGCTAAACCATCCCAAACAGAGAAAGTCCAGGGCATTGCCAAAACAAAGACCGGCTAATAACCAGGACAGTTCAACCATCCGATATGTTCCATGTTAACATTGGCCTGAACCGCGTCGAACTGTTTGGTTTTGTCCAGTTTCAGGCCCTCGGTCTTTTCCGGAGCTGAACCAGGTTTAGGCTTATATAATACTCTCTTCCAATCTTTCTCCACTCTCCCAAACCTTTTCCTCTCTCCTCTCCTCTCCTCTAAGTCGCGAGTCGAGGTCATTAGAGATTTGTATCCACTCCATCGTTTGCTTAATCTCACTATATTCCACTCATGGCATGGTATTCTCACTCTAACTCAATTCATGTTGTTCAGACTTGAGAAACTGGTTCTCCAAAGCGCTAAACATGTATTCTCAAAGAAAGATACTTACATAATGGAGAAAATATCAAGCCAAATTATTTAAGAGGGAAAAAATATTTAAACACCATACTACCGAATTCATACTTCACTGAATCACACACAGCATGTCTCATCCCCGTTACTATAGAAGCCTTATTCGGATTCCGAACATGCTATCAACGTCACGCAAAAAAATGCCATCATCAACAAAGTAATTTCATTATTACGGTCAACTAATGCTTCCAGGGGAAATGCCAATTACCGACATAAGCTCAGAATTTAAGTTCAAACAAAAAAGAAGAGAAAAGGCACATAGAGAAGAGAGAAAGATGAGGCCTGCAGACCTTGCTGATCGGTGGCCCTGGGACGCAGCACGAGCACCCTGCGCCGCTGGTGAGAAGGAAGCCCAAGGGAGGCAGCAGAGATAGAAGATCTCCGGAAGGAAGAAGAGGAGGCGGAGGGGAGGAGAGAGGGCTTGAAGAGGAGAGGAGATCCGGAGGGAAGGCGAGGGGAGAGCGAAGATTGCCAGACCTCGGAGGCCATCTGTTTCTGGTCGAGCAATAGATGGCAAAGGTGGGTGCTGCCCTGAAGGAAAGAGCGTGCTCCTTGGAGCCGGGATTGGGCCACGCGGGTGGGGGATGGAGGCGGGATAAGGGAATGCGGCAACGTGTGGAGGGAAAGAGATCGGAGAGGCGAGAGATCGAAATCTCCCCGACCGTTGTTTGTGTGGGCCACCTAGTGGGTGAGAGCGAGAAATTATTGCATGCACCAGGTGCAATTGGACCGCGCAAATCCCACGGTGGACAACACGCCACGTTATCCCTTGTATTTCATCAATTCCCGATTGCTCGCTGTCCACCGTGCGTGTGTCTCGCGATTTGCCCTGATTCACTTGCACCTGGCGCATGCAATAATTTCTCGGGTGAGAGCACCCGGGCCTTTGGCCAGCAAAAAGAGAACACGGAATCGCATTCAAGAGAACAAATCACTGCCTGACGCGTAACCTGGTAGATGTGAGGAGCGGGGACCCATCAAGGCTCCTGATTTTTCCGGCGGCGAGGGATCCTGAGGCTGGTCCGAAAGATTTGATGCAAAAGGTCGAACCTAAGGACCGGGGCGGGGAGACCGTGGGACGGTGGCGGGGGTGGTGTGTTAGAAAAATTTTATGAAAATTTAAATTTTTATTAATTATATAATTTTTATTTAATAAAATTAAATTATGATCAAATTATGGATCATTTATAATCATAAAATTAAAAGTCTAATGCATCTCTTATTTAAAATCTGGTTGGATGGTAAGTGTGGACTATTAGATTTTATGCAATGGAAGAAACCACTAAATCACTATAAATAGGTTAGGCTTCTACTTCAAAATCTAATGTTTAGACGTTTGGCTCATTGATAGCCATTATTAGAAGAAGATTTCTGAAGAAAAAAAATTGAGTACTAAATACATATTTGTGTATTCCATAATAGTGCAAACATGTATTTCTTTAATCTTTGATTCATTATTTCGGTATTCTAATAATCATTCACTTGGTTCTATAAAAATAATTCATTATGTGGTATCAAAGTTGGCTGTGTATGATTTAGAACCCAAAAATCTATATTATAATTTTATTATTTGATATATAAATGGATCTTTGGAATCATAGAAAATTATGAGATTAATTTTATTAGTTAGTATAAAATTTATTATTTATGATTAATTATTTTGATAATTATAATATAAAAATATTTAATTAATCATAAAAAATTGTACATCCATATTTTTTAAATTTTTTTTTAAGATTCAAACTCATCAATGTTAGGTGGGATGCCGTTGAACGAAACATAAAAATAAAATAAAAATAAAAATTTAAAAAACAAAAAACAAAACAAAAGGAGACCCTTGGACCCTAGTTTGGATTTTCTTTTCCTTGACCTGTAACATCCCATGGTATTTTTTTTTTTTATGATCACGACCGAGACCGTCAGCGAGGGCTTGTAATCTGAACAGGGGCATTGGGTGGTAGTTGCGCAGCTTGGACGAAGGCTTAGGTGTTAGATATATATGTACCTTAAAAGTCAGAATTGACTAATACTTATAGTATACATCTAAAGATAAAATTATAATTTTAATTATAAATAATAAAATAAATTATTTTTTATCATAGTATATATTTAACAGTGTCTGTGATACATCTCTTGAGTTAATGATAATGATAATTTTTATTTTCAAGAGTTGAAAATTTAAAACATGAATTTTCATTATTAACTCATAAAATGCTCCTGACCATAGGATCATCATGAGGATGGTGATTGATCTGGAAGGTTGGTGTACAATCGCTTCTTTATAGTAGATGAGTCTTGAGTCTACGGTATAGAGACATCAGAGCGAAAGTACAAGTACTCGTTAGAGAACGAGGATACTGAGTGTGACCACCTCGAGCAGTCATTAGAAAGTCTACCTTCTCATCAATGACTGGTTCGAAGCTGCAATGGTGTGTCTGGTTCTTTGACCTGAGGTGCATCGACAGTTCATCTTGAGAGTGTTATAGTTTGACTACACCATGACTCGGTCTCTTAGCCATTCAAAATTCTGAGATGTATGTTGGCTATAACATGTTCATTGTAGGAATTAGATTGCACCAATAGAAAATCTATCTACCTTGGTCGATGAGGAGTAGCTCTATGAGGATCATGAGAATTAAGTCCATAAACCCATGGCCATGACAGAGTGAAATAATAGAAAGAATTTCTATTACGATTTTTACATTGAACTTGAATCGAATGATTAATCATATGACGGATATTAGGATTTGACGAGATTACCTTAATCCTAATCTGATCGGGGCTCAAGATAGAAGAACTTAATCACACAGGTAATTGCACCGAGAGATTCATTTTCAATTCTGATGGATTGCCACCATATGCTGCTAGGTATCACTGGTGAATTTTGAGAGCAATTAGAATAATTTAGATGATCAATCATACTAGTTGCCTGAATTAGAAAAATTTTAATCCATTGGAAGGTGTTTCATTAATGTCGATGATAGAGATCGCAACATATCTCAATACCATACGGAATTGAACCTAATTGGATCACACAAACAAAAATTTTGATCTGGATATCATCAATTGGACTGATCCAATTCAATTGATTTAAATTAGATTCAATTAGGTTCAAGAATATCGTGCTAGCACAAGATTGAGCATAATGTTCTCCTTTAATTATCATTAAAAGTTATCTCGACCGAGGCAAATATGTTTGGACTCACTCAGGTACCTTTACTTGGTCTGACTGAAACTTGTCCAGGTTAGAAAAGGGTTATCTTAATTTATGAGATAAATTTGAGATAACGCCTGCCATTTTTCATCACCTGCTAAATCCTGTTTCGGATATTTGGTCAAATATTGATCTTTTACACTTAGACATCTGCCCATATATCATGCACCCATAGGAGAGAATATTTGGACCAGTCCACCTGCTAAAAAGTAGATGGATAAGGGGTGCACGCCTAGGGAGGCGTGCACCCATGGATAAAGCATCTGAAGTCTCATATAGATGGGACTCCAGTTGCTTCGGGATTTCTTCCTAGGTGGCACCAAAGACTTATCTTTGACCAGTCTTGGCGCCATCTAAGGATGATTTAGAGGGGCTCTCATCTGATTGGATCAGATGATGTCATCTCACCAATCAGATTTAGATTTGATTACACAAAAGATCATGATTGGTCGGGATGATGTGGCACTGCATGACGCAATAGGATCTACAAAAATCCTATCTACGCCAAAATCTAAAAAGTTTGACCCATTGCCCATGCCATAAGACTGCCCCTCTCTCTCCTCCATGCCATCTTCAAGTCTTCTCTCTCCTACCCATGCTTAAGAATTTTTGGGCTTTAGTTTGGTGCAATCCAAGCAAGAGAAAGATGATAGAAAAAGAAAGAATGCAGCACTACTGCAAGAGACAACTTGCATCTTCGAAAGGAGTATTGAAGATCTTCAAAATCAGATCCAAATCTGATTTTTGGAGAGGTGATAAAGAAGAAAAAAATCTTCAGATCCTATCTGAATGGATACCGATAGAGACCAGACACTTGCATGGCTAGATCTAGAACCTCAGACAAACATCAGGATCATCACAGGATAATCAAATTATCCTCAATAAGATAAATTAAATTAGATTTAATTTATTCTTAATTTTATTTTATTTTTTTTATTAGATCAATAATATCAAATCTAGAAAGTCTTAGATCTGATCTGAATCCAAATTTTTTTTTTTGAAATATCTCTCTTGATCTAATCAGATCTGAACGAACCTGATCCAAAAAATTAAATTTTTTCTTCAACTAGTATCAGAGTCAGGTTCCATTAGATCTAATTTTAATTTATTTTGATCTAATAATTAGATGATTTTAGATGTCACATGAAATATGATTAGATCTAAAATAAAAAAAATAAAAAATTAAATAATTTAGATCTAAGTTGTATAAGATGCATGACTAGTTGTAGAATAGAATTATTCTATATATAGTCTTGCATGATCATAATTTAATTTGATTAGTTATGATTTTTACATCTATTTATTTACTATTTTTTGATGTTATAAATATTATAATAAAATCTAAAAAATAAAAAATAAAGTTATTTAATTTTTGTTCATATGAGATATGATGAATGCATGTTTAGACTAGTTGTAGAATAGTTCTACATAATTATCTAGAATAGAATTTAATTTGATATGATCAATTTAAATTTGATATTTCAAATGATTATAAGATAATTTAGATCTGAAAACATGCATGATATGATACATGAAGATGTATGTAAAACATGTTTAAAGTTAGATCAATTTTATATATGAGATATATGATGTAGATCTAACTAGTTTTGTAATTTTTATATTTTTGAATAAAGCGTTCTCCTTGGCCGTCCGATCATAAAAATAAAGTAAAATTTAAATATCCTCTCCTTCCATTCGATGGGATGCTCTTATGATATGAGGAGTGCTGCACGTTCGTCCTTAATTAGAAATCTAAAACTTATTTTCTGCAAAACCCTAGATCCTGAAATCCTAGAATTTTATTTATATATTTTATTTGTGAATCATAAACTTAATTAAGAATTAAGATTATGAAATATATTAAGTCTAAAAATTAAGAATTTTTAATTGGATAGCTCAATTAGGTCTAGCGGTTGATCAAACTGAATCAAGAGTTGGTTAGATGGGATCAAGAGTACTTAAATTGATCAACCTAATAGGATTAAGTCTGGGTCAAGATCGAATCACATAAGTGATTGATCAAGCTAAGACCTAATTAGGCTCAATAGTTAGAGTTTGAATTGTAGGCTAATCTGATTGGTTCTGGCTCAACAATTTGGTGTCTAAAGTAAGTCTGGCAGATACGATCGACTGATTTTTAATTGGGAGCTACTCGATTTAAATGCGTTCTTATCAAGTTAATAGCATATCCCTTCCACTAGTCTCACTTACCTAGCCATATTTATCGATCCAGTCCTGATCTAAGGTGGTTAACAATCCGAGCTAACCCATGCCACTAGGTTAGTCATAATTGTTATGGCTATTGTAAGTCAAGTTTAAAGAGACCTAAGTCAAATCTTCCTAAGAAAAGATTAAGTTTAAGATCTTCCACCATTGTAGATATGTGAGCCCTTTTTGGGGTTGATTGTTCTCGGCTGATCATAGTGATTCAGTTGCACCAAAAAGATGCAATCATGTCTATTAGGCATTGGATGCTACGGGCTGGAGGATAAATTGGGCTCAATATTTTGGATACGGTGAGACACCCAATTAGGAATCCAATATGTGCAAATGGTGGATCTGACTTAACTAAGAAGTGGATCAATATTCCGAATATGGTGACATTCATGAATTAGAGATTAAGTTTGGATATACCATGATTATTGCTAATAACATCTATCTTCTAATCATTGTGTTTGATTTAGATACCGCCTCTGATGGATAAGGTACGTTATAAGAGGATATTTATGGCTTGATTCTCAACTTATTCAAGAGCTTGTGAAATACTTCCATTGAATATACTCAGATTAGGGATTGAAAAATCAAGATGCTTCTCGACAAACTATGAAGAGCATATCCAACTTGATTCTTGTGGTTGCAGGTTGCAAGCTGAGGCTAGCTAAAAGATTCAAGATGATAGGCTGCAGATTGGATGACAAGCTGCTTGAAGATCCCAGATGATTTTTGATAGCTTTGGACAATAGGCTATTAGAAGATCCTAGATGACTTTTGCCTGCTTCGATTTTAATGGTTTTATCTTTATATAAGTTTTATTATCCTATAAAATTTTTATAGCCAACATATTATCTATTATTAAAAAAGATACACTATTATCCAATGTTAATTAAAAAATTTAAATAAAAAATATTACTATTAATTATGATTAATCAGCTGATAATTTTTACTGTTTTGAATGAGAAAAAATATAACTTTCTAAATGGTGTGCTGAGTTGTTATGGGTGATGCAAAGTATACGCGGTAGAACCATTGTAACCAATAATTTCTCGCCGGACCAAGTTTTGCGTGCACTCAAGTTTAAAGGGTTCAGGCCATTCGATTTAAATGCTGAGTTGTTATTTGACATGTTTATGTTACAAAGGATTCAAATTAGCGCACGACAACAAGCGTGAACCACGCAAGGGCTAGATGATAGCACATTCACGTGACAACCATGAAGGCAAGAAAAAACAAAAACCTACCACAACACGACAAATAGTTCGACCGTCCAGACAACAACAAACATAAGCAGCAAAAGATTTACGACTCAACTCGGCCCCATACTACAAGGCAAGAGAAATGGCCTGAACCCTTGGAGAAAAGAGTGCTGCAGTGCAATCTCACTTCGGAGTAATTAAGTCCTCCTGGGTCTTCTTGAAGAGCTTGTGCTGGATGTGCTGATTGAAGGTGCGAGGGGAGAACTTGGCCGGGGTCTTGTCGGTCACAGTCTCCGGAAGCGGCTTGAGCACGATCTTCTCCTTGGGGGGCTCGCAGAAGACCGCCCACGAGATCCGGACCTTCTCCTTATTGACCAGGCCCCGGTGGAGGATGCTCTTGTAGTTGCATTGCTCAGGATCTCAAGGGTGTCGCCGATGTGAACGATCATGGAGTCCGGGAAGCACTTGGCGGTGACCCACTTGTTATCCTTGTAGACCTGCAGCCCGGGAACCATGTTGTGGAGGATGAAGGAGAGGGAGCTCACGTCGGTGTGAGCCTCGACACCGAGGGCGAGGTCGGGCTGGGGGCACTTGGGGTAGTAGTTTATCTTCATCTGAAGCAGGAGGTCCTCCATGCCGCCAAGTTCCTTCTCCAGCTTCGCCTCATCCAGTCCAAGACCCAGGGAAAGAATTGCCAGCATCTTGGACACCACCCCCCTAAGCCGTTCGGCAAACTCCTTTGTCACCTCACTGCACCAGTGATCCACAAACACATGTTCGACAAGTGAGGAAAACTACACGAGAAAGAACATAAGGAAGATAAATACTAATGCATGAAAATTAGAAATTAGCTAGAAAGTTACGTTGTAACCTTATTAAGTAGATTCATGCAACTAAAGATGGGTGCTTAGCCTGTTGGTTTGTTTCAGAAAGCTAGAGTTGAGTCTTATTACTTCCACTAGGATTCAGGTGTTTGGAGGAAGGTGAAACATCATAAAATACGACCGTTCCCACCCATGACCCATGGCGTTAAGGCTAACTAGGGTTCATGCCAAGTTTGTCACCACAGCGTAGCTAATTCTGTAACTAGGAAAAAAACTAAATAAGTAAATTTCTGCAATCATGGAGTCCAAAGCCACATATAGTTTAGCTGTAGGAAATGAATCGAATCTCAAATAATATCTCTCACCAGCTTGGGAGTTTGAATCCACTGATTTAGTTGAAGCGGGATAACTTTAAGGATCCATTCTTTAGTGGATAAATATTATGATAAAGTTGCTTAATTTTTTTGACCAACTTATCCATGTTCTTGCACTTTTCAAAATGGATAAATTATTTTTCTATGGATAGTGTTTACCTATAAAATAAGAAAAAATCATATCCATCCAGGGATAGCTAAATTATTTTTTTATCAGTTAAAATATATATTTAAATTTATTTCTAAAATATTTCATGCTCATTTTCAATGCTTCCATCATTCAATGCCCAATATCTAATATCTTAGGCATCCATTTTTTTCAAACATAAAAAATATAAAAGATATTATAAAAATTATAGATAATTTTTAGTAATTTATATAGAAAAGTAATTATACAAAAAAAACATGAATAATAGATTTTGAAGCTGCTTGCCTATATGTAAAAAAATATGCATAAATTATCTTTCTATCTAAATATTATCTGAGAAATATTTGTGTATAAATATATAGGTTCTTAAGTAAATTTTTTATTCATAAAAGAATGGACCTAAAGACAAAAAGGAAGCAAGTCAATCTAACTCAAACAATCCTGCAATCTCAAAAAAAAAAAAAATTCAAAAAAAGGGAAGTTGTGGGAGATTCCTCATCTGAGAGATGGTCAACCAAGTGTGTGCAGTCCCCCTAGCAACTGACAAAATGGTTGCCCATGTTAGCATTTCGAAAAAGAGCCGAGCAAAGACTTGTTAGTGGACTTTTTCAACCCTTTAAATTTTACCTCTTTCTGTGTGCGTGAGAGAGACAACACGCACCGGTACCCTACATCTCAACGTAGGAGAAGTAACAAAGAAAATAATTTTGAAGGGAGGCTTACACGTAGTCGGCAGGGTGCTTGGGCCAGATGGACATGTCGGCCTTGTCATGGGGAAAGATGAGGTGAAAGAAGTAGTCCTCCCACTCCAGCCGCCCGCTCGCATTGTTTGCCAGCTTGCTCCCGTACCCGGCAATTATCCCCGACGACTGGTCATTCGCATACTTCTCCTTCTCCTCAATGGGCAGATCGAAGAACTCCTTCCCCACCCTCCTCACCTTCTCTATGAGCTCCAGCGGGATGCCATGGTTGACCATGTGCATCACCCCCCACTCCGACGCCACCCTCCGCATCTCCTCCACGCACGCCCGCCGCACCGCCTCGTCCTCCGAGTCGAACCCCTTGAGGTCCACCACGGGGATCTGGGGCCCCTCCTCGCCCTTCTTCTCCTCCTCGAATGCGTCTCCGACGTCGCTCCGCTCCGACTCCAGGCGCACGTACTGGGTCGGGATCGCCCCCAGGCCGCTCTTTGCCAGGCTCTCCACTCTTGACACGGCGGACACCACCTTGGTTGCCATCTAGCTCTCTCTCTGTCTCTCACTCACTCTCTACCGCACACAAACGCGGGCAATGTAGTGTTTGGAAGCGTTGGAAGGCGGGAACGCTGTTGGCCCAGGGGGGAGCTCCAAGGTGTGTATTTATAGGGGTTGCAACGTGGAAAACTAGGGGCACGGAGAGCGGTTTGAGAGAGAGAGGTGAGAGCGATGAACAGTTGGTGGAGCCAGCGCGACTGTGTAATGGCAAGGACCGGTTCGGGTTGTATCTTTCACGCAAAAGAACGACTGATCTCCTTTCGCTAAACTGACCGTTGGATCGGGCCCCGCATGGAGCTCAAAAGCATCGCTCGAACTAATAATTGCGCTATCCAACGGTGAATTGGCGCGAAGGAAAGCGAATCCTTCTTTCGCTCAGAAAAATATAACCTCTGTCCTGCAAGCACGCGATGAGACCAGAGGAATCCATAAGGTTCTGGATGGGATGCAAAGTGATGGACCAGATGGTCTTGACCAGAGGATTGGGCCCGCAAGGCGTTAGTTTGTCCACCAACCGGCCGCGCGACCACCAACCGGCCGCGCCACAACGTCCAGTCTAAGCCTCGCGAAATTTTTAGTCGAATCATATTTACTGTTGAGTCCTGCCATGCACAAACGCACGCAAACGTAACCGTATTACATCATTTTTTTCCCCCCCATTTTTATGTACGTTGGTTGGTGGTTGAATTGATGTAACGTTAAGTTGATAGATCCAATCAAGCCAATAAATAGCTGATTTTCTTTTTTGAACATACATAGCTGATGATTGGATTTGTCTTTTTTTTTTTTTTTTTTAAAAAAAAAAATCTATTTTCATATTTGAAACGAATATAAATTTTTAAATTTATAATGTACATAATATATTTTATTTTTAATTATAATTTTATTCTTTCTTATACGATGAATTTATAAGCTCAATATCACCATTATAATATTTCTATCACTTTCATGAAAGATGTTTAACTACTTCAACCAAGAATATGGATCGAATAATCCAGAATAGCTGGAGATGCAATTGCCTTCTTTGTTATAGTGAAATCACTATATATATATATATATATATATATATATATATATATATATATATATATATATATATTATCCATCAGATTTTTCTTGTGTTACATTTATTTGCACATCTAGAAGTTCAAATTATAAATATGTTAAGTCCTTTTTCCTTCAAAATCTCTATTTTTTTTTTTTTTTTTCATGATGACTAGATTGCCGCTGCATGCACCGTTATCTAGAGCAAAGTTTAGGTTGCCACCCTTGGAGGCCGCAACTCCATAAAAAAGGCAGCAGCCAAGGGCGGTTCCAATGAAATCGACATCCCCGTTTTTGGCACCTTCCACGTGCGTGCTGGGGAACAAGTGCAAGACATTCGCACGCATGTAGGGTAGGGTGGTAAAAGTAAATAAAAAAAAAAAAAAAGAATTTGTGGAGCTAAATAGGATTCTAAAGCCTGTTATAAAAATCGGACTTTCATCTTGCTGAAATGCATTGCTTTTTTAGCGCTAAACATCCATATAATATAACATATATTTTGATATTATACAGACTTTTAGGTGTATATATAAAAGGAATGCATTATTTCAATAAGGTTTCAAGTCTCTTCTTTTTTTTTTTTTTTGAAATGGACTTTTAAATATTATTTGGCTCCACAAACAAAGTCTGATATGGATCTGACAACATACATAAACTTACATTCCCAAACTTGGATCCTTCAGGTTAAAATGAAAACACGGTTTTCAAACTCGGATTTTCCGACGACCAGCGGACAAAATAGTCGTCATGCTACCCGGCGCTTTTCATGCCAAGAATGCTTCCGTGACGAGAAAATATATATTAACTAATAATTATGTAAACTTTTTAAATATTAATTTTTATTAAATAAAATTTCTAGACTGCTACCTTGGCAAAAGGTCCTTAACAATTGATATGATTGTTAGTATTAATTTATTTTTCAATAAAGAATTTACCATGTACGTAAAACTGTGATTTTGATCTAAAAATTTCTAGCTTTGCCGCTAAACATCAAAGTAGGCAAAGATACAGTAAAAAGGCAATATCTTTTTTTACTATATATATATATATATATATATATATATATATATATATATATATATATATATATATATATATATATATATATTTTCCATAAGCGGGGGAACTAAAGGAAATTGTGGAACCCAAATAAATCAAACCATTTCAAGATCAGCCATATCCCAAGCATAAGGGTAGATAAGACCTTTAGGAGTCGTTTGATTCATGAGGAGTAGGGAGAGGAGGTACAAAAGTGGAGGAGTGTTAAGAAGAGAGATAATGAAAAAAAAATTTTCATAAAAAAATATTTTTTATATTTTATAAAAAGTAAAAATTCATGAAGAAAGTGAATTTTGGTATTTTTCAGGGAATGAAAAGTGATGATATTTTTTTCTTTCCCAAAATATCTATGATTAAGATTTTATAAAATATCATGAATGATTAAAATAAAATACTGAATAATAATAATATGATATTATACTAATATTTATATAAATATAATATTTATATTAATATTAATATTATATTAATATAATATAATATATATTAGCATTATATTAATATAATAAATTATTATAATCTAATATTATATTATAATATATTAATATAAATATAATATTATTATGCATATAAAGTTTAGGAGCAAAATATATGGTCTTATATTTATTAAAAATATAATAGATATTTTATATAATTTTTCTAAAAAAAATGAATGTTCAACCAATCATAAGTCACTTTTTAATAAGTCATATTTTATGGTCAACGAAACATATCCAAATTTTATTCTTCTTAGAAAGTAATTTTTTTCTAAAAATCAATTTTATGGAAAATTACTTTCCAGCAAGAAAAATACTTTTCAGAAGAAAAATTCTTCCGGCAAATCAAACACGTTCTTAAAGTTCTATAGAGAAGGTATTAGTAATTTTTTTAGGTACGCTTTTGAGCTTGGGATTAATGTACTATAGCTTGTATTGGAGAGATTCCGTCAACAATTTTTGGGCATATGGTAAGGTAGCCTAATTTCAAATCCTTCGTAACTTGTGTTTGTTTCGAGAGAAGGGAAACTTACCCACGTTATAACAACATAGATCCAAGACTTAAGCTCAGAGTCTCTGGCTGCTAGGCCGAGGGGTGTGATCCCTAATTTGTGTTTTAAATAGGAAGACCCAAACACTTTATCCAAGACATCGATTGTTTTTAAATTTCAAACGCTACCATTAAAAAAGATTACCTCTTTTACTGCTTAGTGTTCATTATCTGGTCAAGTAATCAATGTTGGTAAATCCCATGTTAAGTTTAATCCTTCAAGCCTAAGCACAGTTAAATCTCATACCTTGGAGGAATTTAAGGTAACGACCAGGATTGGGAGTCGGCAGTACAAAGCTCTTTCCTTGCAGGAAGAGCAGCTCTACTCCAATCTGTGTTGCTATCAATTCTAGTATGATGTCTTTCTATGCCTACGCGGTTCTCCTCAAACTTGAAAAAGAGTTTAGAGGCTTTTTATAGAGGCACACCGCCGATCAAAGAAAAATACATTTATTATCTTGGAAATGGGTTTGCTCACCTAAGAACATGGGGGTCTTAGCATGGTGGATTTGCACGCTAGATGCGATGCAAGGCCTTTTTTACTCAAATTATTCTCGATCTTGATCCCTTATGGGCCAAGTTTATCAAAGCTAAATGTCATTTCATGGGCAACTAGAATAAGTATTATGGACCAAGAAGGTGTTCCCCCATTTGGAGGAGAATTTGTGGATATAGTCCCTTGGTTCAACCTCACTTTCAATGGAATATTGGGGGAGATTCTCGGATCAATATGCTCGATGACCCCTAGTTATCTCACAATCCACTCTCAAAGCGTCCAGCCTCTTTTAATGTTAATGAATGTAACCTAGACCCGAACCATTCTTGGAATCAATATAAATTAGAGATCATATAGCATCCCATTGGTGCAAGGCAGCTCTTCTGTTGGAGACAAGTTAATTTGGATATGTATGCCTTGGTCAAACTCATTGGGCATACCGAAATCCCTCGGCATATGGAAATGGTGCTCCCCGATGGATGGATGGATTACTAACCAAAAAAACACGGGGCATCATTGATCCTGATGCGACGGTTGATGAGGATGCTGAACATCGTTGTTGTGTTGCTTGCTGGAAACAATCGCAGCACATTGTTTGATATCGTTTTATCCCTCAATCCTTGCCAGCTTTGAAAGAATTTATCTTCAAGTCTGAGGTGGGGATGGAGGTCAGAACCCTATTTGTCGCTGCTGTATGGTTAATCCGGGGGGCAAAATAACCAAGCATCTGCACCTATTGTTATATCCTTGTGGAATCACGGGAATTTTTACGGATGTCTCCATCAAGGCATTGCGGTAGCTTTTCGAATCTCAATTTTATTCATAACAATATCCTCCTACCCTTCCTTCGATGCTACAGTAGCTGACAACATATCAGCCGTTGCATCTGTCATTAGAGATGACAATGATAAGCTTATTAGAGATGGTGGCAGGTTATCGAAACTCTCTTCTGCTCCGCATAAGCTAAAATAACAGCAGCATGGCTTGATGTAAAGGTGGCTATAACTGAGCTACAGGCACAACATATATGGGTTCAAGGTGATTCCCTAACCGTCATAAAATGGGATCGCTAACCTTTCCTCTTGTAGGGGCCATCAATCTCCTCTCCAATGTGACATGCACCACCCAAAATCAAGGGTTCCAAGAGTTAATGTGTCTCATGTTCATGGGAAGCCAATCGTTTGGCAGACCTTGGCTGGGAACTTGGAACTTCCGATACAATGATCCTTTGCCAACCGACTTGTTTGATATTATATATGATGGCCGACCGTAGGAATATATATATTCAATACACTAGAAGAAAGAAATAAAAGTTTGTCCATAAAATTTTCTACTCAGCGCTCATGGTCGTGCTGTGTGTTAAATATTGCATCTGTTATCCGTCCTCTATTCAGGCAGCGAAGGATTCTTGGGGTACTGGCTGTGGAGGAGTCCGATCGACTTATACATGTTCAGGGCCCTTTTGGTGCTGTGTGAGGGTTGTTCAATGTCCGGTTGTTGAAGAATGGTCCTTCTAATGATATTATGAATTTACTCTGGGTTTCTTCCATTCATGAGCATTCGGCACTACCATGGATTGTTGCCTCTATTGTTCGTGGGAGCATCACACCGCTGTTCTCCATGCATGGGAACAACAATTGAGAGAGACGCTAAGCTCTTGGGTGACGTTCCTATCTCCTATTTCCGTTGTGACAAGCACATACATACACATCAGCGGTTTTGGTCCTGTGGGTGTTCTCTTAATTCCTCCATGCAACCATATGTTTCAACCTTAGCTTACCCATACGCTCGTTTCAACCTTCTCCACATGGGTGCTGGGTTTTCTGGTTCAGCGGGCTATGGGCTCACATCTTCCAAACTTTTAGATGATGTGTCGGCCACCTATTAGATTATGACTTTTTTTTTTTTTTTGAAAAATTCTTTATGCACCGTAGGCGGTGCAGCACCATGCGCACATCCCATAGTGATTAGCTCACGAGAGGGGTCAGAAGAAAAAAAAAATATTCTTTTTTTTTTTTATGCACCATATTTCGATTCCGTATATAGCCAATCACCATGAACGGTGCGCACGATGCATCAAATATTTCTTCTTTTTTTTTATATCATGGTGCTCTTTCTTTCCACTTTTTGTTATGTATATTTATTCCACGTTGTTACTAACCTTTAATGGATGTTTGGTATGCGATGATCCATCCAAGATCAAGGATAATATGAATAAAAAAGAGATCAATGGATTTGGTTACACCATAATGATCTCAAATTATTCTCACTCCTTAGATCACTTCCTAATCCAACCCCAAGTAGTGATTTTAGGCTAAAATTTAAAAACAAAAATACCTCTCGATCTAGCGAAAAAAACTAGTATATCAATATACAATTAATAAGTTATATCAATATTATATTTCTAATATCATGTTAATTGATATTATACATTATATTTATGATATATATTATATTATAATATATTATTAATGATCTTATTGTCATATTATGATTCAATAATAATTTTTAATTAGATTAAAAATATCTTATTATATTTTATATTTATATTATAAAAATATTAATTATATTGATTTTATTTGTCTTATTTTTTAATCAAAATAAATATATATTAATAAATAATATTTTATAAATATAAATATAAAATATTAATTCTATAAAATAATTAATATATTTTTATAGGATTAATAATTTATAGGACTAACAAATATATTTTTATAGAATATATTAATTATTAATATATTAATATATATTAATATTTATTATAGTATATTTTATATGATTAATAAATATATTTTTATAGAATATATCATGCATAATTTTGGTATTATATGACCAGTGATCTAAAATTTTTATGAAATACTAAAAAGATTACTCATAGATACTTCGGGATCTTTAATCACTGGATCCTAGGATGTCAAATGCAGTGATCTTAGGATTTAGATTATCGACGATCTTAGATCACCGTGGTGATCCCATTTTAGTCATCAAGTGCTATCTTAATATCTTTCTTATAATATGGCTTCAGCCCATCTTTTTAACAAAACAAAAAAAAATAGCAAGACCCAACCACAATCTATGAGTTGAATAATGATGTCTCTGCAATTGTACCTATCTTGTGCGATTACTCACCCCGTTAGTGGGTAATTAAACTAGGACCATTGCTGATTGTGGTAGCGCAAGCGGAACGGACCTTTATTTCCATGAAGATGATTTGGATTTGAAATGTGCAGATGTCGATTAAATGTAGGATTGGATGCCCAATGCCCTGTCAGCTTTGCGAAAATGGTATATGCTCCATCTAGCATCCGATTCGGCACCAAAGTGACGTATTCACCTTCGGGTGGAGAGGGTGCGTCTCTCAGCACCCGCATCAAATATTTTCTGATGGAAGAAGGCCTTGGTGGTTGAGGATAGCTGCATGGAGTGGAGTTAGTTCTCCAACTTCTCTCCTTCCTTTTTTTTTACAAAAAAAAAAAAAAAAAAAAAAAATGAGAACCATCCAGTTTGATATAAGAACTAGAATGAATCCTGATTAAAGTGAGTGATACATGATGGAATTGATCATAGCCAATATGGTACAATCGACCAATGAGAGCTCGCCATAAACTTATCATGAAATTTTCATCTCAACCAATCAGTTTCCATCATATAGCCACTCCAAAAAGTGCATGGACATATCCGAATCTACGACTGCTCGATTACAACTAACTCATAATAGTGAAACAAACTCCATAACCATGAGATACACATCTTGTGATATATTTCAAACATGTGAGTAATTATCCTCAATGACCACTCGCACATGTCTCAAGATTCTTACCGCAACATGCTCTGATTTTTGCCTATATAAACCACTCCCAAGAATCCTTCAAGTAAGAAAAAGCACTCGAGCCCTAAGTTAAGTCTATGCTAAGTATAGGGTAGAGAAAAGTTAAGACTTTCTAGCTTTCTCTTTCTCCCTCTTCCTTATAAATACATTGGTTCTCACTCTCTCTCTCTCTCTCTGCCTTACATCAGAGGATCTCGTAATGGAAAATCTTTGACAAATGGATTTCATTTGCTCGTGGTGTTTGAGAACTGACCTGGACATTGAAGTAAAGATCTGGTCACCATCAACCAATTCAAGATCTCAAACAAACTACCTGATCTCTTAACCACCTCACCTAACTCTCCAACTCACCATCCAACTAGGTGTATACATGTTTCGGTTTGGTTGGTTTGACGTCAATTTTAAAACCAAATTAACTTTAAATACAAAAGCAAAGAACTGGCGAAGCTAGAACGAAATATAAGTAGTTCATATATATATATATATATATGTGTGTGTGTGTGTGTGTGTGTGTGTCTGATTTAATTTAAATTAATTTTTTTAAAATTAAAATTAAAATCAAACTGAAGTCTTCAGTTTCTAAAATTTTTAAACCAAAATTAAACTAAATCTGAAACAAACCGATCCAAACTAAATCAAAATTAGTGATTCAGATCGGCTTTGCAATTTGATAAGTTTGCTTGCACACCCCTATATCCGGCGCATCAACCTGAATTAGACCGATCCTTAGCAACAACACTGGAATTCACAACAACTAAATTATGGTTCTGAGGCTATATGCTTCGGGATTTAAAGGGATGAGATTGAAAGTGACCATGGACTTGACCGCTTATTGTTATTTTCCCTAGAAACATTGGCAGCGTTTTTAATGTATCAGCTCTAAGAACGAGCAGGCAATAGGTGTACAGGGTTGATCGGCAGGCGGCAGCGAATTATGAAGGTTTGCATGACGCTGTGTAGCCTGCACCTCTTGAAAGATTGTATGCAGGATTGAATGCGACCGCCTACCTCAAAAGAATCGGCTACAATTTTAAAGCTTTTGAAGGAAGCTATGCATGCCGTAAGCCCAGACCCACTCAGAGCAATTTAAGTAACGAGCGTATCCAATTAATGCGCTCAACTGCTATAAACATTGAATTGCAGCATTTGTCGCTTTTAGAGCAAACCAAACACCAGCAAAGCACCGATTGCAGGCCGTCTGGGTACCCCCCAAACAAAAAATGGCATTTCACACTCCTTCCAGTTTTCTCTGATTGTATCAGGGGACACAGGACGAGAATGATTGGATACAAGTGATACTCGAATAGACTACGAAAAATATGCACCACTCTCACATTTACAAGAAGCCTACACCAAAAAGGGCATTTGGTCGGCAGTAACATAAAAATAACAAAGTGATGCATAAGCCAATGAGTCCTACATGCGCATTGATCCTACAAATTGATCTTTTTATTGGGGGAGAATGGACACTCCATCATATACATAAAAGATTGACATAATCACGAATCCTTCCAGTGACTTATGTGATAACTGTAGGCTTCTCCCTGCCGGTGAACTCCTTGAGCTTTGAAATTGATAATGCCAAATCTAAGAAACCATTAACAGTCAGTAAGCCCTTTTTGTTGCATAGCATAGTGAAATAACTAAAACAGTGCAAGTAACTAAAATAGCAGAAAAACTACAAACCTATCAAGGGCTTCAATGCCATCTGTGCATCCATCTCATGCTTGGCGACATCAGGCTCAAATTGTTCAATGTAAATGCGGATGGTTGCACCTGCCGATCCAGTGCCCTGGCAAAACGAGATTAGTTGCATTACATAACCTGAACGATTAATTCATTTTTAATCAGAAAGAAACAAATGAGAAAGTAAGGATGTTTTGAAACTTACCGATAAACGATATATAATCCTCGATCCATCTGTAAATACAAAGCGGAGGCCTTGCTTCAATGCTACGCTGCCATCTACCTGACGTATTGTTAATTGAATGTTAAACAATTTGCATCTACAGAAACACAAAATACTTTTGAATTTTTATTTTTATTTTTGCAAATAATGAGCCTAAAAGTGATTAAACTTAAAACAGAGTCATCAAAGATGGAGATAAATGCTGTCCAGAGTAACTCACTGGATCAGTATAGCTAAAGTCGTCAGCAAATTGAAGGATATAGTTTCCTGCAACAAAAGCACAAATAACTAATGTTAAAATGCAAATAAGCTAAATGAAGTTGATTTAAGTTTACACAAAGACCTACCATATTTTTCTCCAGACTGGGTTTTAGAAATCAGGTCCCTCAGGTACCCCATCATTTGATTGGCTCCATCAGATTCACATTCCTGAATAACAGCAGATTAATTTCACACCATTGTACGAATATTGGACTGCAATTGATGTAGCAACAGGCATAGGAAGTGGCTTGCAGCTAAGGAAACAGAAACTGGAAATGCTGACTATATGTCATTCATTAAGCGTTTTGAATGCCACTACTAATGATACCTCAAAATCATATCTAGAAAAGAAGTTCCTGCCATAGGTTGCCCAGTGATCCTTAGCAACATCTGCAACCGAGACCAACTTCTCCCCGGCGTTTTTGTCCTTGTTGCGGTAAGCAATGATGGAAAGCCAAGCCAAAACAGCCCTGCAAAGTAGAGTTGAATCAACTGAGATGTAAGAGATTGCATCACGGTCAAAATTACCTTCCATACTCAGTAGATAGTTCTACAGTGAACTTTTGCAAATGACTCGACAAACATAGGGGAAGTAAACAAAGTGCACAAAGACGTTAATATAACAAGGCAAGCAATCAAAGGTAGAAGGCATTGATGTAAGCACAACAAACTTAAAGCTTAGGAAATTTTACAAAATTCAGCAAGCCCATCGATCAAATTTGTTACAGCTTAAATCCAAAATCTTGATCTTTACATTGGTTATAATGTCCATGATGACTTTTGTTGTGTTTTAAAAAGTGATAAATATTCAAACACCAATTAAATTCTTCCGACCCACCACTTACCATATGCCATCCTTCTCACGAATGTGATCAGATCCAGTTCCAAAACTTTCTTCCCCACAGATGGATATCTTCCCTGCATCCATTAAGTTCCCAAAGAATTTCCAACCAGTAGGAACCTGCATGAAGAAAGTTTCAACTCAGAAGTTTTGACGAGCCAAGCAGTAAGCTAATCCTAAAAATCAAATGGAACCGATAAAACCAACAAGTCCGGTAACTTCAAAACCTCAAAGAATGGAAGATTCAGTTTTGCTGCAACACGATCAAGAGCACCACTAGTTGGCATAGACCTGGCAAGACCCTGAAGGGCACTTTGCAATTACTAACTGGAAGTAGAAATACTTGATAGAGATATTTCACTACTTTCACCAAAAAAAAGAACAATAATAAATGCATGCCTTTTTACCTTTGGACCATTTTTAAAGTAGGGAATGGCTGCCTGTGCATTAGCTGCAATAATTGCAACAGAATCTGATGGTGTAACGAAAAAGCCTCTTCCAAGAATCATGTTTCTATCACCATCACCTGAATGACATTATAAATTATTTATTATGAATATTGCACCTGGTTTAATATGATTGATCTTTCCTCATAACATAATGGAAAGCTACTAATAATGATGAAAAATTAGAAGTGGTTCCAGAATGAGCTTAACATTAAAACCAAAAAGCATCAAGTCTAATCGATGACCGTGTTAATGAAGGAAAAAAAGAAAGGGATAAATAACTTGTTACATCCATATACTTTAGCAACACAACTATAGGACCCATTAGAGGTGCTTCCTAAAAAGATTGTTGCAGTGAAGTCATTTAAGAATTAAGACCCCTTTGAGGGATGGATACATGAGGCAGCAATGTAATAAAGATGAAGGATTGCGCTGCACAAGATACTGACATGTTATGGCTGAGTTATTCTAAGATGGGAATAATGAAAATCAAATATATCATCAAAAAATAGCCAGTCAGCTTGGGAGAGGTTTGATGAGTCCTTTCCCACCTAGCAGTCCTCCAATACGAAGTTCTCAATAGGTAGGTATGTAACTCTTTTCATGGTTGGAATGTCAGAACTCTGAAGGCCATGAGATAGACGGATCTGTGAATATACAAGCATGTGCGTATATGTGTGTCCATACACATATCAACAATCCCAATCAAAAACAAGTTGCATTGTTTTTGTTTGCTCTACCTTTTTTGGCTTTGACAATTCATTATTTTTCTGTTATAATCATTTTTTTGTTTCCTTTTATTTTTCCTTGTTCGCATCATTTTTCATCCTGAAATTGATTTTATATCAGCCATGACCAATATGTCTGGGTACACGCGCACACGCATGCACGCACATATATATAGACCTTTGTAATCTCTTCTTTGTAAGAATTCTGTTCATCCAATGAAGTCCTATAAATGGTCTAATTGTGCTGAATAAATAATTCAAAATCCCTGCTACTTGCATTAGCCATTATTTGTCTTCCAGCATACATTATACAGTAGTATCAATCGAGGTTTGCTGAACCGATACCAGAGAGCATACCATCTGCCGACTGGTTCAGCACGATACGGGTCTGTGTTGTGCCATTCCAAGGCGTACAGACATAGAAAGAGCTGGAGAGGGAGAAAAGAAGAGAGAAGAGAGAGGGGTGAGAGGGCAAGAGAAACCCTAATGCTAACCCTAACACGACCCAGAGAGGGTGGGAGGAACTTATCGGATGGCAGGAGAGCGTAAGGGAAGGTGAACTGATTTAATAGCCAGAACCATGCTGGTCCCTGACCAGAACCAGCCAGTTCAGCGCAGTTCCGTGAACCTTGCCTATCAATTAATACACCTCCAAAAACTTCAGTTGGTTGTGCTTGAGGATTAAATTACGGTACCACAATACCTCCACTAGTTAGGGATTGGTCTGGTATAACGCCAATAGAGCACTTGGTTTATGGTGCTGATCCATCTGCAGAACCATGTTTTTGTGTTTGTTGTCCTATAGTTGCTATTAGGGCTAGGATTAGTTTAGGGCCCAAAAGCATTGTAGATTGAACAATTAATGCAACTAAGCCATATTATTGTAGCATGTGTAAATCTATACTACAAGCATGCTACTTCTTTTCAATTTTATTTTTATTTTGATAATTATCTTATCCAAAATGTAGAGTAGTTATATAGAAAAAAAAATACATGGAAAAAAATTATAGGGCGTTGATATTGATGCCCAGCCCAAATACACTTGAAGTCATACCGAATGAAGAAAATTTAGCAGTCTTTCTTGAATTTGGTGATTTTGAAACATTTACATGCCAAATATGTAAAAAGAAAGGAAGAGATGAGGGGCTTACCTTCCCCGGAGATGCTTCTAGACTTGGAACGACTTCGATCTGCATTGAATCACCAAGAACCACACAAAATGAAACTGCCCTCACTCTCCTCTCCTTACTCTCGTTCTCCCATGCCATCAATGCACCTTTTTCTCTACAATATTGCTCCATTTTTTAGTGTACCAATGGCATAGGCCTAATCTCAAAACACCATGTGCATGTAAAACTATCTAGTGCAACACATGGGGACAAATTTATGATCGGTCAGTAGGAGCAACTTACAAAGTTGCTCTGGTGAGACCACTATTAGTCCAAACAGTAAAAATGATTGTTATTTCTATTATACAACAACTGTTGTAATGGAATAACAGGCAGGATAATGTATATTTGTATGTGGTGTGTATGCATCAGTATATGTATCCTCTGAATCCACTATAACAGTTAACCGCCATTATTTTAAAACATGGTGAATATCAAGAAAAATAACAGAAACTTTAGTGATGTATCAAACTATCCCTCATACCATCACAAACTTACCAATGGAATATGATACCATAAGAGTATGAGGAAAAATAGAGAGAACCATACGTATATCAATGTCCAAGCTATAATTTTAGAAAGTAAAATATAGTTAACAATATTTACGTTAAATCACATAAAATCTTGAAGCAATCAAATCTGATAACATATTTGCAATTATTTCTGTTTTGCTCATCTTATACATACCATCACTTGCAGCTCCTACATCAGGTGCATTCACAGCGTACATAATGTTAACCAAATCTTTAGCATACCTGTGCCAGGAGAGAGCAGCAAATCAGAATACAATACAAAATAAACAACCTTCAAGACAGGATTTTTCCTTATTGTCCCCTTACGTAAGATTAGGGTCTGGATGTCCATGCCCAAAATCTTCTAAAGGCACTCCATTTGAAATGCAATCCTGCAGGACATGGCTAGAATTTAGAGCAAAGAATGTATCCAGCGGTAACCAAATATAGCTGATATTTCCAAAGGATGTGCATATCAAACCGGACTAGCTCCAAGTCGATCCACAAAAATAGGTTTTGCATATGCACCAGTCACCGCATGCATGGCATCAAATATAAACCTGGAATATTGCATTAAAATTACTTCAACAATCAACTTCATATTCCTTGGAAAACTAAGTTTGCAATATTTGTAGTTCTTTATTTTTTCCTGAAATTTGGAATCAGCTTGCTGATGGTTTTGTTTAAGTTTGGAAAAACAAAAAATCTGAAATCTAATTTTCCTTCTTTTGATTTGGGACTCAAATTTGAGATCATCTTACATCATGCATCTGGTCAATCTTAGGAATAATGCTGTTTGTCTCATCAACCAAAGCTCTGCTAGTCCACATGATATGGTTAGGAAGGATGCCATAGGAGAATAATCTTGAAAAATCAGAGACACTATAAATGTGAATGACCTTAACACATGTTAAATCCTCATAGATGCAGCAAACATTACCCAGACAATACATCAAGTGGATCCAAGTGGATCAAGGAAATCATTATCAAGCAAGTAAATAGAAATAACTCATATAAAGCAAGAATGGGGGAGATGAATAATGGCTAGAGATCTAAATTCACAAATGAGATGGAGCAGGTCAGTATTTGCCAAGCAGCAGCCAGGTACAATGCGATAAAGTAGAAATAGGCATCACACAAACAAGTATTCTATGACAAGGGCCAGTGATATAACTAGATGATGGTGCCAAAGATCAAAGTTCAAAACATCTTTCAAATGAAAAAGATTGCAGCATCTTTCAATCCAATTACCACTTTTTTATATACAAGTCTGAGAAATCTAATTTGTAGAGAAAGGAGGGATATACTAGACATGGAGGCATTTAATAGCGAATATGGGAGTAACAAATCCATGTCGAGACACAGATGAATAACATCTAGCTACCATGTGAATCCAAAAGGTATAATGAAAAATACAGCCTGCAAAAAGAGAGCAATTATATGCCATATGACTAGTGGCGATAATGATCTACAAAGCAGTTCAAGAGAGTACACAATGCAAATGGACTGGAACAGGAACTGCTAAAAAGTTTTGAAGAACATAACGATTATCGAGTTGTTGTTGAGCACACAAGGCAAATGGATTGGAACAGAAACTGCTAAAATGTTTTGACGAACATAATGATTATGCAGTTGTTGCTGAAGCAGAGCATCCACTGTGGATGCTAGGCAGGCTGAGCAAAGCTCAAAGTAGATGGAGTCTTCTTAGTGACATCTACAAGCAAGAGCAGATGAAGGCACATCAATTTAACCTACTTCAAGACCATTTTTGGAAGTCTTAAGATGAACGAAGCTTTTGCAATAGCCAACATGTAAAGAGCTCAAGGAAAGATTTTTGATACCAAAAGGAGAAGCAAGAAACAGTTCTGAGGCCAGATGCATGAGGAACTGGATTGTCATGAAAATATCTTTCTTAATGAGCATTCTAAGGGATGGACATAAAAATTTCCTTTCCACTAAGCACTCAAGGGATATCTCATCAAACTCATGCAAGTTTACAGTCAAAGAAATAAAGAACACCTTGTGTAACAATCGCATGATATCAAGATCATTACAATTGACATGAATGAATATTAATTGATATGAGATAGACAAAGCAAGTCTAACAGAAAAGCATGGAATGTTACTCACTTCTCCCCATAATATGTCAAACACCTTCATAGCATGTAACAAGAACAAGGAATCAACACCATGTTAAAAGATGTAAACAACTTCTTTCCTTCAGATCATATTAACAATTAAATCAAGCTATAAATATTAAATTAACATGTTAGATCAAGAGGCTACAACTTGCTATGGTATAATCATGATGGATGTAGAAAGTGGTGGCAAGGGAAGGTCCAAAAGGACAGAAAGAGCAGTAGCAGAGGATGGGATAAAAATGGAACACTATGTACAAGTCTATCAATCATCTCCTTAAGTCATGGATGTAACTTTCTTTCCCATGTATTCTTCATGAAGGTAACACTATAATGTCTTTGAGTCATGGAAGTAACATTAAGTGCCGTGTTTACTTCTAGCAACCATACAACTAAGATAATTGAGGTGAAAGATGACATAAGACAAAATATTCTTCATCATATTACTAAAAATTGGCTCTATAAACTTTAACATAGACAGCATATACCTGAAATCAGGTCGAGAAAGAAGACCCTTGATAAGTTGAAAATCAAACACATACTGAAAAAAAAAAAAAAAAAAGAATTTAAAAAATTACATGGATTATAAGGAAGCATGTTGAATATTACAGAGAAATTTGCTTCTTCTATTCTTACCCCCATTAACTCCAAGTAATCAGAAACAGGATCTATCACCTCTACACTGAAGTCACCATAGTTTGTAACTCCTAGACAGGAGAGGTCAACATCAGGAATATCTGCTATTTTTATTTCAGAAATCTGCAGTTACAAATGTTAACAGATTCAAATACAAAAGATTGACATTTTTTTTGAGAAATAGTTAATATGATCCTTTAAATGTCAAAAACATAACCATCCATCCTTTTTCCAACTATTTGGGGTCAGTTATCAAACAGATCGTGTACTATGTGACTGCATACTATAATCTAGAACAAAATTTACAAATTAAAGGCATATGCATTGGTTACAAAAAGTACTGAAAAATGCTATATTTAAAGAATTTGAAGAGATAAATTAAAAGGGATAAATTACACCTGCATGAACTAAGAGGGAGGGGGGGGAGGCTAAAGTGCTAAACATCTGTGTTACAATATGTGGCCTCCTTTTAATGTGTAGCATGATTTTTTTCTCCAAAAGAGCAATGTCCGTGTGGTACTCTTTAATGTGATATTACAAGACATGGATCTGGCATCAGCCAGCTGAATATGATGAAATGGAGCTCCATACTGGGGCTTCAACCTTTTCTTGTGCATCCATATGTGAGCTTGTACTTGCAAATTATATCCATCAAAATGTTAGAGAAAAAGACTTTTCAGCATTATCTTCTCCACTATAGCCAAAAAGGTTTGAAATGCATGTAGCCAACAAAATCATTATTCTGTTGACTAGAAATGATTTTTATGTTGATTGACACTGTGGATAGGTTTTTATACTGAATTATGAGCAGTCTTAAATTTGTATGAAACTCCAGTAATCTGAGTCTTGACTTTGCTAGAAAATCATATAGAAGTTCATGTTGGCCTTGTTCCATTCCGACAGTCAAAAATAATATTCACTCAATGAGAGAAATCATAGTAATGCAGAATTAATTATACCCCTTAACAAATTGTGAGATAAGACGCTATCATAACCATCATAAATGCTGGATAAGTTGATATTTTGAGTCGATAATTTAGAGTTGTCCTTCTTTGGGAAAGTTTAAAAAGCAAGTACAAAAGATCTGTTGCAACTTCTGAACTGCATGATTAAGGATACATGTTGAAGAGCCAATGTCATGTTATGCTGGCTTGGGCTAGTTCCACATGGTAATGCCTCAAGCAACAGCTCAGACTAGGCCTCACATACCCCAAGCCTGAGCTGTAAGTACAAAAATCCAGTGCTCCAACTGAACTTGGATTGAAGATCTAATATAAGCAACTCATGCTTGGTTTCAGCCTGGAACTTTCTTAAACTGCAAGTGCAGAAGTCCAATACATACTAGGTATAGTTGAATCTGTAGCATATAGATATCTAACACCAGATCCAACTACTGGGCGGAGAAAAGGTTGCCTGAACCTGGCCAAACTTCAACTTGGTTCAGACTTGAGCACAATGTAGCCCGCTGACACCTAAACCTCACCATGTCTAAGATGCAGATCAGGTTAACAACATCACAGGCTGGCCCAACTCAGCATACAAAATCATTTAGTGTCACAATCACTAAAGTACATAGTGAAAGCAGTATATGATCTGTATTTCATTAAGGAACAGAATGGAAGAGGGAATGGAACTAAAGAAAGGAAGACTCTTAAAAATGAGGTAGGTGTAATAGCTTAGACAATAATTCTATATTCATTCATATATCCCTGGTTGTGTCGAATGAAAATTTTTATTGTCAACATTATAAGTGGTACATGATATATCATTAACCATAATAAGCAAATTAGCATCTTATTTGACAAAACTTTAATAGATCATGATCTGTCTCATTTGATGAAAAATTCTTTGTGCTTAACGGAACTTTAACCATCAATTGAGCTCATTTCCTGCTGTCTTTATTTTCACTGCAACATCAAGCTTACATGTGGACTAGGATGGAGTTGTGACCGATTATTGATCTATTGCTGACTATTGCAACTTCTTTGGAGATTCGTTTTTTTCCTGAAAGCTGAGAATCAAGATTTGATATTCTACCAAAATGATGAAGAAATCATGCCATAGTCAATACTTCTGATATTATCTCAAGCAAGGTCTGCCATACTAACCCATAGCGCCCTGTACTGACCGTACTATACCGCAATAGTAAGGTACAAGTATGGTACTGAGTTTCGATTTAGTATATAGGCCGAACCAGTCCATACCAATCCGAACTAATCGAAAGTACCCTGTACCATCCAGTATTGACCCATATCGACCCGGTTCGGACAGTACTGAAGCTGGAAGTGAGAATAAGTGTTGGGAGCCTATCTCAGTACAGGATGCACACCGTAGTAACCATGCCATATCACAGTACCATATTGAACCAGTAAGATACCAGTGTGGCTTTTGGTAGGGATTTTGTGAACCTTGTTCTCAAGGCCTTTGTACCTACTTCCTGCATCTCAATAATGATTATTTTATACAAAAAGCCGAAACCCGATGTTCCATAAGCATATCAACCATACAGCTATTAATTTCTACACCATCAAACACCATTGTCTAATAAAATGTGCCTTTTCACCATACCTTTCCTCCAACCTTTGGGCTTGCTGACCCTTTCAGGAATCAATTCTGCACATTGTCTCTTTCCTCGAGAAACCTGCTGCATGATCTGCTATGGACTTGTGAAAGGTGCTAGGGTTAGTGAATATACAAATTGTTCTTATGTTAGATGTCCATGATAGGTCATAGTACTCTTGTAATGTTGTAACAGCACTATGTGTTATGTACGTTAAACTCTTACTCTATCAAGAATGCTGCCTATTTCCATTCAAGTCAATACTGGATAATGCAAACCATTCAACATTTAAATCATCAATAACAAAATTGCTACACAACATAAATTGCAGTTCAGTTATTGGGATCCAACTACAGTAACAATGCAAGAAAGAGCATAGCATCATACAAGATGTATCAATCTTAATATAAAAAATGAAAAGAGGATTTAGATGCTTACAGAAAGAGTGTTCCCATATATTTTGTCAGTAATTGATTCGGGGGCAGGCTGACCGCTGCTGTAATTAAACTGAGGATAAATGGCATTAGAAAAGAGTGACTGATTGCATATATCGAATGAGAAAGCGGAATACACATATCAGTTTCAGGTAGAGGCATTGAAAATGGCTATTAAGATTTGAACAGTAATTCAGAGGGAGGGAGGGAGAAAAAGTGGGGGTTGGGGAGTGGGTTTGGCTTTAAAGAATAGCCGTTGGTCCATTATTCAGAGAGTGTTAATTTCCACGTTGATGGAGCAAGTTGTTCTGAGAAGAATTCAACAGCATCCTATTTAAATCAAGATTGTTGCCAATCAAAACAAACAGATATGGGAACAGGGTGGCAATCCAGTTTATAGAGACACCCTTTTGTTAACTTAAATCAGAGACCATCAGATCTTTTACTGGATTCCTCTATCATAACAGAACAAAAAGAAAACAGTAGTGCATCGTGGTAGCAAATTTCACCTTAATACCCCAATCATACTCTGGTCCACCAGGATTATGGCTTGCACTCATTACAAAACCACCATTGGCCTGTCACTAAACGCAGTTTAACAGAGGCAACAAAACAGAGAGTCTATGACACAATCCCTAATACAAAATATATCAAATACAGAGATATACATACCTTTCGTTTACGAATTACAGCAGAAACAGCTGGAGTTGACATAAGACCATCCCTGCCAGAACAACATCCTGTAATCAGATTCCAGTTTTAAAAATGTAAACTCAGGTTTGGAATTGTGTAACTTTGTGAAAAAACAACCATTCATGGAGAAATTAAAAAATTACAAACCTCTAATGACATTCACAATTATGGTAATACTGTAGTTGGAAACAGAAAATAAAAGGGGGGAATGAAAAATTCCATGGTATTTCAAATGGACTATTGCTAAATTTAGCTTTTAAAGTGGTAGTTCTTTACAGCTCCTCAAAAAGAGGGAGTAATGATAGACAGGCATAGTGCTTCCATGTATTTATATGAAATTGAGCCAGGACATGGGCCTACTCGTTGGTCAGCTGTGATTCTTAAGACTAATATAGCACTGTTCCATATACATCTCCACATTAATTTTACACTATTTTAGAGCATTAATTCCTTGAATGAAGAACAACATAAAACATGACAGGAAATAAAACATAATCCAAGACATAGCCATGCAAGATTTTTTTCCCTTTATTTTTACAAGTAGAAGAAAATATTATATAATAGTAGATAAATGTTGTTATAAACATAATACGCACAAAAGCCACTTGAACATATCAACCACAGTTTTGAGAAAACATCGGTTAGTCTTTCTAATTTATGACTGAATATAACACATCCTTTGCCTACAAACATGAGAAATATCGAGCTTAACAATGCAGCATTTCCCTTTAGAAGAAATTCTATTAAGGCCAATATTAACAATTGTAATGACTACAAGAGTGATGACTGTGTATATGTAAAATGATTAAAATATGTTCTCCATATATCAACTCAATCAACATTAATAGGGCGAGAATTTCTCATGGAAAACTTAATGAAAGCAAAATATTACAATGTTGGAGTCATTGGAATTGCTGACATTGTTGAATCATTGAAGCACTTCAGGTAAGGATAATTTCATTTCCAGACAACTCATTTTTCCATACCATGATGACTCCTACAAGAAAGTCGCATTATAGAATTTCCTTTACAACTTGTACACTTTTAAGAAGTAAATATGTCCTTTTTCGAAGGCAATTTTCATCTACTTAGAAATGGTAGTCCAACAGCTTGATCTGCGTGTAACTTTGCGCCTTCCAACTTCCTCAATAATGGCACTAAGTTCAGAGGGTAGTGAACTGGTACAATATATTTGAAGAAGTAGCTCATCCTTGACACTCTGCTGGGAAATCAGCAGTTCAATCTCTCTCTCAAGATACAAGGTACAAAAATCAACAAGAGAGGCAGACATGATTTCCAGGTCCATTACAAGCCACAACTTGACTTGGCAACCATGTAATCGTGTAAATTAACAGATTGTATTAGGTGCAAACACATACAAAATTCTACCCAAGCACTAGAAAGCATTTATCAAGATAATGATAACCAAGAGCTTAAAATGTCAAGAAGTTTTTCATAAATATCTATATATGGAACTATGGAAGACTAACAGCATTCGAATCATCCTTATGTGACGAGAGCCATATTATATATCTCCCAGTTGTCTACATGAAATAAAAAATAAAAAATATGCAGAATATGATCACCATGAGGCCATCCACTCAAAATGGTGGTTGTGAGGAAAAAAGAAAAGTGAATTAAACTTTTGAAACCCAAACATGTCAGCATCTTCCAAGGTTAATGTTCTCTCTTTGAACACCCTCCACACCCCAAGGAAAAAAAAACATCAAGCATTCACACATATCAGATAGCAGAATGAAGACAAGGTTAATTTCTGATCCTTTGCCATTTTGGCAAGATGTTCCGCAATCAAAAGGAATGGCCTCAGTATCAAAATATAAAATAAATAATGGTGGACGCAACAAGAAGATATTATGGTTAGTGATCCACAGACATCTCTAGTAGAGTGATCCACATACATTACATACATACATACAAACATACATTACATGCATTACATACATACATTACATACATACATACATACATACATACATTGATGTGGACGCAACAAGAAGATATCATGGTTAGTGATCCACGGACATCTCTAGTAGAAGAAGATATTACGGTTAGTGATCCACAGACATCTCTAGTAGAGTGATCCACATACATTACATACATACATTACATACATTCCATCCATCCATCCATCCACATACATTACATACATACATACATTACATATTAGTAATCCACAGACATCTCTAGTAGAGTGATCCACATATATTACATACATACATTACATCCATTCCATCCATCCATCCATCCATCCATACATACATAACATACATACATAACATACATAACATACATACATACATACATACACGTGCGTGCGTGCGTGTATGCATGCATGTGTGTGTGTGTATAGAGAGAGAGAGAGAGCTTTTGACCCCAAAAAAAAAAAGGAATGGCGCAATGAAAAGAAGACAAGTTATTAATGAAATTAATTTGGTGCTAGAGTCGCTTAGTTCTCTTAAAAACTAGGCAAGAGAACTGCTTTAGCTGGAACTCAATA
Source organism: Cocos nucifera (assembly GCA_006176705.1). Lineage (NCBI taxonomy): Eukaryota > Viridiplantae > Streptophyta > Magnoliopsida > Arecales > Arecaceae > Cocos > Cocos nucifera. The sequence goes on along the minus strand of QRFJ01000237.1, from coordinate 1,729,205 downwards.
GATAAACTTTTGTGAAAGCCAAACATATTGGGTAAGGAAATTTCTGAAGGTAGAAAACAACCTAGAGTCACAATCTTAGCACCAAAGTTGTAATTTCAGGGTGATCAATGATGCTTCTAACACCTCACCTCTCCCTTTCCAAGTACACCTCACGCAAGAAACTAAGCAAGACTGTGGAATATTGGGCAAAGCATATATTGAACAAGTGCTATCAATCCCCGCTCAACAAACTTTCCTCCTATGATCTGGTGTTAGCTTGAACTGGATATTGGATATGCTAGCATATACAAAGATGCATTGTTGTGTACATGTATCTAGAGTGAGGCTAAAAACTTTTCGGTTTATATAAGTGCATGCCCCAGAAAAATTGATCATTGCACAATGACAACATCCTCACACTTGCTCTTTCTATGTTGCTAACATGAAGTACAATACTTACCCATGTCTAGTATTCTCAACTTCATCCTTTCCATTGTTGTTATAATATTATCCAAAGAGCATAATGCAACTAAAGATAATGATTTCTCATTGTTGTGGTGTAGAAGGGAGGGCATCATTAGTCCCACATTGGTTGTGAGTCAAGGAAGACTCTAGCTTATATAGAAAGAGACCATCCTTCCCACATGAGGTGCTTTTTGAAAGGCAAAATCGTGAGACCCATAGGCCAGAGCGGACAATACCTTATGTGCCAAGCTATAAGCCCTTTACCGCAATAGTGGCACGCCACGTAGTGGACCACCCCTGCAATTATGAAGCTCCTCCTGTCCATACACAGTCTATGATAAAAATAAGGATGAGGGCACCTTCCATCCATACACAGACTCCTCCTTACTGGAGGGTGATGGTAAAAATAAGAAAGGCACCTCCAGTCCGTACATAAACTCCCTTTTAACTAAGGGTACATAGACTCCATCTTAACTAGGGGACTATATTATGGTATAGAGGGCATTATTAATCCCATATTAGTTATGAGTTAAGAGAGACTGGCTTATATACGAAAAGACCATCCTTTCCACATGAGGCACCTTTTAAAGGATAAAATCGTGAGGCTCGTAACCATGACAATACCTCACGTGCCAATTCATAAGCCTTGGCCACAACACTCATCATGTTGATCTAGTTTAACATTCAAATTCATAAACCTGAAGTGAGAACAAGCTTCAAGGCTACTGAATTTTCACTAGTTAGTTCCGAATCTCACTCCATTAATTTTTAAGATTTCATGCCAAGGTGAGATTGAGCTCCACCGACACTTACTTTTCACCAGTCTCTTACAAACTTCACTCCATTAAATTATATATTTTCAGGTGAAACCAATTCAGAATTTGAATTCAAATCTTACTCACTTGCCAACTAGAATTTTTCCAACACCATTCCCTGCGGCGATCTTGATGATGATCTGCACTCCACATTGAATTACAAGAAAAGTCCAATCAGGGACAAACAAGTGGAACTTAGGAATCAATTTAAAAAAAAAAAAAAAAAAAAAGCTGTCCAGGTACAGATGAAAGAATAAACATATACAGCTTTCCCCAACCACCCAGCATTTCAAGCAAAGGACCAAATACCTGAGCAGCCTCTCGATTAAAGTAGCGACCATCACCTCCCAACACCAGCAAGCCTCCTTCGTAGTCCTCCGGTGGCAGAGAATTAAATAGCGCCTGTGCCACTTAAAAAAAATCATCAATTTCCCATCGCCATCTTACGCAATTGTCCATACAACATAAGCAGTCACCATTACCTGAATCCAGTTTGCCAGATAGTTCTCCTGCTGAAAAACCTTCACCTAAAAAAGCAAAAGCCAGATTCCATTCAGATACACTAAAAGATCGTCAGAAAATTTGAAAGGAAACGGGTAAAAAAAAACGCTCTAAATAAAAACCTTCTTTCTCAGGCCGCTGGTCCCGGTCTTCTGCCCTTCAACTGGCTTGGTGGGGACCGATTTGATCTGGAAAAGGGCAAAAGGGAAGAAAAGAATATAAATCAGAGAACAGAAGAAACAAAAGAAGAAAGCTTTGCGGAGGGAACGACGACATAAGACCAAAACCTTGAGTCCTTCGGCGGTGGAGGGGGTGGAAGAAGCCCTTACGGAGAACTGCGGCGACGCCCTCCGCCATGGAATCGGGGAAGAGAGCAGCTTCGGAGGAAGCGGAGAAGGCCGGAGAGCTCGCGGTAGCTTTGGTGCCGCCACGATCGGTAGAGGAGTGGAGAAAGAGGAGAGCTTCAAGGGCGAGAGAAGGCGCTCCAGTCCGAGGGTGGGAGCCGCCATGGATCGTTCTGGTTCGGCCTCGTTCACCCGGAGTGGAGTGTGAGAGCGCCCGATATCAGGCGAGACATAAGACGGGGGAGCTGCGGAACGGGATCGGATGCGGGAAGGGGAGGAGAAACCGTCTCGCGTGGCGCGCGAAACTTAGCGGAGGAGGAAGACGGATGGGCGCCACGTGTCGTCCAGAAGAGTCTTGAAAGCTCCAAGTGGTGAAGTCTATCCCTTCCGCTGCGAACTGCCGGGTGGGCGATGTAATCGCTCGTCACGTGAGGTTCATGCACGAAGAGGCCTGGTTAGTTATTTGGGGTAAGAAATAAATAAGTAAATTTATTGGACCAGCTATTTTTGACGTCATCCTTCTGTCATGTAGCTCACGATTCAAGAGTCCGGTAACTCCGGTTGCATGATTGCGGGAGCTTTACGCTCCAAACAAGGTATTTATGACATTACAATAGGCGTTATATTGATTTCTGCCCCCACTATAATCTTATATTTATAATGGTAACTGTTATAATGCGTTATTATTAAATTAAAAATTTTATTTTGATTTTCTTATCTAAAAACATACAATGTTATCAAATCAAGTGGTTTGGAAGCTAGCAAACTAACCTTTCCATTATTGCTTGTTATTTTTTATAATAACGTTATGATGGCCAATATATAGCTATCACTATTATTGGTACAGGTAAAGACCTCTAACTATGTAACTTTTAAATTTTGACGTCTTAAATTCGATCTATAAGAAGTCCATGGCGAGATTCAGGATGATAACTGGAGTCCAACGAGTGTAAGAACAATCCAAACAGAGTCTGGATAGAGGAGAAAATGTATCCAGAAGCCAATGGAACGAACAGGTTATGAGTGGGACCCACAACGTGTGGCTCATGGGGCCTGCAACACGTGGCCCAGGCCTATAGCGCTGCAAATAAGTGCACAGGCCTGCGAGGCCAGCCCAAGCGTGCATGGGCGTGCGGGCCAGCCACTCGCACGAGGTGCTGGGCCTAGACGCGGCCCATAGGTGGGTGAGAGAAGTGAGCGCAGCGCGCGCGAATGCCAGCCCGGGCCCAAGTGGGTGCGCGCATGGGTGTGGCCTAGGCCCAGGCAGTGACGCGGGGAAGGCCTGTGCGAGATCATGCTCGGGCGTTATGGCCTTCGGTTTGGGTGCTCGAAGTGACAGCACGCCACGTGCATGCGGAGATGCGCCCAGCATGCGCAAGTACGTGCGAGCACGCACGCGGAAGACTTGTTGATGCAATCAAACTCTTATTTGAGTCATACTAGGAGATATAGTCTTGGTAGGACTCCCATGACATGATTCTTGGCCTATTTAAAGGCCTAGATGCTGTGGAGTTGTGAAAAAAAAGATCTGACAGCCACTAGGAGGAGCTTGGTAGAGCGCCAAGAGCGTGCATCCCGCAGAATAAATGCAGGTAGAGCAAAGCATTAGGTAGAGCGAGGCAACGGTCATGTAAGTGGTTGTTAGGCATGATGTAGCAATTTTCACAGGAAGCATCCACGGGCGACGAGGATCCTGATACTGGTAGGCCTGTGAGAGGGCCTTCTTGAGGATTTAGAGAGAGTCTTTTATAAGGATAGCTTCTAGTTGAAAGTGATTTATATATTGAGAGTTGAGAGTGGATGTTCTCCTTTTGTACTTTTTTTTCTCATAGTGAAGCTTGCATGTCTCGTGGAGACGAGTCTTTGAACTGATCCACATACCTGATTGTGTTCTTTGTTTTATTTCTTCTTTCTTTCTGCCGTCAATAAAAAGATACCAGATCCTGAGGTGGTGGTGTCCTGATCGATATATCCACAATAATTAGTATCAGAGCGAATTGATATCCCTAACAAGTGGTATCAGAGTCGGATTGGTACCAGGATAGGTTGCAGCGATGGTGATCAAGATTGAAGATGAAGAAGACAGGTGCAACTAAGGTGGAGATCAACCGCGAAGGGTTGATTTATACTTTCTTATACAAGGAGAAGCCGTCTACATGGAAGATGCTAGTAGGAGCTCAGTGCGAGATGGAGCTCCACGTGGAGATGGATCGGATACGAGATGGGAGACTTGGGAGGATGAGCGACGTCACCAGGAGACTATCCCGAGCAGGTCTCGAGTCAGGTGGAGCATGGCATGTGACAGAGATAGGATCGAGCGTTTCATGCTTGCCCATCCATGAGTAGCAAGCGATTGCCTCAGGGTGTGGGGGCGAAAGGCCATGCAGTGCTCTATGACGATGGAGCAAAATGCGAAACTTCGGCTCACTGAACTCGAGGGCCTGGATTAAAAAAGGCTGCAAGCTTAGCAAACGCTTGAAGTATACCAAGCAAGGATGTCTCACGCATTCGACAAAAAAGTGTGCAGGCCTTCTTTCAAAAAGAGAGATCTCATCTTGGCTATAAAACGGCCTATCGTAATCTTGCACTGATCCAAAGGAAAGTTTGAGCCTAAAAGCTCTCAAAATTTGATGAAGATCGAATATCGAATTGAGGTAGAGATTGTTAGGATTTGACATCTCAAATTCGACCTATAAAGAGTCCACAGTGAGATCTAGGACGATAAGTGGAGTTCAACGAATCTAAGAATATCTCAAATGGAGTTCTGATAGAGGAAAAAATACATCCATAAGCCAACGGAACGAACAGGCTATGAGTGGGGCCAGTAGTGCTACGGCCTGGCGTGCAGGCCCATGAGGCCGGCCTAGGTGGGTAGGCCAGCCACGCGTGGGAATGCAGGGTGCTGGGCCCAAGCGTGGCCCGCAGGCAGGCGAGAGAGGCACGCGCGAACGCCAGCCTAAGCCCAGGCGGGTGCGCGCGTGAGCGCGGCTTTGCCTTAGGCGATGATGCAGGGAAGGCCTGCGCAGGATCACGCTCGGGCATTCTGGCCTTCAGTTTGGGCGCTCGCAGCGATAGCGCGCCACGTGCGCATGGAGATGCACCTAGCATGGGTAAACGTGTGCGAGCACACAAGCGAAAGACTTGTTGATGCAGTCAAACTCCTATTTGAGTCATATTAAGAGATATAGTCTTGCTAGGACTCCCATGATGTGATTCTTGGCCTATTTAAATGCCTAGATGCTATGGAGTGGTGAAAAAAGAGAGCAGAAGGCTCTGGTAGCCCCCAGGAGGAGTCTAGTATAGTGTCGAGAGTGTGAATCCCGTAGGACAGACATAGGCAGAGCATCAAGACAGAGCAAAGCATCAGACAGAGCGAGGTAACGATCGTGTAAGTGGTCGTTAGACACGATATAGCAACTTTCACAGGAAGCATTCAGGGGCGATGAGGATCCTGATATTGGCAGACCTGTGAGAGGGCCTCTTTGGGAATTTAGAGAGTTTTTTGTGAGGGTAGCTTCTAGTTGAGAGAGATTTATGTATTGAGGGTTGGAAGTGGGTGTTCTCCTCCTATACTTATTTCTTTCTCATAATGAAGCTTGCATGCCCCATGGAGGTAAGCTTTTTGACTGATCCATGTACCTGATTGTGTTCTTTGTTTTATTTCTTCTTTCTTGCTGCTGTCAACATAAGGGTACTGGATCCTGAGGTGGTGGTGTCCCAACTGAGACATCCATAATAATTGGTATCAGAGCGAGCTGATATCCCCAACAGTAGTAACATTGGGAAGGTCATTGATCTAATGGTATTCTGATAGTAAAATATTATAACTGATTTTGGATTCAAATCGGTTAAGTACCAATTGGGGATAACTATTGATTTGATGCTATGATAATCGACTTAGTTTATATTAGCGAGATGCTGGTTTTACGGCCTCTCACTTAATTATAATAGTTGATGTTAGCAATTTATCATGCTGCATGGTCACGATGATTGATTTGAGAGTTCATTAGCACTACTTTAGGTCGAGATTGGATATATACCATCCTGTCCATCAACGCTACTTTAGGCCAAGATTGGATTTATATCATCCTATCCATTAGCATTTTAAGTTGAGATCAGTTTGACTGATATGCCTATGAGCACTGGTTTAGTCGAGATCAATTTTCTATCACTCTATCAATATAATATTTAATCTCTACCAAGAAGATATCAGTTACTCTCTAACTTTGTTATAGTTGTTTCCTAATTATGCTACAGCTAATATCCACATGGATAAATAACCCATGATTGCCATACAGCTAGCCATTCTATTATAATAAACTAACGGCCTAATAGATTCATAATGTCCTAACAAACTCTTCTAACAGCCTCAACAAATCATCTTTATAAATAAAGGGGTAAGGTACCCTCTCAAAGAACAGAAGATTCCTAGAACTCAAACTCCGCTAAATTCTTTTCTCAACTTTCTCATTGTTTCTATACTCATATTTTCTTCTTATCTTTTAACTTTTCATTTTCATTATCTATTCTCAAAGTTCTGATTAACTTAAGCATCGAAGAATCCTAAATCAGAAGGTATCCTACCAATTTTGGAATTTTTTTTATAGATCCATCCGCGGTCTACATCAACTTGACTTTGGATAGCTCTCCACTCCAGTCCAATACCGATTTGGCCTCCGGAGCCTTGCAACAACAACTATTTTAGCATAAAAAATTAAAATAATATATTTTAAAACTAATAATGATTTTTACAATAATTATAATGATAAATAACAATTTAAGTGGACCGTATTATAACGGAATGACGTATAGGTGAAACCCTAGCTCTAAATAAATTTTAATTTTAATTTATATTTTTAAAATAAAGCATACGAGTGGTGCATCAGAAATATTTTTGAGGGTTAATTGTTCCATATAACATATATAATAAATGATAAAATATCTAAACTGCTATTGACAAACAACACCTCGTGCAGAGATTGATTTTTACAAGATAATAGAAATAACAGTTATTGTAAAGCAAGTTTACTGATATATAAGGCAACCTGGGACAAAAATTTGCACATGAACGAAATATTATTTTTTTGGCTGAATAAATAAACAAAATACTCAGCTTGCTGTTTAGACTGCAAATGACAAAGAGCACAGAATTCTTAAACTTACATAACATACGTACATTAAAAGAAATATATGTGATCAATAAATGCCAAAAATCCGCAAGAAATTAAAGGGGAAAAAAGAAATAGTAACAAGCCGTCTAACAATTTATTTTGCTATTGTTTGCATACACAAATATTATATTAAAGCCTGGGAAGCAATCTGTAAGTTAAAAGATAATAAAGAAAGAAAGAAACTTCTAAAGTATAATAAACGTGTAGCAGTGATCCGATCAAAATAAAATGTTGACGGAATCATTCACTGTTCAATTTTGGTAGTGCTGAGATAACGCTGTGCAGGGAATAAATTTGCAAAATTGCAAGACCTCTAGTTTCTCCAAACATCCAAACAACAGCTTGATCATTCTTTAAGCAGAGCAAGCATATGAGAGCAATGCTACATACAAATTTACCAATTGCTTCACCTGATGAATTATTGTCCTTCTGTCTTTATCTATTATTGTAATACAGAAAATAGCTTGTCGATAGGAAAATTTTGCATGCAGACAGATGACAGCAAGCTTCTTTAGGCTGTGGATATGAATAATGGAAAGCGAAATGAGAACAACTCACTTATGCCAAGTTGATGTCTCATGCAGCAGTGACGATTAGATGCTTGAATGCATATTCTCGCATAAAGACAGATGTGACGGGGCAAACCAGCGGTGAGCAAACAAAGGCAGTCACAGAGAGGCACAAAACAAGCAGGAGCAGCTCAAATAGATACAAAAAATCTGTTTCTCTCCAACTACTTCAGAAAGTATGCTGAATTATTAAGAAATATTAAAGACTAGGTGTTTGATCTTCATTCTAAAGCATAAAATCAAAGTTTCAACCAAAGGGATTAAGTAAAACGTTTTTATTTCTAATTCTAATAAACAAACAACTGCAATTAATTCATTACCATGGGCATTCACTTGCACAAGGTTATGCTGATCCCTGGGAGTTCATGTGAAGAAATGACCACCATAAGAAAAGTGAAACAGATATAACTAAGCAATGTATTCATCTTTTTCCCCATTCCATCATCAATACTTTCAAGATAATGGTCGTGAGAGGGAGGAGTGGAACTCATCTCCTTTTGATAATTTCGTCCATTCTCTTACAAGGGATACAATTACTCGAGAAACCTCAAAGAGGTTTCTTGCCGTGGAACGGAAGAGCCTGTTGTTTCTTTCATTCCATAAGATCCACCAAAATGAGCGTGTCCGGTGCTCTGGGATTAGTAGATGTCTTATATTTATGCCTCCATCCGTGCCAGAAGTCTTTAATGTGCCGAGGTAGGTCAAAAATTTTCCATTTGTGTAGAAGCAAATTCCACACTTCCCTGGAGAAGGTGCAATGTATCAATAGGTGATCTACTGATTCAATTTCAATATAACAAAGGGCGCATCTACTCGGTCCATCGAACCCTTTCTTTTCAAGCGTATCAGCTGTGAGGATCTTACTGTCGTAACGTAGCCATCCAAAGATTTTACATTTCTCCGGAATGGGAAGCTTCCATATGATTTTTCCGAGCTGGGAAATAACACCACCATGGGATAAGAATGTATAACATGCCGAGACTGAGAAAGAGTGATTACGGAACCATCTCCAAAGCCTCTTATCTTCCTGATTTGTTAGGCCAACTTCCCTGAGAATTTGGAACAGCGATTGAAGAGTGGAACGACCAATATGAGGTAGCGGACTTGCGAAATTCTGAGTCCACTGGGGCTTGTTAATGAAGGAAGCAACAGAGCAGTTTTCGTCGGTAGACAACCAATATAGAGTGGGAAAAATGATTTTGAGACAAGGATCGGTGATCCAAATATCGTCCCAGAATAACGTAAAGAGGTCGTTACCCACTGAGATAGAGGTGAGGGAATTCGTAATGTTACCAACCCTCACGATCGATCTCCAGAATGATGAAGCTTTGCGTCTGAGATGATGTGAGGGAATGGTAACAATACCTCTTGGATGGTAGATTTGTTTAATTAAAGACTTCCAAGGTTTTTCGCCGGTCGCATAAAGATTATCCCACCATTTGATAAGAAGAGCTTGATTGAATATTTTGAGGTTAATGATTCCAAGGCCGCCCAGATCTTTGGGGCGACCAATGAGAGACCATTTTGCCAGGTTCTTGAGGTTGGATTGTTGATCCTTTCCATTCCACCGAAAGTTCCTGCAAATGAGAGACCATTTCGCCCGTCGCATAAAATCCAAGAGATTTTCAGCAGTTGCTGAAACCATCATGCGACGAAGAATATCTGCGATCAAAATAAATAAGAGAAGAGAGAGCGGATTATCTTGTTTAAGACCTTTCTTGCTATTTATCCATCTACCAGGATTGCCGTTGAGAATGATTGCCGAACGCGATGTTGTGAGGATCTTTAAAATCCAAGAAATGAACATTGGACCAAAACCACGCTTTTGTAGCAATTTGAAGAGAGTGGTCCATGAGACACCGTCGAATGCTTTTTCGGATCATCGTGCCTTTTCTTCTTGAGAATATCTGAAGTAGTTGAGGACCTCTCGTACTGTAACAAAGCTTTCATAGATATTCCGACCTTTGATAAAAATGGATTGAGATTGGCCCACCAGAGAATCGATTACACAGCTTAGTCTAATTGCCAAGAGCTTGGAGAGGATCTTAATAATTCCATTCTCAAGACTGATTGGCCTGAAATCTTTAACAGTTGGGAATTCAGCTTTCTTAGGGACAAGGGTGATATAAGTGGAGTTAATTCTGCTAAGATCAACTGTTGCAGTGAATGGGCCTCCGAAGAGCTGTATAATATCGTTTTTGACTATATCCCAGTGGCGTTGATAGAACGAGATTGGGAAGCCTTCCGGGCCAGGAGCCTTGTCCTTAGCAAGAGAGAAAATAGCATTTTTAATTTCATCCTCAGCGAAGTTAGCTTCTAGGTGCTGTAGATCCATTGGCCCCTCTGGGTAGAGTTTATCCCGGTCCAACTCGATGTTTACACCAATTAGAGAAGAGAAAAAGGAGGAGAAAGTTTGTTTGATGACCTCAGGATCTTTAATGCTGTTTCCATTTTCAAAGATCTCATGAATATCATTCTTTCTTTTCCGGTTGCTAGCAATAATATGGAAATATCCAGTATTTCTATCTCCGTCTCTAATCCATTGATCCCTCGATCGCTGTCCCCAATAGGATTCTTCTTGAGCTGTAATATTTTCGAGTTGTGATTTGAATTGTGCTCTTTGAGATCTTTCTTCAGTTGAGAGATCTGAATCTTCTTCTCGCCTATCTAAGATATCAATTTTGTGGGACAGCTCTTATTTCATCCGCAAGATGCCGCCTACAGTTCTAGTGCTCCATGACTTCAGTGTTCTCTTCAGTCTTTTTAATTTAATTACCAAGACAGCACATGGATCTGCTTTCCCATGAAGATTTTATAACATTCACAATATCGGGGTATGCATGCCAGTAGTTTTCAAATCTAAAAGTTTTCTGTTTTCTAACTGGAGGATAGTTCGAAGGGAGAAGGGAGATCATTAGAGGAACATGATCGGAGGTGGTTCTTACCGGTGCTGAGCATCTTGTGAGAGGGAACATACTGTGCCACTGAATGTTGATAAAGCATCTATCAAGAATTGCCAGACTTAGAGTTTGACCAGGTGAACCTTCTCTAAGCCATTTTGATCTCAATTACTTCTAAGTCGTCGAGCAAAGTGTTGAACCTTCGAGAGAAAGGGGTAGCACTTTTACTTCCGAATCTATCCTCAGGACGTCGTCGTGTAACATTGAAGTCGCCAAGAATGATCCATGGAGTCAAAATTTGCCGTTTGTGCTGGCAAAGTTCATCCAAGAACTTGTCCCCATCCCGGGGGCTAGAGGGACCGTAAACGTTGGTGACCATCCAGTGAAAATTGAAGTTAATCATTTGAAACTAGGTTGACAAGGAGTAAGCTCCCTTGTGAAAGTGACAACCGAGAATTTCCGCACTTTTCCAGATGCCCCCCCGCGAGCCATCTAAAAGAAAGCACGAGTTGAGTTGTCAAAATATCATGCTCATAATTTATGATGTGGCAGTTTAAGCATTTTATTTTTAGTGGTTGCAGGCGAAGAGACTAGAGAACAATCAAATGAGAACTTTCACAGAGTAGCATTTACAGCCATGAAGAAAAAACGGTTGAAGAAATTAATTACTTCGGTGTAAATGAAGCTCAAAAATACCACACGGGCTGTCAACTTTGATTTTTTTTTTTTTTTTTCATGCCAATTATTTCGATAGCAATTATTTCTTCGGTGTATGAGCATCTTCAACTTTGATTTTTTTTTTTTTTTTTTTTCATGCCAATTATTTCGATAGCATCTTTAACTGGCACAAGTTCAGGTTGGAAGCTTCCATCCAGATATTCTCAGATCTACACCTGCTTTTCCCTGTCCTAATGATCATTGTTGAATAGGACGATAGTAACCCCATCATTGGTTCAACTTCAGAGTTCAATCCAATATGCTTTAAAATATATTTTCTTTAAAAAACTTGTGAAAAGCTCTTCAATACTTGCTGTAAGGGGACTCCGGGACAATTATTGGTTGGATCGGAAAGCATATAAATCAAACTAAGGGTGCTCATCCGCTCCTAATGGATATTTAGAGAATTGGGTCTTTCTTGGCATCATTTAAAGCTACTCGTATTTATAGAGAAACCAATAGTATCATTGATTTGATAGCAACTTTCATGGCTGCATGGTGATCTGTGAGGATCGGGGCTTAATGCCCGCTTGTGTTCGTGATATTTTACTTCTTTTTGTATGTAATTTGTCATTCCAAACAAAAAAAATAAAGGAATAAAGCATACTAGTTTTATCACCACGTTGAATGCATCATGAAAAAATCCAAGAAATCCAAAGAAGGTAAAAATCGATTTGAGCTATATTCTAGATGAACCATTACAAGCAACCATCGTCTAGCTTATTTTACCAAAATAAAAATATAAAATAGAATATCATTACAACAAGCATAAATAATAATGATACAAGAAGAAAAATAAGAAAAAAAATAAGAGCACATAATATTCTTATGATTCGATCTATTGATCTATATTTACAGACCAAGATGATGCAAAAGCTTCACTATAAAAATTAAAAATTATAAAATATAAAATTTCTTTGGAAATCCTAGCTCTCAATATATATCTGATCCTAGAATGCTAAATTGCTCTCTTTTCTTTGGATTACAATGTATATATATATATATATATATATATATATATATATAAAATAAAGTAAATCAATTTAGACTTAGATTGATGTTCCTACAATAATTTAGTCTAATTTATAAAATAGAGGACTGCGATTTAGACTTGAACAATTTTCCTACAATAATCATAAAAGCGATCCTTTTGGTTCTCTAAAGCTTGTAAACCCAGGACATGTTCAACAAATACAATAGCAATAAGGAATGATATATTTCCTTCTCCAAATGAGCTAACAGGACAGGACATGGTATTAAAAAAAAATTTTAAAAAAAAATCAAACATCAATTTCATCACCTAAGCAACTGTCGACGTGAAAGCTACCACTTGTACCTCTTTCTTAACCCACCAGAACCAAGCCTGATCAAGACATAGAGGTCACCCGAGCTCAACTACGTATCCTATAAACTCAGCAAGAACAACTAGGGGCTCAAGTCCTCTCAATCCAGGTTGACATCCTCCGCTGTCCTGAGAAGTCCAATAACCAGAAAGCACCGATTTATCCGACAAGATTCGACACCAAGAATCCCAAACAACAGCCAGCATATCTAGTAAATTTCCTCGAAGGACAGTACGCTCGTAGCTCCCGAATCCAGCCGATGCTTAAATGTAGAAAAAAACAACAAGAACAATATTGAGAAAAGTTGCTAACATCCCCATGGGTGGAGCCGCTCTGTGAAGTAGTTGATAACATCGGCAATCAAAATCCCCAAGCAGGTTGTTAGCTGAAATAGTTGGCTGACTGCCCCTCGGATTTTAAATTGTGCCATCTCACAAAGTGGAACTGCCTGTTGGCAAAAAAGAACTTGGTGATTGTTGAAGTTGAAATTGCTTGCATGCGTACAGGTATATGTGATGATGTCTGTCCGTCAGGAGCAGAACCAGGCATTGTCTGTGTGTATACGTGCATGCATAAATATTCCATTTGTTTGTATATGAAAGACCAAGTATAGTTTAGTTTGTAATCAATACTTGGAAAATAAAAATGAAAACTTGGGTGGGAAAAATGAAAAAGCTTGTAACAGAGTGACTGATTACTTTCTGGCCTGCACCTGATTTCCGAATCCAATGCCAACTCCGAGAAGAATCCTGCCAATGATTGGAGATGAGACCAGCAAAATGTAGGGAGGATGTGAAGAGAGTAAGCAGCTGGTCATCATATTTGCGGTAGTCAGTTTCATTTAGGTGTTCCCTGCTTCCTTCTGTATACACTTGGGAAGAACTCCATCATAAGAAATTATCCATGGAAGTCGATCACTCCACCTAGTTCAGAGAAGTATGTCGGTAAGCTCTGTCGTTCGATCTTTAATTTTTATTGTTATGTTACCAAACAAGCTGTAGATGATGATGGCTTAACTTTATCTCGAGAATGATGGGTTCAAGAGCCGTGCAAGCTGATTTGAAGTGCTGCAAGATCTGTAGAGGATGCAAGGTCATGAAAGAAGATCAATCATTCCTTTGCTCCAAATATACACCCCGAACCGGCGGGAAGATCGGGATTTGAGTCTAATAAAATAACTTTGTAACAACCACAAAAGAAAAAAATTGTCGGAGATTATTTAAACAGACAGCAAAATTATCATCACAAAATTCGGAGAGGATTTTATAATGATAAAAAATTATTATAAAAATAAACTATCACAAAAATTGATTTCAGGAGACTATAAAATAACCGTCCCAAAAAATATTACAGTTTCTATAACAATAATTTTTATCATAAAAAGATTTTGGTGATCAAAATTGAATTCTTTTCACTAAAACAGAATTTTATCTTTCCTTTGCGAATTTATTACTAGCCAAAAATTGTAATAACAACCTTTCATGATGGATTTTTCTAGAAATACTTAAAATTATCATTTTATGATGACATTTTTTATGTTATCACAAAGATAACCCAAATTATTGTTACAAATTGAATTGATGAGTTTACAATAAAAAAAAAAGAATGCTGCATCAACTATCCTACATGACTTATCCTTCACATGCTCTTCCAAGCATTACTACGCATGCCGAACACATTACATGGTATAATCATGATTTAAAATAACATAATTATTCTCTTTTTTAAGGAGGAGGAGGAGGAGGAGGAGTAATAATAGTAATAATAGCCTGCTTAATACGTGTTGATAAAATAATTGTTCTCTTGTGTCCCATAATTGATACACCAAGAATCCCAAAAACCGGTCACTAACAAAAAAAATATATCTTGTTTCTCATTGATTGGTTAATTAGGATGACCTGCAAGGGACTCAATGAGCTCAAAGATGATGTGTCCCTGCTTCAAAGAAGAGGAACATCTAAAATAGCCAATCAATGCTACCAGGATCATAGCATAGATGGGCATAAGTTTTAGAGTTTTATCTCTTAATCTGGATTTGGGTGGTGCACAATTATATATTTTTTTTACTCTATATTTATATAATTGAATAAAATTCATGCAAGGGAGAGCGAAAGAGCGCATATGACAATTGGAATTTATTTTAGGCTCTTTTATCTTTTCCTTGGAGGTTTTTTGGGGGATGGAGTTGATGTGACAAAAGGAAATTTATCCAAATATTTAATGGTTGTGCCATATATAACATTGCATGCCACCTAGGGTTTCATCATGTCTCCTGTATTGCCACCCGTATATGTTAATAGATTTTGAAAATTCTACAAAGAACTTTTAGATCCACATTTCCACAAAAGTAGATGTCTCTAATTCGATTGATTGCAAAGAACAACATCATATATTCCCCTTTGTGCTAATTGCAAGAAAGGCACATCTACGGTTCAATTGCCCTTTAAAGCACATAGGTTGTAGATTGAGCTCCTTCTTTTTCCTATTGTTGATGTAATATACTCTCGTTTTAAAAATACTTTAGTGCTACATCTGCTGGGCTTTTTTCTTCCCCCTCTTGCTGTTGATCAAAAACAATAACACTCCCTCGTGTAGTAGAAAATATTCCAATATTTCAGACTATATAAACTATTGCACAATGCTTATTATTGGAGGCAGGGTGGGGTGGCAACTTGCATGATTGATCAGAAATACTGATCCATTTGAAGAATACGAGTTGCATCCAGAAATCTTATTGGAAAACATGCTAGAAAAACATCAATTTTACGAGCTTATTTATGAATTCCCTACTAATTTTTATCATTTTAAATTACTGGTCCGCAGAATTAAACAATGCCTACCGACATCAAATAGTACCTCTTCAGAGCCCGTTAAAGTGGAGCCTCAGATGAGCCGAAATGTTCATTTATAGTTTAAGTTTGAAGGCTTAGCATGATAAGTGATGACCGGCTCTCTCAAGTAGCTAGGTTCCACTAGATAAGGCTGAGCTGAAATAATATTATAAGTATTGCCTTATCAACACAGCCGAGTCTTGACAGCCTCTAGCTTACAAACTCGTGGTGGTTCGAGACCAAGTAGGCTTATCTCCTTATAATTCCTCACATACATGACCAGAGGCTTAGCTCTTTTTTTTGGGTAAGTAGGGGCTTTGCTCCTTGAATCCATATAGAGCTCAGTGTATTTAATCTAGAATTACCAAAGCAATCAAAGTCTAAACATTGTTCACATGATGTCACATGCGCCAAGATTTCTTGCCGCATGTCCTATTTTGCACTGAATCATCCAACCTGCCAACCCACACCTGAAGCCCTTTAAAATTTCAAAAAGAGCATCTCGAAAGGAATACCATCAACCACTCGATTAAAACGTTGCAGATGGTACAGAGAACAGTAGGCAATGTACATTACCTACCCCATTCCCTGAGAACATTGACCCATGTCCATTCCCTCCACCCCGCCACACGGTAAACTTTCCGACAAAAGGTATCATGCTCGCAATGCCCGGTTCCCCAGCAAAAGCAACACACACCGTTGGAAGGAGAGAACTCCTAAAACTGAAAGATGGAGGGAATAAAGCGGATGTCTACTTTTTGTACAACAAGAATAAGTGGAGAATAACGAGCAAATAAATCCATACAAAGCGAGTCATCATGACCATTTGAATAGCCATTGAAGCGACACGTGGCCAGTGTTCCCTTTTTTTTGTCATGCATCGTGATGATGGGAAGGAGAGAATGGAGTTAAGGTTGATGACGGTGACCCGACTCATCCTAGAACTCAGTGATTTGGGCGCCCGCCGTTTCCGTTAGGAACAAGGTGACGTCAGGTCGAGGGCGATGGATGCTGCGGCCTCCACGAGGAGGCCGTCAAAGATCTCCTGCTCTAACTCCAATGCGATGTCCTCCGCCTCCTCCATCACCGAGGGGTGCAGCAGCAGGCGCCGTACCTTGGCCTCCGGCATGTCCCCCGCCACGAGTGCGTCGATGTCGCCGACCACCTGGCAGTCGGCCGCCGGGAAGCTCCGGATCTGCCTCCAGAGCTCCCGCAGTAGCAATTCCCCGTCGGCCTTGCCGCGGCCGTCCATGGCTTGCTGCTTGATCGGATGACGCCGATGGGTGGTGGGGTTGGTGAGGTATGACCACCGAAGGAGATCTCCCATGATCTCTTCCACCAGATGGAACAGGAGCTTCCTGTTCCATCTTTGCCGCAGGGAGCCAAGGAGGGTCACTTCCTTCTCGCTTTTGCTCTGCGTCTGTTCTTCTTCTGTCGGGAACGAGGGGAGCCTGAGCTCGAGCTGGTGGAAGATTATGGGGTCTATGGGGAGGGAAGAAGAGTACCATCTGAATGAAGGGATGGCTACTCCCGTGACCCCTGCTAGGTCTAGAATGGACCTCAGATATCTGTACTCGGGATCCCGCTCTTTTGGTAAACGGCGTCGGGGAGTCTTCAGCGGCATTAAATCACCGTCAACTCCAATGGTCATCTGTGGCCAAGAGAAGGCAGCATTTAATGCAAGAGACACGCTCGGCATTGACCAGAGGAAAAGGCATCCGACAGTAAATTTAACTACACATGAAATGTTAATAGTAATGCAAGTGCTTGCAACCATTAGCTACGGGTAGAAGGAGCTACATTACCGGTTTTTGTTCCTGGACTGAACTGGAGGGACAATGATGGTTCTGTTCTGGTACTGGTCTTGCCGGTGGAGGAGATGCTTCCTTCCTTTTGACTGTAGCAAAATAGGGGATAGAGCTGCACTTCTTTTCTGAGAGGTGCTTTTGTAGCACGGAAGGCGGCTGAGAAGGCGATGATAAGGAATCCGGTCGTGCTGCCGTTTCAGTAGCTGGGTGCGGCTTCTTGATCCTCCCAGCGAAGCGCTCGTAGCTGGCTTTCTTACACTTGGTTGGGCTTATCTTAACTGCCTTAGGTTCCACATTACCTTTATTTATGAAGGAATTAGACGATGGCGGAGAAGGTGGTGGTGATCGCGGGCGAGTGAATCTCTGCGGTTGCTGGGATCTTGGAACCACATCCTTCACTGGTTTGCTCTTTGTGGGCCCCAAGAACCTTACCCGAGGAGACGAACATGACGGTGGAGGATCCGTCATCGGCGGCTTGGTCTGGTTCCATGGATCAGCATGGCATGATGCTTTCTGCTCTGATCCGACTGCAATTTCATCACTGCTGCCTCCTTTCCTGCTGCTGATGCTTTCTTTCACTTGCTTCACAATCTCGCGAGCACAATAGTTGCTTCTCGGGCTCTTGTTCTCGTTCTGGTGCCTTCCAAGATCTTTCTTCCTTGACTTTACCATAGAGGGTAACGGCGAAGGTGGGAGCGAGCTGTCGCCAGACACCTCGCTCAAGTGGCCGAACTCCTGCATGGCCCTATTCGTGTTCTCCTTGTTGAGCTGCAAAGAAAACCTTGGATCTGAATCCCATGACCTGGACGATGACATTCTCGGGGTGTCTGGCAACGAAAGGGAGCCCACTAATTCATATCTGCCCGGAACATTGCAGTTTATACTTTGAAGGGGCTGTCGAGGGGATCCGGATTCTCTTCTACATTCATCTTTGAGTTTCTTCTTCTTGTTCTTATTTTGAGATTGCTCCTGAGATTCCACCGATGGAGGAGATTTTTGGCACGGGGTAGTTGGAGAGGAGGCCTGTTCGGGCAGCACATCCAAGCCCATGAGACGGGCCACGACACCGGGAGTCCTCGGCGTCTCGGCTAGCGAGCTCCTCCTCTCCTCCTCTAGTAACGTTACCATCTTGCTCCTCTTGGCCAATGCAGCTGGTTTTGGGACCACTTGTCTTCCAATCTGAACAAGTTGTGAAGAATAATAAGGATAATGTTAAGAAACAATGAATAAAAAGCAAACTAACTGTGAAGAGATATCCTTAATTAGATTGCTTACAGGGACATCATAATACTCCTCTGCAATGGCTAAAGTTGATGAAGCTTTCCCCTCATCCAGCTCCAGGCTATTCCTCGGCGCGTCCATTCCTAAATTACATCATCAAAAAACATAATACCTGAGATAGCTAGAGACAGAGAGATAGAGAGAGAGGATGGAGTTTCTTTTATTTCTTGATTTACCTTTGGGCTGAGAAGTGGGGTGGTGGACTTCAGATGACAACTCCGGCTGCACGGTTGGACTGCTTGCAGTGAAGAGAAGGTGGTGGAAGTCGAAGTAGTGAAGCATGCCACTCATGCATCCGGGGCTCTCCTTCTCCTCTCCTGCCAAAGACCGGCTCCAATGCCACTCCCTTCCCATCTCTCTCTCGTGCCTCTCCCAACCCACTCCTCAAAGAATGCGTTGGACACTCCTCTCCAGACTCCAGCCACTCGCCTGCGTTCTAAAAGGAAGTCAGAGAAAAGGAGGAGGAGAGGCCAGGGAGACCGACTGCAGGCTAATTAAGAGCTGAGCGAGAAAAACGGATCGGATGGTGGAAGCCGTTTAGGGACGGATTGGCTTGAAACAGATATTTTATTGGCATTTGAAAAGGAATTTTTTTTAAGTACAGCAGAAAGTTGTTATCATCCCTTATCTTTTTGCGCCTCCCCACCCATGGGTTCCTCCTGGAGAGATGAGCCCAGGACAGAAGGTGACGATATGACCACGAGTCCCCCTGCTCCTCTCCCAATACGCGCGCGCTACCTCTCTCTCTCTCTTCTTTCCTCATATTCTTTTCTCCTTTCCCCTCTAAAACCATTTAATTTAAAATTAAAATAACTTATCTTTAGAGTGGCTTTTGAAGGTTACAGGGTGTTACGTGTCGAGCTCCGTTACTGCCTTAGTAGAGACCAATGATCCAACGGCCGTGGTAATTTAGAGTACTGCCGGTTGGGTAATTTTTTAGGGAGGATCTTTCCCTGCTGTTGCACTTGTATCCTTATAAATTTCAGCATTAATTTATGTTGCCGTTGGCGGGCTTGTTCAATACCTTCCTCTCAGACAAAACGTGCGACGCACGATGGGTCGCGCGCCAGGAGCAGGGTCATGAGAGCAGGGGCAGGGGAGGGGTGGGCCTGCTCTCTATCCCATTACTGTTTAAAATTTCAAAGAGTGGTCTCTCTCTCTCTCACACACGCACACCTACACGCACACATGCATGCACAGCACACTTCCTTTCACTCCAAAAATTAGTGAGATTTGTACATGGATGCCCATGTCACCATAACGCATGTGACAGGTTGGATGGTGGGGACTCTCAGGAATTTGGACGGTTAGTTAGCCCGACACTGGCCCCAGCGTGATGGCGACAAATCGAGAAGAGAGAGATGCTAAGTTTGTATGAGAGAGCCAAGGCTTCCACTCGTATAATTAACATTAACCGAGTTCTGCCGGTGATTTTGAGTTGCTCTGAGACCTAAGGATTATATTTTGTGTGAAGATTGTAAGTTTTCCACTGCCAGAGAGAGAGAGAGAGAGATCGAGGGAGAGGAGCGTTTGTTGGGGTTTGGGAATCGGCCCGTGCCAACCGTGAACAGGGGCTCGGAGGGTGGCAAGGGGAAGAGATTTTTCCTGCCTTCACGTGGTCCGGAGGACAGGTGATAGGAGAGAGGGGCCCGTTCTGATCTGCCAAGAGGATGGTGAGTGAGAGCAGCGATCTGCTCCGCTTAAGAAAGATTTGATAAAGACTTGGCTGCGTCCCCCCCCCCCCCCCCCCACAAAACTCGCCGGCAGCCAGCTGCATACTCTCTCCTTTTTTCTTTTTCTTTTTCTTTTTTTTTTTTTAATTTTATAGTTTGATGTTTGATTTCATGCGCTATGTGAGCTTTGGTCTGCTCAGATTTGGCACTTCTGTTTTTCTACAAGATCTTGTGACGCATAGGAGATTTCGAGAAGTAGCATGGGTTTGCCATCATATCTAAGAATTAGGCTTGGTGGCCTGATACAACATGTACCGCAGCAAAAAAAAAGAAAAAAAATCCTAAAGCACTTTATATAAAGCACTATATATATATATATATATATATATATATATATATATATATATATATATATATATATAAAAGAGAAGGAAGCATTATTTAAAAAAATAATAATAAATTACAGACAGAACATAACAGTGATGAGTATACACAGCTGGTACGTTACTATACCATTCTCCCACCGATTTGTTGCTTGTAGTTCACCATGTATGCAAAACTTCCAACCGATAAGATTGTTACATAACAATTATTAGCCATCTCGTGTGGAATTTCTGTACTAATATAGCATGATTTAGTCCATTTTAGGGAACAATTTTAATGCGAATAACAATGTCGGGCCCTAACATGATACGTACCAAAACTAATTCTACGCCATGAAGCATTAGCGAATTGAGCTTGTGTGGATCATGGAATCACTGTGATACACCACAGAATTTACCAACCAAACACTTACAGCATAGTGACCTAACAGTGGAAAAGGTACTTAACGTAAAAAACCTTATCATGCCGCCGGTACTTCCATCCCTATTTTTCATTTTGTTTTTATCTACCGTCTTTTACTTTCCCCAACCAACAAATGAATTACTTTATCCTTGGATATTTAAGGGTGTTATATGCACCTCTTGTTTAGCTATTCAGTATCTAGGCATAGCGGGCATTTCCTTTTATTTTAAGCTTTTGTTTTATCTATTTAGCATCCAGATATGGCGAGCAAACTTGTACCAACAGATGGTCCCGATCCATTTAACAATTCTCAAATGTTTCAACACCACTTGTGTTCCCTGATAACAGAGCATTGTTGAAGCTGTGATATAGCATTAAAATGGCAATAATGGCCATTTTCCACCAGTCCAATAGTTACTTGGCACATTACCCTTCCCCTGTTTTTAAACAATCGAAGATGTGGACCAGGTCCATTAATAATTTTTTGTTATAACATGTCTAAAATAGTTAATTTCAACTTATCTCAATTCATCCATAGGAAACTATTTTTGGGCTGAAATTGAAATTTGAACCGAAAGGAAAAGAATCCATCGATATGAACTAATAACAATATCAAATATTAATCTTTACCTTTCTTATGAATAAAAATAACCATCAACAAATACATAACGACCACTACTTCTATACGCCTGCTACAACATTACAAGAAGACAAGTGCCCTTAAACCATGACTCTCTTTCAGCAACAGAGTGCCAAACAAAACCTGCACTGTTCTTTACGAGACTGTTTCTCGCAGTCATAAATTGAAGCTTTCTTGTCTTATACATCAATGGCGTAGGTATGGAAGATGTATACAAGAACAGCAACGGGGCCAAGCGCAAGAGGAGGATTAAAAACAAATGGGGGGACCGCAAACACTGCACCGACCAGCACCAGTGTAGGCACGGTGGAGGGTACTGAGGAGATTCCGAAGGTTTTACTCGGGCTCTCCATGATAAACTTGTGCTCCTCCATGCAGCAATGTTTTAAAAATAGGTTCGGATCAGCCGATTCGACCGGTTGAACTTGGATCCGATGATCTATTTGAATCGGTCTAGTCTAGTATTTTTTTTTTTTTTAAAGTGCATAATTATTAAAGATTTTTGCGATCACCGTTATGTTTTAAGACCTTGCATATTTATCGAGATAGGATGGCTTCATATATGACAAATCATATGGGATCTATTCTTTGGACAGCATTGGCTAATCTCTCTTTTCAATTTAATAATATTTTATTTATTGATTCCGGTGAATGTATTTTTCTCGAATAATATAAATCATTCGACTTACCAAAAAAGAATTTCTAAAATTAGAATGAAAACTCGATCAGACGATCTCATATTGATTTGACCCTCAACATTCTGTAAGAGTTAATACCGTTAGGCAGGAGAGAGCAGCATTAAAGACTGAAAGCATACAAGATATACTCAACAAAATAGTGGGGGAGAAACAGGGGCTAAACGATGATGGCCTCACACCGGCTGCTGCAAAAAGTCCTTGTCATTGCTGTAGACCCCACGAACAAGAGATGGGTTCAAATGGATCTGCATGGGATTATTTGACGTGAGCTCCTCCATGAGAGGGGGACTAAGAGAGGAGGACAACCATCAAGAGGAGATGGAGGGAGGAGTGGAAATGGTGATGAAGATGGATGAGGAAGGAAAGATCAGAGGGTAGCAGTATCGAGGAAGGTGCAGCCTCCTTCGACGGCATCGACTAAGGTGATGGTGTGCGGTAAGGACACCATGGTCATCATAGGAGATGAGCATGTCTAAAGGTTCACAGAGGGTCAAATGATCCATGCCTCGTCATTGTTGCAAAGGAGTTTGAAGGGATGTGCATGTTGTCTCTATACTAAAACAGGCCCAAACTATGGATCTGCTCGGATTTGGGTTGTATCTTTCGTGCGGGAAAATAATTGATCTTTTTTCTCGAAATCAAATCTCTTTCTTCTATTATCCACACAGACATTGCGAAAAAAAAGCGAATCATTAAGAGATACAATTGGAACCCAATTGGCCTGGACGTTGTGAGCTCTAACAATGGATTGTTACCGATGTGTCATTAGATTGATCCGTCAGACAAGTCCGACCAGCCGACTTTGGAACGGTTTACTGCTTGGTCCGATTTTGAAAATATTGCTTTGCAAAAGAGAACGAGACTCGTGACTTCAAGTAAATTGCCCTTCCCCGTGATTGTAGGCTCAGCGGGTGAAGTGGGACAGCTATTGTTTCTGGACTATTAATTGGAGATGGCCCTAGTCTACCACAAACTTCTCTGGATTTTTCCCAAGCATTTGGTTTGAAGTGGCGTGGAGAGGCCATGCCATTGTACCATTATTTATTTAGTTAGTTATTTATTTATGTATTTATTTATTTATTTTCTGACTTGTGGGTTAAATAAGGCGGTAATCATTTGTCCGGCATACTCTTCCATTAATTGAAGTTTATAGGTCCTAAATGATAGAAGAGTTCACCAAGCTTGGACCCGTAGGTTATATTGGTGATCAAGCAAATTTGATGGCTTCTTGCATCACACATTGCATGCATAAAAGATTTATCTATGGTTTTTGGGGACATAACATGCATGCTGCTCATGGGGTTCATGGATAAATTTATCCGACCCAACTTGATCCGGCCTCTACCCGCCTAACCCAACTCATGGGGTTTACGGATTTAGTACGTTTTTAACACGTACCCCTGACCTACCTTAATTGGTTCAGAACATCTAAATTAGCCAAACATATAATTTAACAAGTTATTGGAAATATCCTACACCATATTAATTTCCAATGGTAGCCTTGTTCCACCTTGTCACCGCTTGCAAATAGATCTTATATTACCTCGTTGCTTGCAACAAGAAATATGTAATTTATAATAAACACCCTGAACTCTTCTTTGTATTATTTAACTATTTGAAATGTAGGCTAGAGTGGTTTTTGCAATGGGTGGTGGGAGGAGGAATAAGTCACCCAACTAGGGGTCAGGTGTGTATCTTTGCATATTTCATGGAAAAGAAGGATTTGCATTTTTTGGTATGAATCCACCATTGGATAATCAATAACTCACTCTGAGAGCGATGCTCGTGGATAAATAATGGAACTCGGATCGCTTTGCGATATCCAACCAGGAAGGTGAAGGTAATAGGTTATATCTTCCGCATGAAAGAAAGATTTTCTTTTCTTTAAATGGATTCATTGTTTGATCTTGAATATTTTAAGATTTATATAAGTAGATGAATAATATCGGAATACTTTGAGATCTATATATAGTGCATGATCCAAGAGGAATCGCTTGTCCAAGGTGAAACCATCTATGGTGTGAAAAGAAACAACCCAGTCCCCAAGTGAGAATCGTGGCTCAACTCTCGTGCGCGGCCTCTTTGGTCATCCCTTCTGGAAAGCAAATAGCTTTTATAGCTAATTTGGGTCAAATGCCCTAGTCATCCGCGTAAACTAACTGCTCGTTGATATGGCAATCGGATCTACTCCCCTGACTTGGTATCATTTTTCTGACATGTGCTCGATAACCTCGATAGCACGACGGAAATCTCAAATCCTCGACTGCCAATCAATCTTTCCAACCATGAGTCCGACGTAGAGAAAGGAACAATAAAATAAAAGCAGGTCTGTTAAACGAAACCTAGCTCAAAGTCCAACTTTAACATTGATAAATAACCGACTATAAATCGGAAGGTCGATTAATTATCGGGTAATCTTGGAATTACCATCGACTCCAAGAAATAGATAATCGACTATCAACCGGTAAATCGATCCATAGTCGATGACTCTTGATCGATTTATTTTTGATAGACATGATGACTTAAACAACTGCATAACCATTGACTAATCAAAATATCGAAATCAACGGCCGATACTCAGTCGGAATGTCAATGACATTGACATACAGTCGGCACGATATCTATCGATACAAAGTTGGTATATCAGAAATCGCCAGCATAGAAAGCGTAAAATAATAATTCATGGATATTAACCACTCACCCTACGATCAAATGATACCGGAACAAGCGAGACCCATGTACTTAATCATCGCGAACAGTTACCAACAGTTTATCTGTAAAAAAGAGGTAAATGAATAGTATTGATAAGACACTTCTAGGACATACTCTACCAAATTTTTCATTCTACTTATTATTCAACCAACTACCATCTCTAACTTAAGCATCACAGGATTCCTACCGAAAATGATTTCGGTCAGTATGGACGTGTTTTGCAGATTGCTCTCAAACGGAGCCTGACACATTAGGGATTTGGTCGCAACAGATTGACGTGCCAGGAAGGAGGATAGACATTCTAAATCTAAATTCAACAATGATGAAAATAAGAGCTCAAAATTTCACTGACTCTGTCAGACAGTCTTTCCATCAGGAAGACCTTTCTTCTCCACCCCCAATAGCAAAGCCTAGTTCTTCGTGTCTGGCTATTACAGCGGATGCCCAAATCTAATAACTTGCTGCATTGATGCAGCAAATGAAGGTGCTAACGAAAACAGTACACAACCTTCAGCAGTAATAGACTCAGCAACAACAACCAATGGCGGAGGAGCTGGTGGTGCATATAGTTCCATCTAGGCACAGTCGACATCCCCCAGCGATAAAGGCATCATCGAGAAGCCATGATAGAAAGAAGTACTATCAATTTCACCATGATCATGGTCATGATACTAAACAGTGCATCCAACTCAAGACGGGATTGAGGCCCTGATTCGATGAGGCTTCCTCGGCAAGTTTTGATGCGATCGTCCAACTCAACCTTCTGTCGATCGACAATCTCAAATTCAACCTAAGAAAGCATACGGCAACTGACCAAAGGCGGGAGTCATCAATATAATTTCTAGATGATTGAGGGACTAGAAGGCAACTTCTGAAGAAGAGTCAACTAAAAAGCAGTGACCTGATAATGTAATCTCTTTTTCGGACGATGATATTCAAGGAATACAAACTTTCCATAATGACACTGTTATTGTCTCGACGATAATAGCAAAATTATGATATAAAAAAATTTAAATAGATAATAAAAGTTTGACTGATGTTTTGTTTTACTTGACTTTCTTTCGAATACGACTACCGATTGACCGACTCAGAAGAATTTTCATGCCTTTAGTTGGTTTTATTGAAAATACAGTCGACATGGAAGGAGAGATCACTCTCTCCATGACTATAGGGATCGAACCATGATAAAGTACAGTTCTTTTTATGTTTATAGTTGTTTGAGTTCTTTCGGCCTACAATGCCATACTCGGACGATCGAAACTTAATGCATTGAGAGCAATAATGTCGACCTACTATCTATTTGTCCGATTTCCAACCAGAGAAGGAGAAGAAGAAATGCATGGGGACCAACAATTAGCCTGATGCTATTTTATGATTTCTATTGAAGGTACTAAATCTGAAGACCCCTAACGATCGATAAATTCAACCAAAAAAAAAGAAGAAAGGGATGAACCAGCCGAACAATTGGTATCGATCTCATTAAGAGAGGATGATCCTATGAAGACCATTTCAATTGGATCACGACTACCTGATTTGGAATCGAAGCAACTGGTGGACTTGTTAAAGACAAACACCGATGTCTTTGCTTGGTTGGCAACTGATATGCTAGAAATCTCTTCGAAAGTAATAACTCATCAATTGGATGTCAATCCTAAAGTCAGATCGGTGAAATAAAAAAAAAAAGACTTTTGCCTCCTAAATGGCAGAAGGTCATTGATGAAAAAGTTGATAAGCTCCTCATAGCTGACTTCATCAGAGAGGCCAACTATCTCGATTGGCTCGCCAATATTGTGATGGTAAGAAAAATCAATAAAAAATGATAAATCTGCATCGACTATACCAACTTCAGTGAAGCTTGTCCAAAAGATAGATTTCTTTTTTTGAAAATTGACTAACTAATCGATACAATATCGGGACATCGACTCTTAAGCTTTATGAATGCTTTTGTGGGCTATAACCAGATTTGTATGATGTCAGAAGATGAGGAGCACACTGCCTTTGTAACCAATAAGAGCATTTATTATTATAAGGTGATGCTATTCGATTTAAAGAATGTTGGAGCAACTTACCAATCGCTGGTCAATAAAGTATTTAAATCATAAATCGAGCAAAATATGGAAGTCAACATCGATGATATATTAGTAAAAAGCATCCAGACTCGTGATCATGTCTGCAACTTGGAAGAAACCTTCGATAAACTCCGACGATATCGAATGAAGTTGAATCCAACTAAATGCACCTTCGGAGTAACTGTAAAAGAATTTCTTGAATTTCTTGTATCACAATGAGGAATGAAGCTAACTTAGAGAAAATAAAGACCATTATCGACATGAAGCATCCAAGCACCAAGAAAGAGATACAGCAATTGAATAGAAGAATTATCGTGCTTAGTCGATTCGTTTTGAAGTTGGTCGAAAGATGTCTACCTTTCTTCAAGACTTTGCAGCAAGCAAAAAATTTTTCATGATTGGATGAATGCTGACAGTCCTTCAAAGATTTAAAAAAGTACCTAATATCTCCTCTACTACTCACTAAATTGAAGATGGGAGAAATACTATACCTTTACATAGCCACATCGATAGAGGCAGTCAGCTCAGTTCTTATTAGAGAAGATGAGAACCGAATTCAATGACCCATTTACTATACTAGCAAGGTGCTTTACAACATAGAGATCAGATACTCGAAAGTGGAGAAAATGATCGATGCCTTGATCATATCAACACAATGACTTCGACCATACTTTCAAACTCACTTGATAATTATTTTAACCGACCAACTACTGAAAGTGATCCTACACCGATCATATACCTTTAGTCAAATGACGAAATGGATGATAATCAAACTTAGTAAATTTGACATTCAATATTGCTCATGATCATTGATGAAAGCTCAAGTATTAGTCAACCTTGTTGCTAAGTGTACCATACCCAACAGCAAACCTGAGCATGAACCTGACAATGAGTCAGAGCAAACTAAAAGCTTTGAGATCGAACTAGAGTCAATAAGGGTACTTCATGTTAATGGAGTATCCAATACCTAGGAAAGTGGAGCCGGTCTCATCCTCACCAACTCTGAAAAGATTGTATCGAAATATGTCCTTCAATTTAATTTTAAAATATCGAATAATTAAGTCGAATATGAAGCCTTGATAGCTGGTTTGAAGACTGCCAAAGAGCTCAGTATAGATAACCTAAGGTCTTTAATTACCAACTTACAACTAATAAGTGGACAAGTCAAAGACGAGTATGAAGCCCAAGACCCGACTATGATAAAATACCTTCAAAAGATGAAAGATCTCACACCAACTTTCAAGCATTTCGACATTTTTCATATTCCAAGAATAGAAAATGCTCAAGCCAACGTACTTTATCGACTTGTAACTACTTCTTCCAACCTTCTTGGCCGAACCTTTATCAAATACCTTGAATAGTCGAGTATCGATAAGATCGATGAAGTGCTACAAATAAATGATGAACCAAATTAGATGGACCTAATCATCCAATACCTAACTGACAGTACTTCACCCGAAAATCCTTTAGAGGCCAAATGCCTAATTAAAGTGGATGGCCTCATAGTATGTCTTGATGAGCGGATAACTCTACAAGAGGTCATTCTCTCTTCCACTGCTTAAGTGCTTGGGGCCTACCGACGTCGACTATGCTCTCCAAGAAGTCCATGAAAGGATTTACAGAAATCACTTAGGAGGTAAATCATTGGCCTATAAAATTCTACGATGGGGACACTACTGGCCCATCATGAAAAAAGATGTGGTTGAACTCGTTCAGAAGTACGAATCATATCAGAAATATACTAACATTCAGCATCAACCGATCAGCCAGTTGATATTAATCATCGCACCATGGCCATTCATCTAATGAAGAATTGACATTCTCAGCCCTTTTTCTCTTGCATCTGGTCAAAGAAAGTTCATAGTGGTTGTCGTGGATTACTTTACCAAATGGACGGAAGCTGAACCCCTGGCACAGATCACTGAAGGCAAGATGGAAGACTTCATTCAAAAGTTAATCATATATAGATTCGAATTGCCGTATACTATAATCATTGACAATGGCCATCAATTTGATAATCAAAACTTCAGAGAATTTTATACAAAAATTCATATTACGCACAAACTCAGCTCTGTTGGCCATTCACAATCGAACGGTGAAACGAAAATCATGAATCGAATGATCTTATATGGACTCAAGACTCAACTGAATGAAGCTAAAGGCCTCTGGATGGAAGAATTACATTCGATCCTATGAACATATCAGACAACTTCTCGCATCCTAACAAAAAAATCATCATTCAACCTAGCCTATGAAATAGAAGCAGTGATTCCAATAAAAATTGGGTTGCCATCGATGAGAGTCAAAAACTATGCGGAGCCGAGTAACTCCGAATCTCAGAGAGCCGACTCAGACTTACTCCCTAAGGTTCGACAGCAGACTCAAATTCGGATGGCCGCATATCAACAAAGAGTTGCTCGATACTATAATACGAGGGTTAAGCCAAAGACATTTCTTCCTAGAGACTTGGTTTTGAGAAAGATGAAAGTCTCAAAACCACCAGACCAAGGAAAGTTATCTCCAAATTGAAAAGGATCCTATAGAATAATTGAAATTCTTCATCCGGATGCATATCGACTAGAGACTCTCCATGGAGCAACTATCCCACAAACATAGAATGCTGACAATTTGAAAATGTATTATCAATAAAATTGGCCACATGTTACCACACTCTTGAAATGAAATGATCGCATTGCAACTTTTCTTGTTAACTAAGTATAAATAATATTTGATCGACAACTCATCGGCCAGAATATATACCGACTAACTGCTAGATGGATGATTCTACAAACCAAATTCCAGTCGAAAAATTCCACCAGCCGACTCACAATTGGATAACTTTACATACTGATTCCAATCGAATGACTTAGCATGCCGACTCAGCTATGGCTAAAATGGAATATTATGCCAATTCAACTATGGTTGAAAGGAGTTTTATGCCCACCCAATTTCAATTTAGTGGAAAACATATCGACTTGACCCCAGTCAGTCGAAGGATATTCGGCTAACAATCATTTATCAAATACTTAAAATTTTTTGCCTAAAGTCTAGTTGGTTGATACCTGATTAGCTAGCAAATTCTATGACTATCACTACTGATTAGCATTCGGTACATAGATTGATATTCGATTACTAATTAAAATTTAGACTAACTGGTGATAACTTTTATAACAAATGAAGGTTCAACACTTAAAAAAATTTTCTTTCATTCATATAAGGAAAGATTACAAAATTAGGCCAAGGCATGATTACAAAGTTGGATCATCGATAAAAAAAAGAAGAGAAGAAGAACCTATCATATTCATCCTGATCACCAGTTAGTTGTTTCTTCCATAATGTCAGTGGCCATGGCAACTTCAGTCTTCTGGCCTTTAATAGCAGTCGGATCTACTTTGACTGATGCTGGTATAACCTCTTCAATGGGTGCGGCATGCTCTGTAACAGTCGATGCATCTTCTTCAATTAGAGTAGCTGCTCCTTCATTTGGCTGATCTTTGGACCCTCCTTCGGCTTTCGGGATAGTGATAAAGCTCATATCTAAATCTGGATAGAATTTTTCGACTGCATCCCTACTATCCTCATATCCAACCCAGTATGATGCATTGCCGCCCTCGAGGATTTTATTCTTAAAATCCTCTAAAATCTTGAAATCCTCAACGACTTGCTCCTGCACCCGACTCAGAGCTTCTTAAGCTGATTTCACCTCCTCCTTAGCAGAAGCTGATTCAGCCTCAGCGGTTTGAAGCCTTCTCCGCCCTTCCTCCAATTTCTTCATACAATCATTGTGTTCTTTCTAGAGTTGGTTGACTTTACGCTTTTTCTTTTTGATCTGGGAATCCTAAGATAGGATGGTGTTGGTGCAGAAATCCGTCGCCGCCGGAGGTCGCCGCAATCGAAGCCGCTGGGCGTCGCCGGGGACCTGCAAAACGAAGTCCCGCCCGGAACCGGTGGGGTGGTGGCTCCGGCAGGACCCTCCGACGGTCAAGTTAGTTTCCGACCAACCGTAATGGAGTGCTCGGAATGAGTTCCCGGGCTTAGAGATGTGGAGGGGAGCTTAGAGAGTCGAGAGTTCAGAGAGCTTAGCCTTAGTGTGTCGGGAGGATCCTTTATATGGTGGAGCTTGATGGTGACAACTGCAGCCGCGTGCTGGCGGGCCGCTCGAGGTTCGGCGGAGTCAGTCTCACTGGCGCCGCATACGGCGGATGGAGGGTGGCAGCCATCGCCGCCGGACGGCGGGTCGCTATCGCCCGCGGTGGACTGACTGATGGTGCGGCGGACTGACTGATGGTGCGGCGGACTGACTGATGGTGATGGTTGCAGAGCTCGCCGAATGAAGGGATGAAGGTCCTCGTCGTGTGCCTGTTTCGGAGGAGTTCGGGCTCCTGAAGAGGAAGATGGGAGGGAGTTCGGCTCCCATAGGTGTCTGGCGAGAGGTATGCAGCTAAGGCCCGTCCGCAGACGGGTTCGGCTGCTGAGAAGCCGCGGCCCGGCTGTCTGGGGTTCGGCCGGCCGTTGGACTTATTAGGCTGAGGCTTGGGTACTTGAGAGTTCGGTGGGAGCTCGGTCGGCCGAAGTTTGATGAGGGCGACCGCCGAGGAGTTCGGCCCAGTGACGACTGCTGAGGAGTTCGGGCGCTAAGAGGACTTCATTGAACCTCGGTCGCTTGGAGTCGGTCCGAAGGAGTTCGGCCGCTGAGAGGACTTCGCTGAAGCTCGGTCGCTTGGAGTCGGTCCGAAGGAGTTCGGCCGCTGAGAGGACTTCATTGAAGCTCGGTCGCTTGGAGTCGGTCCGAAGGAGTTCGGCCGCGGAGAGGACTTCGCTGAAGCTCGGTCGCTTGGAGTCGGTCCGAAGGAGTTCGGCCGCTGAGAGGACTTCATTGAAGCTCGGTCGCTTGGAGTCGGTCCGAAGGAGTTCGGCCGCGGAGAGGACTTCGCTGGAGCTCGGTCGCTTGGAGTCGGTCCGAAGGAGTTCGGCTGCGCGGGCTCGCCTGGGATCGGCCCGAAGGAGTTCGGCTGCACGGACCCGCCTGGAGTCGGTCCGAAGGAGTTCGGCCGTGGAAAGTCCGAAGGAGTTCGGCCGTGGGGTCCGAAGGAGTTCGGCTGCATGGGCTCGTAGGAGAGTTCAGCTGAAGGGAGAACCCGGGAGGAGCTCGGATGGCCGAACGGGCGTCTGGGAGGAGTCCGTCTCCTGAAGAAGTCCAGCGCTTGGAGTCCAAGGAGCTCGGCCGTCAGGAAGTTCGGCTGGCGGTGGGAGTTCGCCCTCTAAGCAGTTCGGCCGAGACCTTGGTGCAGGGGAGTTCGGCCTCTAAGCAGTTCGGCCGAGACCTTGGTGCAGGGGAGTTCGGCCTCTAAGCAGTTCGGCCGTCTTAGGGGCTCGGCCTGGCGCCTGGCGCTGAAGCTCTTCAGCAGCTACTGGCTACATTGGGCTGAGCGTCGGGCCGGGCTTCGGCAGGAGCGGGATTTATCCCCAACAATAGCCCCCCCACTCCCGAGTTCAAGAATTGAAGGAAGGGAGTACCAAAACAGGCGACTGCCGAAGTCTTCTTCCAGGCTCCGCATTGGTTGCAGCTGAAGCTCGGGGGGGGGTTTCATCCCCAGTCAAGATTGACGCTGAAGTTGAGGCTGAGGCTTGGGGGAGACCTCATCTTCAGTCGATGTTTGGAGTTGGGATGGGACTCGTTTCCAGCCAAAATTGGTGAAGTCGACGTTGAGGCCGGAGTCAATGTCGCCCCCCGTGGTCAGAGTCGGAGTTGACATCGCCTTCATCAACCGAAGACGGTTCGGGGGAGACCTCCTCTTTTGCAGTCAAGGTTATGATCGCTTGGGGGAGATCCCGTCTCCCGCTGATGCTGACACCGAAGTTGAAGCTGAGGTCCGAAGGAGACCTCGTCTTCTGTAGTGAAGCTTGCCGTAGATTCTGTGGCTAGGCCTTGGACCTTGCTCACGTCAGGACGAGGTTCTCCTCTTGTTCCCAACGGGCTGTGGGGGCACATGGGGACCGTCGTCCTCGCCTCTCCCCCCATCCCGTCCTTGGTGGACGGGGCCTTCGACTTTGCTCACGCTAGGACGAGGTGCTCCTCCTGTTCCTAGCCGGCTGTGGGGGCACATGAGGACCGTCGTCCTCGCCTCTCCCCCCATCCCGTCCTTGGTGGACGGGGCCTTCGACTTTGCTCACGCTAGGACGAGGTTCTCCTCCTGTTCCTAGCCGGCTGTGGGGGCACATGAGGACCGTCGTCCTCGCTTCTCCCCCCATCCCGTCCTTGGTGGACGGGGCCTTCGACTTTGCTCACGCTAGGACGAGGTTCTCCTCCTGTTCCTAGCCGGCTGTGGGGGCACATGAGGACCGTCGTCCTCGCTTCTCCCCCCATCCCGTCCTTGGTGGACGGGGCCTTCGACTTTGCTCGTGCTAGGACGAGGTTCTCCTCCTGTTCCTAGCCGGCTGTGGGGGCACATGAGGACCGTCGTCCTCGCTTCTCCCCCCATCCCGTCCTTTGTGGACGGGGCCTTCGACTTTGCTCACGCTAGGACGAGGTTCTCCTCCTGTTCCTAGCCGGCTGTGGGGGCACATGAGGACCGTCGTCCTCGCTTCTCCCCCCATCCCGTCCTTGGTGGACGGGGCCTTCGACTTTGCTCGTGCTAGGACGAGGTTCTCCTCCTGTTCCTAGCCGGCTGTGGGGGCACATGAGGACCGTCGTCCTCGCTTCTCCCCCCATCCCGTCCTTTGTGGACGGGGCCTTCGACTTTGCCCACGCTAGGACGAGGTTCTCCTCCTGTTCCTAACGCGGCCGAACTGCTTCTTTCCTGTCATCGCATAGATTTCGCATCCAGAAATAATATTTGCAGAGGGGAGGATTTTACTGAAGGGAAGTCGTGGACAGCGCGCTCTCGTTTGAGGGGTCGACGGGGTGTTGTTCCTCGGAGCTCCCTCGAGCAGCAAGTCTCGTCCAGACGACCTCCTCTATCTCCTGCCGGCCTTCATAATTTGGACCATGCGTCTCTTGACTTTGTCGCTGGGGATGACAATCACCGATGTAGCTAGCTCCTAGCTCCTGTAGCTAGCCCGGCCCTCCGGGGTGGCGTTGACGACGCCGCGGGACGGCCAACCTTCTTGACCTTTCCCGTTACGGCAGTGCCTATAGCCGATCTTCTCCTTGATCGCACATGTTTGGAGAGGCCGTAGTCCTTCAGGTCTTAGCGGTTGGCTCTCGGCTTCGCCGAGAATTCGAGTTAAAGGAGCGGGTCGTAGTTGCGGAACCTTCCGGGAGGGGGGCTTCGTTCCGTCCTTGCCAGCGCCGAACTTTATTTTGGAGGTTGAGTTGAGGAGTTCGGCTTTCCACCGAGCTTCATGTTACCTCGATGCCGAGCTTTGGGGTGAGCCTGGCTTTTCTTCGAGCCGAACTTCATTCCTCTTTCCCACGAGACCCGTCGTGGGAGAACTTTCTGCTGCTCTTGTTCGGACGAGCTCGAGGGGAGCTCGGCTTTTCTCGCCCGAACTTCGTTCCGCCTTCAGTGAACACTTTGTAGGTGGTTCCTTTGGGGGACATTCTGGAGCGTGAGTTCGGCCTTACTTGTGCCGAACCTCGTTCCACTTTCCCGCGGAAGCTTCCGCGGGAGGACTTCATACTATTTTGTCGGAGCTTCCTCGCTGACGGGCTCATAGGTGGGTTCGGCCTTCCTTGCGCCGAACTTCATTCCGCTTCGGCGGGGAAACTTCTGCTCTCCGTTTCTCTCTTAGGGGCGATTGGGCTCCTCCCTAAGGCTGATTCCTCCGCATTTCTTCGGCAATAAGTTCCGGGGTGGACGACCTCCTCATGCTGAACTCCTCAATTTGGTGCAAGCTCTTGTTGCTGGAAGATGGCGAATCGCTGGTGCACCGAGATCTTTCCAGGGGCTATGTGAGTGACGCCGTAAGGTGGCCGACCTTCTTGTAGTCCGGCTACGGCAGCGCCCTTAGCCGATCTTTTTCTGCTTCAGGCCGGTTCCGGAGGAATTTACCCAGCCGACCCGTTCTGACGAGCTCCTCAATTTCATCTTTCAATTTGAAGGCTCTTCCGCACGGGCATGCCTCTCGGCTCGAGCCAGCAGGTCGGCGAAGTCCCTGGGATACCTTTTTTCCAGAGAGAACAGCAAGCTATTTTTCTGAAGGCCGCCCTTAAGTGCGGCCATCGCGACAGACTGGTCCAGGTCCCGGACTTCCAATGCCGCGGCGTTGAATCGAGTGACGTAAGTCCGGATGGATTCCCCTTGCTTCTGCCTGACGCTCATCAGGGAATCTGAACCTCGGCTCGGTCGTCGGCTGCTGATGAAGTGGGCCGCGAACCGACTGCTCATTTGGTCGAATGAGAAGATCGTGTTGGGCTTCAACGCCGAGTACCAGTTCCTCGCTGCTCCCTTCAAGGTAGATGGGAAGGCTCGGCACAGCACGGCATCTGAAGCGCCGTGAAAGCAGCATCATGGCCCGGAAGGCCCCCAGGTGATCAACCGGATCAGAAGTTTCCATCGTAGCTTTCCAGTTGAGGGAGCTCGAAGGTCGGCGGAACAGGTTCTTGCATGATTTTCTGCGAGAAAGGAGGGTCTGCACAAACGTCACCACCACGAGAGGGGGGACGAAGTTCTTCAATTCGCCGGTCCATTTCCGAGAGCCTTTGGCCCAGCAGGTCCTCCCGGTCTCTGGTCTCCAAGGCTTTCCGGTGAGATGGGCGCGAGGCTTCACCCTTGGTCGATCCATGATCCGAACAAGGGCTCTCCCTCCTCCGCCTCTCCAACCCGGGTATCGGAGGTCGGGCTGCCCAGGCCGGTCGCTCTCGGACTGGATCATTCGACCTCGGGAAGCCCCGCGCCGGTCGGGCTGGCACTGGGACTTGTCGGTGCAGCACCGCCTGCACCGCCTCCGTGAGACCGCGAACGTGCTGGATGAGCTGGTTGAACTGCTCCGTGTCCACTGCGGTTATTGACGGGGGCTGAGTCATCGGGGCCGGAGCAGGGACAGACGGACTCGGAGGGGATCGAGCCGCGGAAGCCGTCGAGCGCCGCGTCGAAGCCCTTCTGGGGGGCATTTCCTCTTTCCAGAGAAGGAATACTGAAGAGGGGGAGGAGAGAGATCCGGAGCAGGGGAGGGAAATCGTCGCCGAGCACTCCTTTAAGAACAAGGGAACCTCGAAGGTTCAATCCCTCGTTCCCACAGACGGCGCCAATCTGTTGGTGCAGAAATCCGTCGCCGCCGGAGGTCGCCGCAATCGAAGCCGCTGGGCGTCGCCGGGGACCTGCAAAACGAAGTCCCGCCCGGAACCGGTGGGGTGGTGGCTCCGGCAGGACCCTCCGACGGTCAAGTTAGTTTCCGACCAACCGTAATGGAGTGCTCGGAATGAGTTCCCGGGCTTAGAGATGTGGAGGGGAGCTTAGAGAGTCGAGAGTTCAGAGAGCTTAGCCTTAGTGTGTCGGGAGGATCCTTTATATGGTGGAGCTTGATGGTGACAACTGCAGCCGCGTGCTGGCGGGCCGCTCGAGGTTCGGCGGAGTCAGTCTCACTGGCGCCGCATACGGCGGATGGAGGGTGGCAGCCATCGCCGCCGGACGGCGGGTCGCTATCGCCCGCGGTGGACTGACTGATGGTGCGCGGACTGACTGATGGTGCGGCGGACTGACTGATGGTGATGGTTGCAGAGCTCGCCGAATGAAGGGATGAAGGTCCTCGTCGTGTGCCTGTTTCGGAGGAGTTTCGGGCTCCTGAAGAGGAAGATGGGAGGGAGTTCGGCTCCCATAGGTGTCTGGCGAGAGTATGCAGCTAAGGCCCGTCCGCAGAGACGGGGGCTGCTGAAGCCGCGGCCCGGCTGTCTGGGGTTCGGCCGGCCGTTGGACTTATTAGGCTGAGGCTTGGTACTTGAGAGTTCGGTGGAGCTCGGTCGGCCGAAGTTGATGATGAGGCGACCGCCGAGGAGTTTCGCCCAGTGACGACTGCTGAGGAGTTCGGGCGCTAAGAGGACTTCATTGAACCTCGGTCGCTTGGAGTCGGTCCGAAGGAGTTCGGCCGCTGAGAGGACTTCGCTGAAGCTCGGTCGCTTGGAGTCGGTCCGAAGGAGTTCGGCCGCTGAGAGGACTTCATTGAAGCTCGGTCGCTTGGAGTCGGTCCGAAGGAGTTCGGCCGCGGAGAGGACTTCGCTTGGAAGCTCGGTCGCTTGGAGTCGGTCCGAAGGAGTTCGGCCGCTGGCGCTGAAGCTCGGGTCGGTCCGAAGGAGTTCGGCTGCGCGGGCTCGCCTGGGATCGGCCCGAAGGAGTTCGGCTGCACGGACCCGCCTGGAGTCGGTCCGAAGGAGTTCGGCCGTGGAAAGTCCGAAGGAGTTCGGCCGTGGGGTCCGAAGGAGTTCGGCTGCATGGGCTCGTAGGAGAGTTCAGCTGAAGGGAGAACCCGGGAGGAGCTCGGATGGCCGAACGGGCGTCTGGGAGGAGTCCGTCTCCTGAAGAAGTCCAGCGCTTGGAGTCCAAGGAGCTCGGCCGTCAGGAAGTTCGGCTGGCGGTGGGAGTTCGCCCTCTAAGCAGTTCGGCCGAGACCTTGGTGCAGGGGAGTTCGGCCTCTAAGCAGTTCGGCCGAGACCTTGGTGCAGGGGAGTTCGGCCTCTAAGCAGTTCGGCCGTCTTAGGGGCTCGGCCTGGCGCCTGGCGCTGAAGCTCTTCAGCAGCTACTGGCTACATTGGGCTGAGCGTCGGGCCGGGCTTCGGCAGGAGCGGGATTTATCCCCAACAGATGGTATGTTGCATTGACTCTAAATCGGTGCGAGCCAGCTCCAACTCAACCTTCAATTGAGAGATTTTCTCTTCTTGCTTCTTCTCCCCACTCTGTTGCCTCTTTTTTTCGATCACTTGCTGCTTGGAGATGTTCGAGAATAGCAGTCTTCTCAGCATTGGCCACTACAATTTTGTTGGACCAAGCCCACGCAAGTCGGCAAATGATCGGTATCCTCTCTCCAATGCTGACATATCATGTGCTAGCTGAAGAGGAAGAGCAAATGAATCAAAAAAATAAGTAAAAGAAAAAATAACAAAAAGTATTAACTAACTTACTCCAATAAGCATCGGGTAAAAGGAGAAGAACATTTCGGACACCATTCGATTCTTCCTATTCTCCCTATTGGTCGAAAGAAGAGCAGCTTTGATAAGCTGCTTTGCCAACGTCGGATTTGCCAAGGCCGACTCACCAATGAGAATCCTAATATCAAAAATCTCCACAGAATCACTTGGAGCTTCGTTGCCAGTAGACATCGTGGGTGCCTTCCCTCGCCTTTGAGAAGATGGCCGCTTAATTGGAGTTGACATCCATTCAGGTGTAGGTGGCATCCGAAATACTATTGGAAGTTGGTTGATCGATCTAAACTGGAGCATTAAGATAGCATAAGGCACCACCAGTTCTACATTGACAGTCAGTGCTTCCATAATCACGACATCATCACAATCATCTGGCTCTTCGGTTGCTAGAGGAGCTTTGACTGGTGGAAGAGTCAGAGGAACTACAAGTGCGACGACAGTCTTAATGATTGACCCAGATATAACGATCGACGGAGTGTTGGTTTGACTTGCTATTATCGATGGTGCTTCAGGCCGGCTCTTCTTCGGTGCTTGAGATGACCCCTCACCAATCGCACCCCTTTTCCTGATGACAAACTATGGGATCTCAGCCATCGAAACTCATGTTGCAGGCCTTATAGCTGAAAACAAAGATGAGATGACTTAGCTGCAAATTCAAAATTAAACAAAAATAAAAATTTAAAAGAACTATATTAAACTATACCTACAATAGGCACTGGACCAAGTCCAGCATCATATAAAGCCTGATCTATCAACAAATCCCATTGTGAAGGAACTTCCATATCCTTCAGTTAGAGAAAGTCTTTTCTATCGGCAACGTTGACCCGATTGTTGTCACTCAGATGGGTATTTAGATTTTTACAGATAAATGGGAAACCCCAAGGCAAGAAAGATAAAATAAAAAAAAAATTGAGTCTTCCGATCATGAATGGAAGAAGAAAGATCAGTGATGAAAGATAGACCCTTCCTCGATGAAAAGAATCACCAACCCTCAGCTTTAGGATGAGGATGGAGGATGAAGAAGGGTCAGAAAAGAAAAAGCTGAGGAACAATTGGAATAGTATGACACAACAAAGCAAAGATAACAAGAAGCCAAATGGATTTTGGCGTAAGTTGAGCTGGACAAATTCGATAGTAATCCAAGATATTTCGAATAAATTTTGAAATCAAAAAGCGAAGTCCAAACCTAAGATTTTCAACATAAAAGATGACTTGGCCCAGAGGTGGGGAAATCACCCAACCATTCGAACTAGGCATAGACAACTAAAATTACTTTGGGAAACAATACTATTCCTAAAGACGAATGATAGCAGACTCGATCAGAAAGAAAACCTCTATTGCCAAGCCCAGAAAGGAACCATCGGTCGAACTAGTCGGCCAACTACCCCAAGAGGATTGGGGATTGACTCTTCTACCTATGGGACTACTTTCGTCTACCTTAGCTCTATCTTTTCTAGTCCTGTCAGCCATTGGTAACAAAAAAGAAGAAACTAAAACAAAGAAAAGAAGGAATCTAACCTGAAAGCTAAATGAAGTGACAACAAGGACAATGAAGAAGAAGACTTCGAACCTTGAGCACCCACAAAAAATTTCAATCATAGTAGGTAAGTCTAAACAGAAGGAAAGGTAACCCTATATATAGAATCTACCGACAGCCAGGATAATTTCATTCAAATTAAGATCATCCAGATTTTGACACGTGGCAACATATGAACCGACCATCACTTGAATGTTTTAACGTACCTATCATTAGATCAAGCCACATTATCACTATCTACAAGAATGGTCGAAGACTAATAATTATTAAACACATGGCAACAACTGACTAGTTC
The DNA here is from genome assembly GCA_006176705.1 of Cocos nucifera. Lineage (NCBI taxonomy): Eukaryota > Viridiplantae > Streptophyta > Magnoliopsida > Arecales > Arecaceae > Cocos > Cocos nucifera. Next base: position 1,688,994 of record QRFJ01000237.1, on the reverse strand, counting down.
GAAGTTAAATTGATCGGATTATCTAGCCGTCGAATCATCTTTTCAACTGAACATACTAATGATGAATGCACGACCATGAAAACAACAAAATGGCTGAAGACTCTTTGATTTTCAAAGTAATCATTAATACCTGTAATTAAGATGGCTGGTAAATCGGGGCTCGAGATGACATGTGAAAATTTTCATCATCTAATGTGTCAACCCACATGTTAAGTCACGTACCATTCCATCTTGAACTCGAAAGTGGGGGGCAACTTTTGGGGCAATCAGATCCGCTCCTCCTGACTTGGTATTAGTTTCATGACATGTGGTCGATAACTCCGACGGTGCGATGGCAACCTCAAATCCATGACCGCCAATCAGTCTTTCTGACTATGAGTCAGAGGTAGAGAATGGAACAACAAAATAAAGGTAGGTCCGTTAAAGAAAACTCAGCTCGAAGTCCAACTTTAGTATCGACAAATAACCGACTGTCAATCGAAAGGTTGATTGACTATCGGGTAACCTTGGAATTACTATCGGCTCCAAGAAATAGATAACCAACTATTAACTGATAAATCAATCTATAGTTGGTGACTCTTGATTGATTTATTTATGATAGACACGATGACTTGAATAATTGTTAACCCTGACCAGTCGGAACATTGGAATCAATGGCTGATAGTTAGTCGGTACGTCAATGACACCGACAGACAGTCGATGCGATGTCTATCGATACAAAGTTGGTATATCAAAAATCATCGATGCAGAAAGTGCATAACGATAACTCATGAATATTAACCACTCATCCCATAATCAAATAATACAAAAATAAGTGGGACACACGTGCTTAATCATCGGAAACGATTACCATCAGTTTGTTTATAAAAGAAAGATAAATGAACAATATTGGTAAGATACTTCTAAAACATACTCTGCTAAATTTTTTATTTTACTTACTGTTTGGCCAACTTCCACATCTAACTTACGCATCGGAGGGTCCCTACCAGAAACGATTTTGGTCAGTGCGAACATTGTTTTGCAGGTTGCTCTCAAAAGGAGCTTGGTGTATTAGGGATTTGGCTGCAACAAAAAGAAACTTGCTTAAAATCAAATGTTAGGTAATCAATTAGATGTAACCAAATAAATTAGACAATGTTCATATTGGGCTCTTATTCTCCATCGGGCTTGTCTCCCATCTTCTCCCAAACCTTGGCATAAATTGGATGGCTGCTGGCTCCTTGCATTGCTCCGTCGTAACTGCAGGAATGATAATTATTGGGGGTACACCTCTAGCCTTAGCTTCATCTGAGATCAGACCTTGGCCATCACTGAAGATGAAGGAGATCAGTTTCAGCCGATCTCACGAAGTTGACAGGCAAACAGTCAAATGATCTTTATGCTCTATTCAATGCCCACCTTAGCCTCATCAGGCCTTGACTTTGATATTCTATTTTCTGACATCGGAGGTCGTGACTTCAGATCCATTAGAGCTCCAGTCTCAGAGGTCCCAACTGTTTTATCCAACATCGATCTCAACAGCTATTCCATTCGACCTCGGAGGTACTGACTTTGGTAAAATCTAATCTCGACAGTCCCAAATTAAGCTTTACTTGAGGTCAGAGGTATCTGCTTCGACTTCATCAAACCTTCGATCTTGATGGTACAAAATTATTTTATCCATTAAGTATGGACTTCGGCTTGGTATGACCTCTGAACTCACCAGTTCTAACCCCGATTTCATCTATTGTTAGAGGTCCTAATTGCTTTATCCATCATCGAAGGTCTCGACCTTAGTCTTATCCAATCTTCGACCTCAAAAATGTCTCAACTTGGGACTCATATCTCTAGCAAGATGCGTCAATTATGCAAGACTGTCATTTTAGGAGAAAAATCATTTTAGATAAGAAAATCAAATTGGCCTAGATCTAATCTTATCAAAAAGGTAGTTAACTAGCTGGTCCCGCATTCAAATGCTGAAAGATAATCTCTCCCCACACGTCAACACGTCGATGTGCAAAATCTAAAAATTAGTTGATTCTCTCGAGCGTACATGATACTAACCCCTCCATAAATAGGGAAGAACGACGATCCCAAGATAAGCTCTCGAAAGGCTTAAAAATACTCTCTCTTACTATTCTCCAATTTTTAGCTAACTTAAGCATTGAAGGGTCTCTATCAGAAAATACTTTGATCAAAAACTTTTTATAGATCTAGTTCTGACATCCAAGAGGTATCTCTATCGGCACCACATATTCAGCCGAAGACCCCTCCACCTCATATCCAATCAAGGACTCCACCTCATATCCAGCCAAAAATTCCTGCACCTCATATCCAACCAATGACTCTTCCACCTCATATTTAGTGAAGAACGACTCTACCTCATCTCCAGCTAAGGACTCCATCTCATCACTAGTCGAGGACTCCCATACCTCACTTCCATCCAGGATCCTTCCACTATTGAGAAAAGTATTCTAAAGTCAATCATCTAAGCTATAGATGATTATATTTTAGTATATATATATATGAATTAAATTTTATTAATAAAAATTATTTTTGATAGTTCATCATATAGCATCTTCTTAGAACTTCTTTTATGATGAAGTCCTTAGAACTATAAATGATCGATAAAGAAGGATTTATCGAATAATTCTTAAACTATGTTTGCAACCAAATGATACGTTATTATAAGGATGTTAATGTTTATCAAGTATAGATTATTGTATGCCATATAAGTTGGTTGTCCTCTTAACTAAGAAATATGAAGATACTGGTATGGCATACAGGTGAGATGTAGGAGTACATCATCATCAAATAATGACTCATCAGTAGAGCACTCTACTATCAAGAGATGCTCGTGAAGGATATGGGCATAAGTATTTCTCAGATCTGAGATCACTATGGTGACTTGCAAGCAACTCATTATACTTTAGTATCAGACTTTATATTTCTAATACAGTGACAGAGGTTTCTGGATTCAGTCAAGTACTTGTAAAATTGATGTATGAGTCAAGATAGAATTTATCCATCCAATGGAAGGTAATGCTTCACTACATTTCAATCCAGCAAAATCTTGATCAAGATAATCTATATGATTATCATAAGATTTGAGAAAAGTTGAAATACAATATGGATTATTATTTCAAGATTGATAGTTTAACCCTAGGTCATTCTGAGCATTAAGCATCAAAGGGATGAATTATGCAATAACTATATGACAAGATTCTTGAATGTTGCTTTACAATTATTCAATCTATTCGGATATCGGATATCATTGCTAGATGGTCACTTTGATTAATACAAAAAATTAGTTCCTATACTGTTGACTTAGTGTTCAAATCTATGGAGTCATGCACATAAGTCATGCAATGTAAAAAATAATTGACCTAACATCTATTATTCAATTTGGAAGTGCTTAACTTGATTAAACAAATAGATTTACTTAATTGAAGAATAAAATTAATGGTCATATAGAATTAAATACTAACTATGCCTAGCTAGTTAGCTATGAAGTTCAGAATTAATTTCGGAGATAAGTTTGACCTGAAAAGATCTAAGGTTTAATAAGAGATTGAATTCAAGTTATAATTAATTTTAGATCAGATCTAAATTAATTAGACTTAATTTAATTGGTTAATTATCTAAGTTAGACTTGGACCTAAAATCCTAATTAGATTAGGGTTAGACAGTCTATTTAAATAAAGTTCGAATCAGGTTCGAATCGGATTTAAATTGGATCTAATTTAGACAAAATTTGATTTGGTCAACTAATGGTTTTGACCACTAAATTTTTTTCTCATATATGGCCGACCAAGAGGATATTTGCTTGGAGTTTTCCAGCCATGAGCCTTGATTTGGCCGGCACAAAGATAGGCCCAATAGTTAGCTCCAATTACATCTCTTAATAAGATCACGAGAATACCTTAGGTCTCCTACTTGGAGTAAAATTTAACTAGTCAAAGTTGTTATGATTAGAATTCTTATTTGATAAAGATTATATCAAGTCTTGAGCATCAATTATAAAAGGAAGGAACCCCTTGGGCATGGCATATAATGATCCAAAGTTCTTGGGGGTGAGGTAGAGAAAGGTCTTAATTAGGGTTGGAAGAAGTTCTAGGCACAACCTCTCCTATGTGGTGTTCCTCTAGGGTGTGGGATCAGATCCTGACGCCTCCTCCTCTCTCTCCTTCCTAGTGTGGTGCCTCACATCTTATCCTTCTTCTCTACATTGCGTGCCATGCATGCGAAGTAGAGGATCTATGCTTTCAGATATCGTGAAGCAGTGTTGCAGAATTTTCAGCATCTTGGTCTTATTTTTGCTGTGTATCGAGGTATATTTTTATACTTATTATAAAAATTTTTTAAACTTAAATCTATTCTTCTAGATCTCCATCTAAATATGATTTAGATCTGGAAGATTTTTTCTTCATCCACCTCATCTTATGCCAAGGACGCTTCTACCTCATCTTCCATCAAAGATCTTCCCACCTCATCTTTGGCCAAGGACCAAGCACCTCATATTCTGCTGAAGACCCCTTTTCCTTATCTTCTCCCAAGGAGACCAAGTCTGATCTCACTAGCTTGGATTTTGACAGTAATAGATTGGCGCTAGAGGAAGGGCCCCAATCATTACTTAGGGCTTATTTTGAGAGAGTGTGTTTTACTATGAGGCCATGAAGAGGAGCTTCAAATGTCGCTCATTGCTCAAAAGGTATAGGCCTTGACTACCATGATATAAGGAATGCAGCAAACCACTGTAGCTTAACCTACGCCAAATGCTCTGCATCGAGTCCAAGCTAGATTGGCAATCCAGCAATCATCTCCTCGTAGTCTGAGGTAGGGGCATGGTCAATGCAATCAACCTACAAGCTCGACCGAGGACAACATAGGTGCTCACTGATTTCGCAGTCAGAACCATAAGTCTTTGACCCAAAATCAAGGTGAAAATAACAGCCAAACCAAAGTCAAGCTCAAGATCGAACCAAGGAGAAAATCAAGGCCAAGTAGAGGCAAGGATCATACTGAACCGAAGTCAAGTTTAAGGTTGAATCGAGGTGAAAATCAAGACCGAACTGAGAAAGCTCAAGACCAAGCCAAAGTGAAAATCATATCTAGCCGAGGTGAAAATTAAGACCGAGGTCGAGCTATCAACTCCAAGACTGAGGTAAAGATCAAAACTGAGCCGAGGTGAAGATCAAGATCGAGGCTGAGCTATCAACTCCAAGGCTGAGGTGAAGATCAAGACTGAGCCAAGGTGAAGGTCAAAGGTCTCTACTTTGACTTCATCAAACCTTCGACCTCGATGGTGCAAAATTGCTTTATCCATTAAGTATAAACTTCAGCTTGGTATGACTCCTAAACTTTTTGATCCCAACCTCAATTTCATACGTTGTTGGAGGTCCTAACTGCTTTATCTATCATTGGAGGTCTCGACTTCGGCTTATCCAACCTCCGACCTCGAAAACATTTTAGCTTGGGACTTATATCTCCAGCAAATCATATCAATCATGCAAAATGATCATTTCAGGAAGAAAATTATTTTAAATAAAAAAATCAAAATAGCTTAGATCTGATCTTATAAAAAGATAGTTAATTAGCCAGTCCTACGTTCAAATGCGGAAAGATAATCTTTCTTGGTGTGTCGATGCGCAAAATTTGGGAATTAGTTGATTCTCTCAGGCATACACGACACTAACCCCCTTATAAATAGGAGAAATGGGGATCCCAAAGTAAGCTCTCGAAAGGCTTCAAAACATTCTCTCTTACTATTTTTCAATTCCCAGCTAACTTGATTGTCGAGGGTCCCTACCAGAAAATACTCCGGTCAGAAATTTTTTATAGGTCTAGTTCCGGCACCCAAGAGGCATCTTTATCGGCACCTTATATTTGACTGAAGATCCCTCCACCACATATCCAATCGAGGACTCCTCCATCTCATATTTGGCCGAAGACCCCTCATATCTAACCGAAGACTCCTCCATCTTATATTTAGCCGAGGATAACTCCACTTCATTTCCAACTGAGGAATGTTTTCATCACCAGCCAAGGATTCCTGTACCTCATCTTCCATCGAGGATCCTTCCACTTCATCTTCCATCAAGGATACTTTCCACCTCATCTTCTGCCAAAGATCTTCCCACCTTATATTTTGCTGAAGACCCATTTTCCTTATCTTTTTTCAGGGAGACTAAGTCCGACCTCACCAGCTTGGGTTTTGGATGCAATAATAATATAGGTGGTTATCTAGCAAATACTTATTTATTTGAAACTCACAAATGGCATTCATCGCACAAATACCATTTTGTCTTTACAATGCAGATCCTCTACTATGCACAGAGCACCATAGAATGCTATACCACATCTAATAACCGTCATGACATATGATTATAGAGAAGGATGACTATAAAATATAATGGTTTTACATGCCATACACGATGCATTATTATTATTAGCCATCCATCCCCTAATGACAGTCATCGAGCATTATGCAACATTTTATGGTACAAAATACAAAAATGTACACCGTGGACAATGGTTTGTTATTTCCAAATTTCAATTTGAAGTGATATAACTAGATCTAGCGTTGTTAGGTACATAAAATGAATGGAAGAAATTTGATTTGGATAGAAACTACTTTGCAGCTTAAATGATGCGTCCGCCACACTTAATCACATTGTGGAAAAAGAAAAAGCTTTTGTGAGTAATAGCAACGGCTATAAAAAGATTTTTGGATTTTTGGCATTTTGGTATGTGAAATAAGCGATCTAAATAGAACTGTGACCGTGTATTCCATACACTGTCATTAATCTTTTGGTGGTATGACCCACGTCACTATTTCTATCTCTTGTCTCTGCCCTTCACTTTCACCATTCTGGCGTCATGATACATAGGACCTACAACAATAATGGGGTTGGTTTGGCTGAAATTGCTATCTTAGATGGACCAGGACCAGACAAGAAGCATCTGAAGGAGAGCCCTCAAAAGTGGAATTGGAACTCCATTTCAAAGCAGTCCGGATCCGTGAAACCTACTCTAATAAGGTGGAATTGGTGCCATGATTATGATTAGGAGTTGGAGCTGGTTCGGGACTCCAGGGACTTGTCCTGGTCCGATGCATAAATCTAAGAAACGTCACGTGCCCATCAAGTGGGACCATCAAGCACGTAGAGAGTCGTCTTTCAGAAGAAGCACTCGGTTTTGGATTTTTTTTTTGTAAGTATTATTTTTTTTAATATTTATTTTTAAATTTACCATGCTTTTTATTTTATTTTTCAAAATATAATAGTGGACATGCCACCTCATAGGTAGAAAAAAAAAAATTACATGTTAAACATGCATTTTCAAGCATGAAAATGCATATTCAACGTGCGATTTCATGATATGGCTTCCTATGGCTATAAAAAAAATAAAAAATAAAATTATATATTAAACATGCAATTTTAATATATAATTTTTTTTTTCTCCTCTCATATATATATATATATATATATATATATATATATATATATATTGCTGCTCCTATGCATCATGTAGCCGATCAGACGGAGGGATGCGAGCGGTCGTCGGTGCTTGCACAGAGCCATGCAACCATCCTCCACGGTCCCGCACCGTTGCTATCCCCTTTCCTTCCCTCCTTAATAATTATATTTTATTATATTTATTAAAAATAATATATTTTTATTATTAATAATAATTTAAATAATAAAATATTATTATCTATTATTAATAAAAATTTAAATAATAAAAATTTATTTATTATTATTAAAAAATAATAAAAAAATATTAAATATTATTCTTAAATGTTATTATTAATAAAATATCAAAAATAATAATTTAATCAAAAATAATAATAATCAAATGTTATTATTAGTAAAATATTATTAATAATAATTTAAATAATAATAAATTATTTATTATTATTTAAAAATAATATTTTAATATTAATCAAATAATAATATTTTTTTATTAATAAAAAATAATAATTATTGGGGATAAAATCCGCTCCTACCGAAGTCAAGTTCGGTGCCCAGCCTAATGCGGTCAGTAACCACGGAAGAGCTTCAGCAGTCGGGCTTTAGCCGAACTGCTTAGCGGCTGAGCTCCTCCAACTCCTTGCGTTTGAGCTCCTTCGAATCCATTCAGCCGGCCGAACTGCTTAGCGGTCGAGCTCCTTGGACTCCAAGCGGCCACGCTTCAATGGAATCCCCCAGCGCCTGAGCTCCTAAAGCGGTCGTCCCTTCTGTCGGGTGAGCTCCTCCCGAGCTTTCCTTTCAGCCGAACTCTCCTACAAGTCCAAACTTCTTTGGACGAACTGTCGCCATTAGTTTGCAACAGGAAACAAGATCGGACGATATGGCTGTCACCATCCACCAAACGATGCCTTCCTCTTCGTACCGAACTCCATGCGACCCATGACCTACCAGTATGGCCGTCACCATCCATCTGACGACGCCTTTCTCTCCGTACCGAACTCCATACGGTCCCAACGGCTCTCTGCCAGGCGGTATGGCCATCACCATCAACTAAGCTCCACCTATAAAGGACCCTCCAGATATGCTAACTCGAATCTCTATAATCTCTGAGCTCTCCTCTTCTTCTCTAAGCTCCGGAACTCATTCCCGAGCACTCCATTCTTATTGGCCAGAGCTGACTTGATCGTCGAAGGATCCTGTCGGAGCCACTCCCCACCGGCTCCAGATAGGACTTTGTTTTGCAGGTCCCCAGCGGCGATCTCATCGGCCTCAACTCCAGCGACCTCCGGCGACGATCAGTTTCCGCATCAATAGATTGGCGCTAGAGGAAGGGCCCGAACCTTCGAGGTTCCCTTGTTCTTAAAGGAGTGCTCGGCGACTTTTCTCTTCCCTCTCCGGAGATCTTCTTTTTCTCTCCCGAAGAGAAAATGCCTCCCAGGAGAGCTTCGACACGGTGCTCGACAGCCTCCGCGGCCCGATTCCATCCAGATCCGTCTGTTCCTGCTTCAACCCCGGCAGCTCAGGTTCCACCTGTACCTACGGTGGATGTGAAGCAGTTTGACCTACTTGTCCGACAGGTCTGTAGCCTCACGGAGGTATTGCAGGCTATACAGCAGCCCTCGGTGGCAACTCCACCAGGAAACCCACCATTGGAACGTCGAAAACTAGCCCCAAGGAAGAGTACCAGGGCCAGCATACCTGTCGCCCCGGAGAAGGGGAAACAGAGGGTCGAGGATCCGTGTTCAGATCATTGTTCTCTTCTGAGGGAGACCTTCCCCATTCGTAGTCGGAAGCCCCCCAAGATCTGCAGCCAAGATGACGCCCTCGATTGCAGACTATGGGAGATGGACCCGCGTATTGAAGAGCTCGACCGCGTCACCCCGACTCATCATGCCGACGTCCATGCCGAACCTCCCTTTTCTCTCCGAATTATACAAGAACCTATTCCACCGACCTTCGAGCTCCCTCAACTGAAAAGCTACGATGGAACTTTTGATCCGGTTGATCATTTGGAGGCCTTCCGTGCCATGATGCTACTCCATGGTGCTTCAGACGCCATACTATGCCAAGCTTTTTCATCTACCTTAAAGGGAGTAGCTAGAAACTGATACTCGACATTGAAAACGAGTACGATCTTCTCTTTTGATCAGATGAGCAGTCAGTTCGCGGCTCACTTCATCAGCAGCCGACGTCCGCACCGAGGTTCAGACTCCTTGATGAATGTCAAGCAGAAGTGGGAGGAATCCATCCGAGCTTATGTCACTCGATTTAACGCCGCGGCATTAGAGGTCCAGGACTTGGACCAGTCTGTTGCGATGGCCGCGCTCAAGGGCGGCCTTCAGAAAAACGACTTGCTGTTCTCCTTGAAAAAAAAGTATCCCAGGGACTTCGTCGATCTACTGGCTCGGGCCGAGAGATATGCTCGTGCGGAAGAAGCCTTCAAGTTGAAAGACGAGGAAGCCCTGAGAGAGCGGCTGGCGGACGATGGAGAGCTGAGCGAAGTTCGGCCGCGCTCGCAGACCCCCTCCGAATGTAGATGGGCCCAAATTCCTCGAACTCGCTACCGAGGAAACCCCAACAGAGGAGCGTGAAGAAGCCCTCCTCCCGGAAGGTTTCGTGACTACGCCCCCCTCAACGCTCCTCAAACTCAGATTCTCACCGAAGTGAAGAACCAGCTGCCAAGACCAGAAGGGTTACAGTCTCTCCCAAATAAGCGCGATCGAAATAAGTACTGTCTCTACCACCGCGACCACGGCCACGACACCGAGGAATGCATCCAGCTCCGAGACGAAATTGAGGAGCTCGTCAGAAAGGGGCGGCTGGGTAAATTCCTCTGGCACCAGTCTGAAACAGGAAAAGATCGGCTAAGGGCACTGCCATAGCCAAAGACGGCAAGGAGCTCGGTGCTGCCATAGCCAGAGACCGCAAGAAGGTCGGCCACCTTACGGCGTCATCCATATTGCCCCTGGGAGGAACTTGGTGCATCAGCAATTCATCGTCTCCCAGCGACAAGAGCTTGCACCAAATTGAGGAGGCCAGCATGAGGAGGTCGTCCACCTCGAAACTTATTACCAAAGAAATGCGGAGGAATAATGCTACCACGACCTTGAAATACAGAATTTGGGAATGCGCTGCTAGTAACTTTCTTTCAATAAAATTCTTTTCTTTCGATAATATTATTTTTGGATGCGAAAATTATGCGATGACAGGGAAGAAGCAGTTAATAATTGCCACGTTAGGAACGGGAGGAGAACCTCGTCCTAACGCGAGCAACAACCTCGACTAGAGATAAGATCTCTCCCGAGCGACTAAGTCAACCTCAGTTAGGAATAGGAGGAGAACCTCATCCTAACTCGAGCATCAACCTCGGCTAGAGATAAGATCTCTCCCGAGCAATCGAGTCGACCTCGATTAGGAATAGGAGGAGAACCTCGTCCTAACACGAGCATCAACCTTGACTAGAGATAAGATCTCTCCCGAGCGACCGTTGACAACCTTGGCTTGAGATAAGATCTCTTCCAAGCGATCGAGTCAACCTCGGTTAGGAACAAGAGGAGAACCTCGTCCTAACACGAGCATCAACCTCGGACTAGAGATAAGATCTCTCCAAGCGACCGAGTCAACCTCGGTTAGGAACGGGAGGAGAACCTCACCCCTAACACGAGCATCAACCTCGACTAGAGATAAGATCTCTTCCAAGCAACCGTTGACAACCTCGGCTAGAGATAAGATCTCTTCCGAGCGACCGAATCAACCTCGGTTAGGAACAGGAGGAGAACCTTGTCCTAACTCAAGCATCAACCTCGGCTAGAGATAAGATCTCTTCCGAGCGATCGAGTCAACCTCGGTTAGGAACAGGAGGAGAACCTCGTCCTAATACGAGCATCAACCTCGGCTAGAGATAAGATCTCTTCCGAGCGACCGTTGACAACCTCGGCTAGAGATAAGATCTCTTCCAAGCGATCGAGTCAACCTTGATTAGGAATAGGAGGAGAACCTCGTCCTAACTCGAGTATCAACCTCGGCTAGAGATAAGATCTCTCTTGAACGATCGAGTCAACCTCGATTAGGAACATGAGGAGAACCTCATCCTAAACGAGCATCAACCTCGGCTAGAGATAAGATCTCTCTCGAGCGACCGTTGACAACCTCGGCTAGAGATAAGATCTCTTCCGAGCGACGACCGAGTCAATCTCGATTAGGAACAGGAGGAGAACCTCGTCCTAACTCGAGCATCAACCTCAACTAGAGATAAGATCTCTTCCGACCGACCGAGTCAACCTCGGTTAGGAACAGGAGGAGAACGTCATCCTAACTCGAGCATCAACCTTGGTTAGAGATAAGATCTCTTTCGAGCGACCGAGTCAACCTCGATTAGGAACAGGAGGAGAACCTCATCTACTAACATGAGCATCAACCTCGGCTAGAGATAAGATCTCTTCCGAGCGACCGTTGACAATCTCGGCTTGAGATAAGATCTCTCCCGAGCGACCAAGTCAACCTCGGTTAGGAACAGGAGGAGAACCTCATCCTAACACGAGCATCAACCTCGGTCAGAGATAAGATCTCTTTCGAGCGACCGTTGACAACCTCGGCTAGAGATAAGATCTCTTCCGAGCGATCGAGTCAACCTCGGTTAGGAATAGGAGGAGAACCTCATCCTAACTCGAGCATCAACCTTGATTAGAGATAAGATCTCTCCCGAGCGACCGAGTCAACCTCGGCTAGAGATAAGATCCCTTCCGAGCGACCGTTGACAACCTCGGCTAGAGAATAGATCTCTTTCAAGCAACTGAGTCAACCTCGGTTAGGAATAGGAGGAGAATCTCATTCTAACTCGAGCATCAACCTTGGCTAGAGATAAGATCTCTCCCAAGCGACCGAGTCAACCTCAGTTAGGAATAGGAGGAGAACCTCATCCTAACACGAGGATCAACCTCAGTTAGAGATAAGATCTCTCCCGAGCGACCGTCGACAACCTCGACTAGAGATAAGATCTCTTCCGAGCGATCGTTGACAAACTCAGCTTGAGATAAGATCTCTCCCGAGCGACCGAGTTAACCTCAGTTAGGAACAGGAGGAGAACCTCATCCTAAACTCGAGCATCAACCTCGGCTTGAGATAAGATCTCTCCCGAGCGACCGAGTCAACATCGGTTAGGAACAGGAGGAGAACCTCATTCTAACTCGAGCATCAACCTCGGCTAGAGATAAGATCTCTTTCGAGCGACCGAGTCAACCTCGGCTAGAGATAAGATCTCTTCTGAGCGACCGTTGACAACCTCGACTAGAGATAAGATCTCTCTCGAGCAACCGAGTCAACCTCGATTAGAAACAAGAGGAGAACCTCATCCTAACTCGAGCATCAACCTCGGCTAGAGATAAGATCTCTCCCGAGCGATCGAGTCAACCTCGGTTAGGAACAGGAGGAGAATCTCATCCTAAACACGAGCATCAACCTTGGCTAGAGATAAGATCTCTCCCGAGCGATCGTTGACAACCTCGGCTTGAGATAAGATCCCTTCCGAGCGACCGAGTCAACCTCGGTTAGGGACAGGAGGAGAACCTCACCCTAACTCGAGCATCAACCTCAGCTAGAGATAAGATCTCTCTCGAGCGACACAGAGTCAACCTCAGTTAGAAACAGGAGGAGAACCTCGTCCTAAGACAAGCATCAACCTCGGCTAGAGATAAGATCTATCCCAAGCGACCGTTGACAACTCGACTAGAGATTAAGATCTCTCGAGCGACTGAGTCAACCTCGGTTAGAAACAGAAGGAGAACCTCATCCTAACTCGAGCATCAACCTCGACTAGAGATAAGATATCTCCCAAGCGATCGAGTCAACCTCAGCTAGAGATAAGATCTCTCCCAAGCGACTATTAATAATCTCGGCTAGAGATAAGATCTCTCCGAGCGACCGAATCAATCTCGATTAGAAATAGGAGGAGAACCTCATCCTAACTCGAGCATCAACCTCGGTTAGAGATAAAATCTCTCCCGAGCGACCGAGTCAACTCGGTTAGGAACAGGAGGAGAACCTCATCCTAACACGAGCATCAACCTCGACTAGAGATAAGATCTCTTCCGAGCGACCGTTGACAATCTCGACTTGAGATAAGATCTCTCCTGAGCGATCAAGTCAACCTCGGTTAGAGACAGGAGGAGAACCTCGTCCTAACTCGAGCATCAACCTCGACTAGAGATAAGATCTCTTCCGAGCGACCGAGTCAACCTCGGCTAGAGATAAGATCTCTCCCGAGCGACTGTTGACAACCTCGACTTGAGATAAGAATCTCTCCCGAATGATCGAGTCAACCTCGACTAGAGATAAGATCTCTTTCGAGCGATCGAGTTAATCTCAGTTAGGAACAGAAGGAGAACCTCATCCTAACACGAGCATCAACCTCGGCTAGAGATAAGATCTCTCCCGAGCGACCGAGTCAACCTCGGTTTAGAAACAGGAGGAGAATCTCGTCCTAACACGAGCATCAACCTCGGCTAGAGATAAGATCTCTTTCGAGCGATCGTCGTTGACAATCTCGGCTAAAGATAAGATCTCTTCCGAGCGACCGAGTCAACCTCGGTTAGGAACAGGAGGAGAACCTCATCCTAACTCGAGCATCAACCTCGACTAGAGATAAGATCTCTCCCGAGTGACCAAGTCAACCTCGGTTAGGAACAGGAGGAGAACCTCATCCTAACATGAGCATCAACCTTAGCTAGAGATAAGATCTCTTCCGAGCGACCGTTGACAACCTTGGCTTGAGATAAGATCTCTCTCGAGCGACCGAGTCAACCTCGATTAGGAACAGGAGTAGAACCTCGTCCTAACTCGAGCATCAACGTCGGCTAGAGATAAGATCTCTTTCGAGCGATTGAGTCAACCTCGGCTAGAGATAAGATCTCTCCCAAGCGATCGTTGACATCCTCGGCTAGAGATAAGATCTCTTCCGAGCGACCGAATCAATCTTGGTTAGGAACAGGAGGAGAACCTCATCCTAACATGAGCATCAACCTCGGCTAGAGATAGGATCTCTTTCGAGCGATCGTTGACAATCTCGACTAGAGATAAGATCTCTTCGAACGACCGAGTCAACCTCGGTTAGGAACAGGAGGAGAATCTCATCCTAACTCGAGCATCAACCTCGGCCAGAGATAAGATCTCTTCCGAGCGATCGAGTCAACCTCGGCTAGAGATAAGATCTCTCCTAAGAGATCGTGGACAACCTCAGCTAGAGATAAGATCTCTCCCGAGCGACCGAGTCAACCTCGGTTAGAAACAGGAGGAGAACCTCGTCCTAACTCGAGCATCAACCTTGGCTAGAGATAAGATCTCTCCCGAGCGATCGAGTCAACCTCGGCTAGAGATAAGATCTCTTTCAAAGCGACCGACGATCTCGGATAGAGATAAGGCCCTGGACAACCTCGGCCAGAGCACCCGAGAAGCCTCAGATAGAGATGAGGCCCGAGACAACCTCGGCCAGAGCACCCGAGAAATCTCGAACAGAGATAAGATCCACAACAATCTCAGCCAAGGCGCCCGAGACAACCTCGGCCAGAGCGTCTGAGAAGCCTCAGATAGAGATAAGCAATCTCCCGAGCGTATTAACCTCCCGAGTGAACGTATTAACCTCGACTGCTGGAGATAATATCGCCTCCAAGAAGCTCAACCTCCATCCTCGATCGCAGTGGATGAGGCCTCAACCTTGGTTGGAGATGAGATCTCCCTCGGACCTCAACTTCAACATCAACTTTGGCTGGCGATGAAATCTCCCCTCCGAGCTTCGACCTAAACCAGCACGATGCCCAGAAGAAGACTTCGGCAGTCGCCTTTTCTGCACTCCCTTTTCTTGAATTTTAAGCTTGAAAGTAGGGGGGACTACTGTTGGGGATAAACCCCGCTCCTGCCGAAGTCAAGTTCGGTGCCCAGCCTAATGCGGCCAATAGCCACGGAAGAGCTTCAGTAGCTGGGCTTTAGCTGAACTGCTTAGCGACCGAGCTCTTCCAACTCCTGGCATCCGAGCTCTTTCGAACCCATTCAGCCGATCGAACTGCTTAGCAGCTGAGCTCCTTGGACTCCAAGTGGCCGCGCTTCAACGAAATCCCCCAGCGCCCAAGCTCCTCAAGCGACCGTCCCTTCTGCCGGTCGAGCTCCTCCGAACTCCTCTATGGTCGAGGTCCTTCCGAGCTTTTTCTTCAGCCGAACTCTCCTACAAGTTCGAACTCTTCTAGACGAACTATCGCCATCAGTCTACAACAGACAACAAGATCGGACGATATGGCTATCACCATCCACCAGACGATGCCTTCCTCTCCGTACCAAATTCCATGCGGCCCATGACCTACCAGTATGGCTGTCACCATCCATCTGACGATGCCTTTCTCTCCATACCGAACTCCATACGGCTTCAACGGCTCTCTGCTAGGTGGTATGGCCATCACCATCAACTAAGCTTCGCCTATAAAGGACCCTCCAGATACGCTAACTCGAATCTCTATAATCTCTAAGCTCTCCTCTTCTTCTCTAAGCTCCGAAACTCATTTCTGAGCACTCCATTCTTATTGGCCAGAGCTGACTTGATCGTCGGAGGATTCTATCAGAGCCACCCCCCATCGACTCTGGATAGGACTTTATTTTGCAGGTTCTCGACCGTGACCTCATCGGCCTCAACTCTAGCGACCTCCGACGACGATCAGTTTCCACGTCAACAATAATATTTTATTATAAATAAAAAAAATATTTTATTATTTAAATTATTTTTAATAATAAAAATAATATTTTTGATAAAAATAATAAAATATTATTTTAACAAAAATAGTAAAATAATATTATTTTATTAATAATAAAAATAACTTATTATTATTTTATTAATAATAACAAATTATTTGAAAATAATATTTTTTAAAATAATGTTATATTATTAATTTTTTAAGAAATAATTTTTAAATAATAATATATTAATATATAAATAATATTTTTAAATTAATAAAAAAAAAAAATTTCTTTTTTTTCTTCCCTCTCCAAATTTTTTTTTCCTTTCCTTCCCTTCTTCCTTCCCTTCCCTTCCTCTCACAGTACCCCCAGCCCCCCCCACCCGCACGCCCCTGACGATCCATGGCAACTAGAGCTGTCAATGGGCCGAGTCCAGATCTAAGACCTATGGGTGAAGGTGTAAATGGGCCGGGTCGGATCAGATTATGAGTGATCTTGATCTAATCCAATTCCTTAATCGGGTCCTAATGTTGGACTCAGATTCAACCTAATTGAAAATCGAGTCGGATCGGATCAGATCTATGATCAAAAAATTTATCCTATTGGATCATTTGGATTGGATCGGGTCCATGTATAATCTGGTCCCAATCTAAAAATTTTAGATCCAGTTCGAATCCAAATTTTGATCGAATCTAGTTCGTATGATACATTAACATATGCAAAGTTTATAACAAAAAAAAATAAACATTACTTAATCTTGGTTCTTAATTTATAAATAATTTTTTAAAATCTTATAGTTAAATTGAGTAAAATTTTTAAAAAATAATAATATTATAAGAATATTTAAAATTCCATTCTTATTATATTTATTTTATAGTTTATATGTTGGATTTAATACTGAATTCGAGTTGGATCGGATCCAAATTCAGTAAACCCAGATCTGATCTAGAATATTGAATGAGTTTAATTAGAACTCGATCCGGCCCCATGGGTCCTTTAAAATGGATCGAATCGGATCTAAGCAAGTCGGGCTAGATCGGGTCACGGGTCAACCCGACCCATTTACAGCCTTACCTATGGATATTTATCAAATAGGTCTGGGTCTGGTACTAGTATTAGACCTGTTGGGGATAAATTCCGCTCTCGTTGAAGTCCAGCCTGGTGCTTAGTCTAATGCAATCGGTAATAATGGAAGAGCTTCAGTGGCCAAACCTTAGCCAAACCTCTTCGACCGATCGAACTTCTCAGTGACCGAGTTCCAACCAAATCCCTTCGACCGAGTCCCAGTCGAATCCCTTCAGTTGAGTTCCAGCCGAATCCCTCTACACTTCTCCTTCAGTCGGACTCCTATGGGAGCTGAACTTCCTCCGCACTCCTCATTCAGTTGGACTCCTATGGAAGCCAAACTCCTTTTAGATCTTCTCCTTCAGTCGGACTCCAACGAAAGTCAAACTCTCTCTGTGCTCCTCCTTCAGTTGGACTCCTACGGAAGCTGAACTCCCTCCACGCTTCTCCTTCAGTCGGACTCCTATGGGAGTTGAACTCTCTCCGCGCTCCTCCTTCAGTCGAACTCTCTCCGCACTTCTCTTTCAGTCAGACTCCTACGGGAGCCGAAATCCTTTCAAACTTTTTCAGTCGGACTCCTACGGGAGCCGAACTCCTTCTGGACTCCTTCTTCGACTGAACTCCTTCTGGACTCCTTCTTCGATCGAACTCCTTCCAGACTTCTCATTCGACCGAACTCCTCCAAGAGTCAAACTCCTTCCAGACTTCTCCTTCAATCAAATTTCTCCAGCATATTCCTTTCGGATAATCCCCTCTAGTCGTATTTCTCTTGAGAGTCTGAACTCTTCTAGAATTGATGTATGTTGGGGTTCTTCACCAAACAACGCCAGCTTTCTCCGAGCTACGACTATCAAATCTCGATGAACGGTCGCCATCAGTCTGCTATAGGCGATGCTATAAGCGGCGCCCCATCCGTGATAGACTCCATCAGGCCTCGAGCAGCCCACTACTGGATGATATGACTGTCACTATCAGCCTGACAATATCTTTCTCTCCGTATCGAACTCCATCAGACCTCGAGCGGTCTGCTACTAGACAACTGCAGTTGTCACCATCAATCAAGCTCCATCTATAAAAAAAACCCTCCAAATACATTTTCTCTAAGCTCTAAGCTCTCTTCTTCTTTTCGAAACTCTACCAAACTTCCGTCTAAGCACTCCATTTTTATTGGCCAGAAGAGCTGACTTGATCATCAGAGAGTCCTACCGGAGCACCACCACCAGCTTCGAATGGAATTTTTTTTTGCAGATCACCGATGGCGACCTCATCCTCCTCGACTCCAGCACAATCTAGCGTCAACCAAATTCTACGATAATAGAATTGGCGCTAAAGGAAGGGCCTCTGTCTCTAAGGCACCCTTGCTCTTAAAGGAGTGTTCAGCAATGATCTCTCTCCTCTCTCTCTAGAGATCTTTCTTCTTCCTTTCTAGAGTTTTTTCTTGAGAAAAAAGGCCTCCCAGAAGAGCTCCGCCCCCACTTTAGCCCCAACAACTCAAGCTCCACCTATAGCCATGATAGATTTGGAGCAGTTTAATCTGCTGATGCAGCGGATTCAGGGTCTCACCAAAATGGTGCAGCCCATGCAGCAGCCTTCGACGGTGATTTTGCTAGAAAACCTGCCATCAGGATGCTAGGAACTGGTCTTAAGGAAGAGCATTTGGCCTAGCATACCCGTCGCCCTTAGGAAGGATAAAAAGAGAGTAGAAGTTCTTCTCCCAGGAGGTTTCACAGGAGGGCGGAATGAAGTTCGGCCATGCTTGCGATCTCTCCCGAGCGTAGGTGAGGCTGAACTCCTCCTCGAGCTCATTATTAAAGAAGCTTCGATAAAAGGGCACGAAGTTCTCCCTCGAAAGATTTCGTAGGAGGGTGGAATGAAGTTCGGCCGCCCTCATAGATCCTCCCTCTGAGCGCAAGTGAGGCCGAACTCTTCCTCGAGCTTGTCATCAAAGAAGCCCCAACAGAGAGCAGAAATTCTCCTCCTATGAGGTTTCACAGGAGGGCGGAATGAAGTTCGGCCATGCTCACGGACCCTCCTCTCGAGCGCAAGCAAGGTTGAACTCCCCTCAAGCTCGTCATCAAAGAAGCCCCGACAAAATGGCACAAAATTCTCTCCAAAAAAAGATTTCGCAGAAAGGTGGAATGAAGTTCGGCCATGCTCATGGACTCTCCCTCCGAGCGCAAACATGGCCGAACTCCCCTCGAGCTCGTCATCAAAGAAGCCCCAACAGAGAGCAGAAGTTTTCCCCCAGGAGGTTTCACAGAAAGGCGGAATGAAGTTCGACCATACTCGCGATCTCTCTCAAGAGCAAGCAAGATCGAACTCCCCCTCGAGCTCGTCATCAAAGAAGTTTCGACAAAAGGGCATGAAGTTCTCCCCCATTAGGAATGAAGTTCGGCCGTGCTCACAGACCCTCTCCCCCGAGCGCAAGCGAGGTCAAACTCTTCCTCGAGCTCATCATCAAGGAAGCCCCATCGGAAGGATGCGAAGAAGTTTTCTTAGAAGGTTTCACAACTATGCCCCTTCAATGCTCCACAGACGCCAATATGAAGCAAGCCAAGAGCGCTGCTGCAATCAGAACCATCAATGGTGGAAGAATAACAAGGAGGTCGGCCGCCTCCCAGCATCATCAATGCTACCTCTGGGGGGCTTGGTATTTCGATAAGCCGTCATCTCCTAGCCTCAAAGCCAAGAGAAGCTTGCTCCAAATTAAGAAGGCCAGCATAAAATAGTGAAGGTCATCTGGTTCGGGACTTACCGCTTGAAGAAGCTCAGAGAAACAATGCTCCTAAGACCTTGAGATCGAGAGAATCCGAGAATGTACTGCCGAAAAGAAGTAATCAATAGTGGCCATACTAGGAACAGGAGGAGAACCTCATCCTAACATGAGCAAGTCGAAGGTCTCATTCATTTTAGATGAGATGGAAGGAGAGGCCCTGACAATGGCCCTTATGTGCCCCCATAGTCCGTTAGAAATAGGTGGAGAACCTCATCCTAACGTGAGCAAAGTCGAAGGCCTCATTCATTTTAGACGAGATGGGGGGAGAGGCCCTGACAATGATCCTTATGTGCCCCACAGGTCCCATTAGGAACAGGAGGAGAACCTCGTCCTAACATGAGCAAAGTCGAAGGCCTCATTCATTTTAGGCGAGATGGGGGAAGAGGCCCTGATAATGACCCCTTATGTGCCCCCATAGCCCATTAGGAATAGAAGGAGAACCTCGTCCTAATGCGAGCAAAGTCAAAGGTCTCGTTCATTTTAGATGAGATGGGAGAGAGACCCTCACAACGACCCTTATGTGCCCCCACAGTCCATTAGGAATAGGAGGAGAATCTCATCCTAATGCGAGCAAAGTCAAAGGCTCCATTCATTTTAGATGAGATGGGGAGAGACCCTCACAACGATCCTTATGTGCCCCCACAGTCCATTAGGAATAGGAGGAGAACCTCGTCCTAATGTGAGCAAAGTCGAAGGCTCCGTTCATTTTAGACGAAATGAGAGAAAAGACCTCGACAACGGCTCCCATTGTATCCGACAACAAAAGGAGATAAGATCTCCTCCGAACTTCTACATCAACAGAAGATAATATCTCCTTCAACCTCGACTGATGGAGATAAGATCTTCCCCGAGCTCCACCTTCAACCTTGACAGCAGGAGATAAGATCTCTCCCGAGCTTCTACATCAACAGGAGATAAGATCTCCTTTAATCTCGACTAATGAAAATAAGATCTCCTCCGAGCTCCACTTTCAACCTTGGCAGCAGGAGATAAGATCTTTTCCGAGCTTCAACTTCAATCTCGACAGTAGGAGATAAGATCTCCTCCGAGCTTCTACGTCAATAGGAGATAAGATCTCTTTCAACCTTAACTGATGAAGATAAGATCTTTCCCAAGCTCCACCTTCAATCTCGACAGCAGGAGATAAGATCTCTCTCAAGCTCCACCTTCAATCTCGGCAATAGAAGATAAGATCTCCCCCGAGCTCCTACGTCAACAAGAGATAAGATCTTCTTCAACCTCGGCTGTTGGAGATAAGATCTCCCTCGAGCTTTCAAAGTCTACGTCCATAGGAGATAAGATTTCCTTCAACCTCGACTACTAGAGATAAGATCTCTCCGAGCCTCAGAGCCTACGTCAACAGGAGATAAGATCTCCTTCAACCTCGATTGATGGAGATAAGATCTTCTCTAAGCTCCACCTTCAACCTTGGCAGTAGGAGATAAGATCTTCCTCGAGCTTCTACGCCAATAGAAGATAAGATTTTCTTTAAGCTTGACTGATGAAGATAAGATCTTCTCCGAGCTCCACCTTCAACCTCGGTAGAAGGAGCTAAGATCTTTCCTGAGCTCCACCTTCAACCTCAACAGTAGGAGATAAGATCTCCTCCGAGCTTCTACGTCAATAGGAGATAAGATCTCCTTCAACCTCGACTACTAAAGATAAGATCTTCTTCGAGCTTCAAAGTCTATGTCCATAGGAGATAAGATCTCCTTCAACCTTGACTGCTGGAGATAAGATCTTTCCCGAGCCTCAGAGCCTACGTCAACAAGAGATAAGATCTTCTTCAACCTCGGCTAATGGAGATAAGATCTTCCTCGAGCTCCACCTTCAACCTCGGCAGCAGGAGATAAGATCTCCTCCGAGTTTCAAAGTCTACATCAATAGAAGATAAGATCTCCTTCAATCCCAACTAGAGATGAGATCTCCTCCAAGCTTCGATTTCAACATCAATCCCGACTGAAGATGAGATCTCCCCCGAGCTTCAAGGTCTACATCAACAGGAGAGAAGATCTCCCT
The DNA here is from genome assembly GCA_006176705.1 of Cocos nucifera. NCBI lineage: Eukaryota > Viridiplantae > Streptophyta > Magnoliopsida > Arecales > Arecaceae > Cocos > Cocos nucifera. The sequence goes on along the minus strand of QRFJ01000237.1, from coordinate 1,666,968 downwards.
TAATCTCAGTCGGAGATAAGATCTCCTCCGAGCTCTACCTTCAACCTCGATTGATGGAGGTAAGATCTTCTCCGAGCTTCAACTTCAACGTCAACCATGGCTAGAGATAAGATCTTTTCTAAGCTTCAACTACAACTTCAATCTCGGCTGGAGATAAGATCTCCCTCAAGCTTCAACTACAACTTCATCCTCAACTAGAGGCAAGATCTTCTCTGAGCTTCAAAGTCTATATCAATAGGAGATAAGATCTCCCATAAGCTTCAACTGCAATGTCAATAAAAGATAAGAATTTTTTGGACCTTGGTTAGAGATGGGATCCTCCCGAGCTTCAAATTCAACATCAACCTTGGCTGGAGATAAGATCTCCCCCGAGCTTCAATCTGAGTTGGTGCTAGAGCGCTAAAGAGGACTTCGACAGTCATTCTTTTTGTACTCCCTTCCTTCGAGTTTTGAACTTGGGAGTGGAGGAACTATTGTTGGGGATAAACCCCGCTCCCATCGAAGTCCAGTCTGGTGCTTATCCTAATGCAATTGGTAATCACGGAAGAGCTTCAGTAGCCAAACCTTAGCCGAACCTCTTCAATTGATCGAACTTCTCAACGATCAAGTTCCAGCTGAATCCCTTCAGCTGAGTCCCAACCGAATCCGTCCATACTTCTCCTTCAGTCGAACTCCTATGGAAGCCGAACTCCCTCCGCACTTCTCCTTCAGTCGGACTCCTATGGGAGCCGAACTCCTTCCAGATCTTCTCCTTCAGTCAGACTCCTATGGGAGTCGAATTTTCTTCGCTCTCCTTCTTTAGTCGGACTCCTATAGGAGCCAAACTTCTTCCGCGCTCCTCATTCAGTCGGACTCCTATGGGAGCCGAACTCTCTCCATGCTTCTTCTTCAATCGGATTCCTACGGGAGCCAAACATTCTACGCACTCCTCCTTCAGTCGGACTCCTATGAGAGTCAAACTTTCTATGCACTTCTCCTTCAGTTGGACTCCTACGGAAGCTGAACTTCTTCCAGATCTCCTCCTTCAGTCGAATTCCTATGGGAGCCGAACTCCTTTAGTCGGACTCCTATAGGAGCCAAACTCCTTATGGACTCCTTCTTCGGTCGAAATTCTTTTAGACTTCTCCTTTGATCGAACTCCTCCAGAAGTCGAACTTCTTTCAGACTTCTCCTTCAGTCGGATTCCTCTAGCGGATTTCTTTCGGATGATCTCCTCTAGCCATATTTCCCTTGGGAGTCCGAACTCCTCTGAAATTGATGTATGTCGGGGTTCTTCACCAACCAATACTTGCTTTCTTCGAGCTACGGTTATCAAATCTCGATGAATGATTGCCATTAGTCTGCTACAGATGATGCTACAGGTGACGTTCTTCTTCATGACAGACTCCACCAGACCTCGAGCAGCCTACTACTAGACGATATAGTGGTGCCTCCCTCCATGACAAACTCCATCAGACCTCGAGCGGTTCGCTACTAAATGATATGGCTGTCACTATCAGCCTGACGATATCTTTCTCTCCATATCGAACTCCATCAGGCCTCGAGCGATCCACTGCCAGACAGTTGTAGCTGTCACCATCAATTAAGCTCCGCCTATAAAAAGAAATCTTTCAGATACATTTTCTTTAAGCTCTAAGCTCTCTTCTTCTTTTTGAAACTCTACCAAACTTCCGTCTGAGCACTCCATTTCTGTTGGCCAGAAGAGCTGATTTGATCATTGAAGGGTCCTGCCAGAGCCACCACCACTGACTCCAGATGAAACTTTATTTTGTAGATCACCAGTGGTGATCTCATCCTCCTCGACTCCAGCACAATCCGGCGTCAACCAAATTCTGCGATAATAGGACCCATTTACTCGATTTTGGATTCGAACCCGATAAATCATGATATAAATGGATAGGATCTAGATATTTAGTATCCAAATCCAATAAACCCGAGATTCAAATTATATATATAATATAATATAATAATATTATATATAAATATTAAAAATATTTTGAGCCGTTGGATCAGAGATCCAATGCCCTAAAATCTCTCAAGAAAAAAGCCCTAATGAAATCCCTCTCTCCCTCTCTGTCTCTCGACTCGACCGACAGTGCCTCTTCTTGACTCCTCCTCCTCCCTACTTCTTCCTCTCCATCATGAGATCCACTCGTCGATGGGCTGCAACCGGACCCCAATCTCACCCGCGCCCCCTCCCCTCTCTCAGTCCCTCTCCGTCTCTCCCTCTCTCCTCTCTCTCTCTCTCAGTCCCTCCCCGCCTCTTCCTCTCTGCCGCGAGATCTGCTCACCAGCAGGCCATGGTCGAACCCTAATCTTGCTTGCGCCCCCTCCCCTCTCTTCCTCTCTTAGTCCCTCCCTACCTCTCCCTCTCCGTCGCAAGATCGGCTCATCGGTGGGTCGCAGCCAAACCCCAATCTCGCCCACTCTCCCTCCCTCTCAGTCTCTCCTCGACCAACGGCGGCTCTTAGCCCTCTCCCTCCCCTCCTCCTTGCCTCTCCCTCTCTACCACGAGATCCACTCGCCGACGGGCTATGGTCGGACTCCAATCTCGCCTGCGCCCTCTCCCCTCTCTCCCTCTTTTAGTCTCTCAACCGACAACAGCATCTAGCCCACGCCCCCTCCCTCTGCGGCCTCTCCGATGCCATCCCCATCTAACATCCAAATCAACGGGCCATCTCTCCCCCTCCACCATAGCGTCGCTGCCTTCCTCCGCCCACTCCCTCTATGGCATCTCTGCCGTGCATCCAGGCTGTCTCTCCACCTTTGCCACAGCACCGCTGCCTTCCATCGTGCGATCTACCTTTTTTCTAGGTAAGCATCAGTAAATATTGATAAACATTCTTATGTGGTTGCTATGAATTTCGAGTCCCGGAATCAAGTTTGGATATCCGAGATCCATTAGGATCCAGGTTTAGTACTTTAAGGTTAGACCCATCGGATATTCGGATCCAAATTCAATATCAGTAATTAAAATCGTGTCCAGATCTGGATATTCAGGTTTCAATCCAAATCTGATCCGTTGATAGGTCTAGCGGCAGCCTCGTGAGGCCCAAGCTGCAGCCCCGCCCAGCCCTGCCATCATCCTTGCTGCACTCGCCATCTCCATCACATTCAGATCCGTGCTACCACCAAACCCCCTCCCCTCCCCTCCTCTAGCCCCAATGAATCATGCGCCTCCTATGACTCCGCCCGACCACCACCTACCTCCCTCCCAGCCCCGGCAAACTTGCACCCTGCCCTTGCGACCACCATCGCCTCCCTCCCGGCCCCGACGAACCCGCACCCCGCCTGCGATCACCATCGCCTCCCTCCCAGCCCCGGTGAACCCGCACCCTACGCCCCCATGGCTCCATGCGACCACCATCACTCCACCCCCCTCACCCGCACCCACGCCATTTCATCCTCCGCTGATGCCCCCTCCATCTGCGCCTTTCAATGCAGAACAAAATTTAAAAAAATAAATTACACCATAAATATATTTTCAACATACGACTTTATTTTTTAATTTAAATTTAAAAATATATAATGAGGCTGACCATGTTAGCATGAAATCTCATGTTGAATATGCACTTCACGCTTGAAAATGCATGTTCCACATATGATTTTATTTTTTATTTGTTTCTACCTATGAGACGCCATGTCATGGTTGAAAGTGTATGTTCAACATGCGATTTCACCACCTCACATCCCATCAAACCAACTACTGTATTTTGAAAAATAAAATTAAAAGTAGGATAGATTTGAAAATAAATATTAAATAATATTTTTTAGAAAAATCTCTTGATTTTTTTTGGCTATTTATTCTTGGGAGCACTCCAACTGCTATCCTGATGCTGCATTCCTAAATCTAACTCCCATCCAAGCATGGTTGGGAATAGTTTCACATTAAATAGGTTAAAACCTCTAATGATGCTTATATATGCAGGCCCAACCACATACCAGCTTAAGTTTTTGGATTGGATTGTAACATGGTGTCAGAGCCTAGGATCCTTCTTACTTACCGATATTTTCACACTCCTACTTACTAAATCACATGTCACCTCTCATTCTAAGTTCCATCTATTAAGGATTTCACCCTATTAAACTTGATATATGAGATATCAAGCAAGATGAGGAAGAGTCAAACTTATCACTGAAGGGCTCGATACCAACTTGGCCTTTTCAGCTTGAGCTGCTTCTTGGTGACCTCCGACTCGGGAAGGTGGGAGCACTACAAGTTGGGCCATTCTGATTGGAACTGACGACACCAGCACCACTTTGATCGGTGCAGGAGAAGCTCTAACAAGGAAAGCCGATGTGGCCTCGACAGCTTTTTATTTCTTCCGGATCCCAAGCATCACCGAGGCCTTTCTCTTATGGGCTGCATTCTTCTTCAACTCCTCAAGTTCATCGGGCCTCATTTCTATATCAAAATAAAACAAGTCAAAATCAGGATGAGAGGAAAGGCATTAGAAGAAACTAGACTGAGTCTTGCCTCAGGGGTCAGCCAGACTCAGACCTATATTAAAGAGGGTCTGCTCAAATAAAAGTTACTTCAAAATGAGAATTTTATACTCTCACAAAATTTGAAAGCATTTTATGTCCTCCTTTACTAAAATAGAGATCTCCTTCATCATGGAGTCCCTCGGCCGACCTTAGTTCGGTATCCTCCAATCTTCAACAGTAGGATTCGAGACAAATAAAAATCGTTCCATTCATCTATGAACCAAGGAAGGAGTACTTCCTTTTATCAAAGGAGGTACCTCTAGTTGGAGAGAAATGTATTACCAACCCTCAGAATGGGGTGACTCTTAATAATGAAGAAGGATCGAAAGAGGGAGATGGTTGGGTTCGCCTCAACCAAGAAGCAAGTAGTTAGGAAACCAATAATAAAGCGAAATGAATTTGGGACGAGAGAGCACAAGAAAATATTCAATAAGCGAAAAAGGTCGACAATGAAAGTATGAAGGGAAAGCCAAAGCCCAGTTTGGAACGTTTCCTTATAAAGCCCAAGCCGACCTAGGGGCAGGGTGCAAATACGACCACTCAGCTCTAGCAACTTGAGCTCAAATTCAGAAGGAATCCCGAACTAGGCTCGTATCAAACTTATATCATCTAATTCTAAAAAAGATCTAAAGGTACCGAGCATGAAGACCGGGTCGACCTCGCATCCAGTACCTAATTTCATAGGATTCTCCTCCAAAGAAGAGGAAGAATCTAAGGACCAATCTCTGATAGAACTCTTGGAGTCAACCATGGAGAAGATACGAGAAGATAAAAAAGGTGAAAAAAAAAGAAAGAAAAGAAGAGAAGATAAAAAGAAGGAATGGAAAATGAACAACACGAGTAAAAAGATTAGAGGACCAATCTATGATTGTATAAGCGGTGAAAAAGAACAAGAAGATGAGGAAGACCTCAATGACGATCGGAAGAAGAGGAAGAGATCTTGATGGCAACCAGAAAGTACGAAAGCACGAGAAAAGTATGGCTGGTGAGAGCTCCCACAAACCGGATGAAGAAGAGGGGGAAGAAGGAACAGGAAGACTCAAAGATGAAGAACAGGAGCATTATTTATAGGTGGAAAGTGATAAGTATGATTGAATGTCAAATCGTCACTAACCATTAAATTCTCACCACGTGCTATTTTCCTATTGGTCCAAGGATATTGTCAATTGTCTTATTTCAAAAAGGCATGCCCAAATAGCACCAGCCGCCTTTCAAATTCGAAGCTGCCTCATGATTGTCTTTTGGTGCGACTCTTCATTTCCAACGGAATCCATGGATGCGTTGTTTCAACTGAAAATATATTACTGTTGATCTTCGGAATTCCAGATTCAACGTACTCCCTTCATTTGAATCTATATCGGCTTGAACTCGAGAGTAAGAGGTAAGTGTAGGGGGTAAAAAAAATTCTTGCCAAAAATTCCAGAACTTGGAAGATATAAAGCTCCATACAAAAACTTGGCAGTGTTCTCTAAAATGTTCCTCGCGACCCCTTATCAAAATCTGACTTTTCTTCAGCCTCCAACATTCTCAACAACCGCCGTTAGCCAACAGTCGAAGATCAATCTTAATCGATGCCCCCTCGGTTTCCAAGCCATTCAATCGAATCAGTTATTATCTTTACTACTATTATCCATCGCCAATCTATCGGTGTATGATCTGTTCTTGGTCTCCGACACCCCGAATAGCTGTCGCTGCCCCCAAGGCACCGCCTACTGGCAATTGGTAACCAGTCTTCGATCTCGATGCATCCTCGGATAACATTCTCTTTCAAACCAACATCTTATCAACCCTGCACAAATCGATCACCAATCATGCCTCAAACATCTACCGATCCTACCTTAATTTCTAATTATTCTTGGCAATTTTGATTCTTCAAAACTGGACGATAGTTTTCTATAGCCGGCCATGATCCAAATAAAATAGAACACAACTGCCCATTCCTATGAATATCGGCCGCGAATGTCGCATGTTACCATCCGATCCAATCGAAATCACCCACAAATTGCACCCTCATGATTAGCTTCGATCCCCGTCTATAAATAGGGGTCTCAATGGGATCCTTAGATACGATAATTCTATCCTTTCGTATGCTTCATTTCTGTTAAATAGATTTTTGACTTAAGCGTCGGAGAATCTCCACCGAAGCCATCTCTGATCAGGATTTTTTACAGATCTCGCCTCTAACACCGCCCACTCCAACTAATCTGGTGGAGGCCAAAATCTACAGCAACACATGCCATATACGATGTATCGTTGCAGATAGCCATCCCTCTTCCAATTATGGTCATTGAGTGTTGCGCAAGACATCGTGTTGCAAACCATGCATTGCAGAGGATCCCAGGTTGAGTTCCAAAGGATGGCGGTCTCGGACGACCAGAAGTAGACTCTTGTCACTTGACTTGGTTCAGCAATTGGTTAAGCTTTAGTGATTAATGGGATATATGGGCATGGAAGCATACTTCAAGAGGGAGTAATATTCTTGCTCAGAAAACCTGTCATGGTTTCAAGTTCTGGAAGCCTATGGCAGCAAGAACTCATATCACCCTAGCAATATCAGACAAGCATGATGACTTGGCCAAACAAGTAGGGGGAATTGAAGAAATTAGCGAGGTTTCTTACATTAAAGTGCTGTTTACCTTCAAGTAATTTTCAAGTGACTTGTACTGTATCCACATAAAGAAAAACAAAGAGAGTAATATAAATCTTCTTTCGAGGCTCTTTGCATGTAAATAAAGTTCAGTTTGAGTGGTCTAAGGATTGTAAGAACTCAATACCAAATCATTCCCCCTACTTACAATCCATATCAACAAATATTTAATCACATGCCATGGATTGAAAAAAAAAAAAAAAGAAACCTAGGTGTTGCTACCAAGGCATATGGTTGGTCGCAGAAGCTCCTAATATAAAAAAACTTGATACATTTCCATTGTTTTCAGCTCTTTGCCATTATCATCTTTAAATTGAAAACAACTATAAAACAAAATTCCAAGGACGGTAAGACACATACTCTGTTTAGGATACCAAACAGACCCTACATCAATAAAGCCGCCGCATAAAGCTCATACATTGATCAAACCTGAGATAGTAATGGCAGGAGATTGACAGGCGGCATGGTCACCAGCCACCTCAGCTAAGAAGCTTCAAAATTTCCAATTAGTAATGTTCAGAAGGAAACTAGATATCTCTGGTCTGCATTTTGGTTCTTGATTACATAGTGTTTCTCAAAGAGGGTTTTAGGCTCAAGCTTGCGGTAGCAGCCTAGACCACACACCAACAGCTTCAGAAAATTTCAGTTCACATTATAGATTGCACCAAGAGATACAGAGGAATCCTAATAAGCAGCTAATATTGATCTTGATGTTGGATATGGCAAAACATTCTTTAAAGGTCAGCAGATCGTTGCTTATTAGCATAGAGCTTCTTCAACAATAAGTATTTTCATTTGATGAGATGAAGAAATTCCCAGATTTGTAGAACAGAGAAACAGTCTAGATTTTGAATTGATTTCCTTCTTTCATTTTCCCATATTGCTAAATGGAATTAGTTAGTAATTAGCATTACCAGAAAGAGTAGACCTTGAACACATACACTTGAAATTAATATGGCTGCATCCAAAGGCATATGATTCTTTCCATCTAAGAATCGTCATGCTGACAAGTGTCAATATTGATATTTTCATCTCTTCATTCAAAGAAACAATGCAAATTTCTTATTTAAATGGTTTAAGAGTACATGCAAGACTGCTTTCCCCAATTTCAAGGGATATCTGAGCAGAAGAAAATGCAGAAATGCAGAAAATTAAAGCACATCACTATCATACAGAATTATAACTGCTTTCAGAGTTTTCTGGAACATTGAAAGCACATCCTGGGTGGCAAAAGAATGTGGCTTATGTACATACCATCAAGACCCACATAAACGACAACATTCAAGCGACGGGGGAAAACCAAAATGCTGATATAATTTGACCTGCTCTTGCTCCATTGGCAAACATAACCTCAAAGAAGCTCAGCCAGCACCGATGCTGCAACCCTCTTCAATGACTCCGATGCTTTCAGTAGGTCAGATTCGGAATGACCTGCCGAAACAAACAAGCGGATGCCAACAGGAAGGCGACATTTGTCCAAAGTAGACCTTTTCAAGGTCACAATGAAAACCGAATCTTCTTTCAAGACCTGTTAAAGGAAAAGGATTATCAGGAATAATGATTTAGGATACTTCAGAATCCAATTTCTTCTTGAAATAGTGTCATCCATCAGCTTACCCGATCGGCAATAGTGTCAAGAAGCTGCAAGTCAGTCTTTGCTGAGCCTGCTGATTTTTTAAGTTTCAGAAACACAATAGGAGATAAAGGATGGCTAGTGATTGTTAGTCCTGGTACATCAGCCAAGCCTGCACTTTCCAAAGATGATATAAAAATGCCAAGAGGTTAGATTCAGACTCTGATGTCCAGCAAGGAAAGCTTTTGTTGAGCTTACTTGCTTGTCACATAGAAAATAGGAGGTAATCTTCAAATTACTGCAATGTATTTTACTGTTCTTAGATCAAAATAAATGTCAGAATCTTGTACTATAATCAGACTGGAAAGTCCAATAGCATTTCTCATGACAGTCAGCACAAAGATATGAGTGATCAAGCAACAATAATGAACAGCAAAAGCTCCCTGGTGGTAAAAAATGCATTTACCAGCATATTACTTCATGGTTGATAAAATGTTTGCAAAGCATCAATCAAAGAATCGTGTTGAAACTATGTCAGCCACATGATAATGAGAAGGCAATTTGAAGCCTAATTTCTTCCTCAACTAATTAGTTGCTAATGAAAAGCAAGCAATGTCTATGAGTCTCTTTGCTAAGGAAACTAGCCAGCTGATTGCTTGTGCTAGCCAAGGATTCAAGTGTTGATGAGATTGGGCACACCACTCCAAAAGAGGGCAATAAACAGAGGAAAAAGAAAAGGTCCTAATGGCCCTTTTAAATTAAGATTATACTTCTGACTTGTGCTGGGTGCTGGTACAGTGGGCTGGCACTTGAAACCTTGGTGCTAAAACAGTGGAGACCAAGCATAAAGAGCGATAAACCAAACCCATGTTGAATCCAAAATTCTACAAGTATGTACAATATCCAAATCCATGCCGAGAAGGAATTACAAAGTGGAGTGAGGAGGTGAGTTGCAAGGAAGAGAATGCCCTGATTGCTTGGCCACCTTGCATGTTTGTGGTGCAAACTTTTAGCTCTAGGTAAGCTTCAAATGACTTTGATATCTAACAGATTATGGGTTGTTCCAACTCTATATAGAACACTGATTATATCTGAGAAATCAATTTCTACAATGAATTTCTGATTGCCGAGGTTGACAGTATTGAATAGATAAAGAACATACATTTGCAAATTGCAACAGATGCTTAAGCTTTTTCTACAAATATTTAACTGGCTTATGATGTAGTTTCATCAATGAGTGCATCCTACATTTCTTACCTTGTGCCAAGAAAGTACTAAAACCACTTATGGTCAATATCATACTGTATTTAGGAGACTACATTTTAGTGTGAGAAGAACTAGTCACCAGACAATATGGGGTAGTTGCAATAGTATTTTCATGTGATGCTCAGCAAACTAAATCAAAGATAGTATTTATATAACTTAGTATCTTGTCAAATTGCATGTTACAAAAAAGCACACCTTTCTGTAATAAAGCGATATTGCTCCTGAGTGTTTCAAGGACAGATGGATTTGTGTCCAAGTAATCAACTGCAGTAATTGCCGCACTTGCAAGATAGGGAGGCAAAGATGCAGAAAAGACATAGCCAGAGCTACTGAGACGCTGCAAATGCAAAGTAAAGAGCTAAGCCTACAGGATGCTGCATAATGTAACTTTCTATGCTCCAAAATCACTACAGAATAATTTACAAAAACTGATGAAATATCAATTTAATTTGTATATACCTGGTGATCAACAACTCTGACACTTCCAGTGCAAAATCCTCCATCAGTTGCCAAGGCATTCCCCATTCCAGCAGTTATTATATCAATTTTCTCAATCTGCATCAACAGCCAAAATTGAGAATGCAAAGAAATGGATATGGAAGAAGCAAGGCAGATAGGACTGGAATCCCAAGACCTACCGGAACCCCACAATATTCAGCAAGGCCTCTCCCAGAATTTCCAAGCACACCAAATGAATGGCTTTCATCCAACACAAGCCGGAAATGGTGTTTCTCTTTCAGTCTGACAATCTCATCCAATGGTGCTATTTGACCAGAATTCTGCATTATTCATAAGCATGATAATCTCCTTGAAGTAAGAAAGGGGACTCTAACTGGCCAAATTGTTTTCTTTAATGAACCAATTGGCAAATACCAAACTAAAAATTCCATGCAAAACAGATTTCAAAATTATAAGATAGAAGGGGTAAATATACAGCCTTTGACTGCAGCAGCTAAATGTAATAATGCACTAGAATTTGCATTCATAAGGTGAATTGTAGACATAAATATATCAAATTCCACAAACTGTAGAACTTTTTATTTTAAAGGACAAATGTAATATGAATTAATCAGAAGAGAGGTCCACATTAACATTTCAGGAAGAGAATGAGTTAAGAAAACAATGATATAACAGTTAAGCCAGAAACCTCAAGATGACAGGTGAGAGTTTATATTTTCAGTTGGTTACCTAAATTTGTGATGAATGCGAATTATTTCTCAGTTGTGGTGGATGTTGAGAAGATCAGAAAATATTGACAAGTTATAAGGAGGATTACATTCTGATGCATAAATGACAAACTACTTTATTTCTTATGTAATTGCGCTATTAAAAGGCAAAAAAGTGAAAAATTTACAGCTTACAAGTATAGAATGAGCATCTGAAGAAAATTTGAGTGCCACCAACAAGGCAAAAAGGCTTTAGGCAGCCACAAAAGGGTAATGTCAGCCATCATATTGCCAGCCCATTACATCAACCTTGATGGAAGGCTGTGACATGGTGCACATGCAAGAATATTTATTGGGTGTACAATCCAAAGAGATAGCTTTCACTATATTCATGTACCTTTTGTATAAATAAATGCAATATCTCAACACTGGATGTAGAGACTTTTGCTGGGTGTTACTGATCTAATTCACATCATCGTTTAAGTACACACTCTATACTTCCTATGCACTATAAAATTAATGTTGATTATAACTTTTTGAACCCTTTACATGTAAAACACATTCTACAATTTATTTGGTAACAAGGATGAACTTTATTACATTACACTTGCGCTTCCTTCAGTTTACACAAATACTTGCTAAATATCCAGAAGTTTGCCAACCAATGGTGGAGGAATTTTAAGCAAAGTGAATTCTGGACATTCAATAACTTCTTTTCTTGGCCAAGAAGGGTGCATAGTCTAAATAGACAGAAGGACCAGTTATTTCACCAGAAGCATAAAGAAATCAACATACGCACCTGGTATACAGCTTCAACAACAATATAGCGTCGTATCTTTTCTGCTCGCTTATTTCCACGAGTGAATTTATTCAAGGTGCTCTCCAATGATGCCATATCATTGTGCTTGAAATAAACAACAGTACTTCTTGATAAGTAAAGTCCATTTTGCACTCCCCAGTGAACACCCTCATCACTGTTAATTCAATAATAACATTTTATATGTTTTGTAGAGCAAATATAAGCATTCATCGAACATTAACATTGTATATATGATTTCTTGTGGCACTATAGTGGCCAGCTAAGAAAAACAATAACTACTATTCAGACAAAATTCAGCTACTGTTACAAAAACAAGCTAAAATATGTAGTACAGTATGCTTTGGAGTAACACAGACAAGAAAACTATCTTCCTAGGAAAAGATTCTTTATTTCAAAATTTGTATAGTTCTAAAAACATGAATGGAAAAAAAATGAAGAGTAGCAATTAATCTTTAAGATTTCATCTGAATGATAGTTATTCTATTAGTTTCAAATTCTGTACCAATTCAAACTCTAAATCTTAAATCAAGAATTCTGAAAAGTCAGAAGATCATTTTCCCTAAAATTTTGGAAACAACCAAAAGTATAAATGCATTGCGGCAACCCAGGTATACCATAAAAATAACAGATAATTCACCCATATTACTGTGCTGAACTACACTAGCTATTGCCAAGGCAATCTAATCTCTAATAATAAAATCATCCAGAAATACTTATATTCTATTTTTTTTTTCCAATCTAATGTTGCAAATATTGAACACGAAGAGGTATACTTACGCAACAATGATATCTCCTTTCTTGCAAAAAGCTGGAATAACACTGAAGATGGTAGAAATTCCATAAGAATAGAGAACAGAATCTGGGGTTCCCAAGAACTTTGCAATTCTGGTCTCACAATCAAGGTGGGCATCTACAAAAATGCTATTAATTAGAATGGAACATCTTTTTCATAAACATTCAAGTGATGGTAAAGAAACAGTACTCACCAATTGTCCCGTAAAAACCACGAGGACCACAGGAACCAACACCATATTTCTCTACTGAAGTAATGCATGAATCCTAAGATAGATTCAAATTAAGATAACTTTACGAAAATGATACCAACAAATGAGTATGGAAAGTGAGAAGGTTAGGTTTTGCTCACAATTATCTTCTCATTGCCAACCAGTCCAAGATAATTTGCTGATGCAAAGTTCACAACTTCTTTCCCATCTATTATACTGTGGGGCCCAGCAGCACTGCACAAAACAAGAACCCATGAGAAGCGGTAAAATCATGCACCTTTATAATTCTTCAATATACTAGCCTACTTGTCTCCTTCAGCTCAATCACAAGAAGGGGAAACACACTTATTCCTTTCTTGGTCTAAATAAAATGGTTATCCCTGCAAGAAGACAACCTAAAGCATTGTAAGGTCAATTTTGGTTGAGGCAAAGGAAATGTGTCTCTCGGAGTGCATGTTCTTCTCTCCATTATATCCACTGAAATTTTGTTAACTAAGATATGGACGTGAATCCACAAAACCCCTCACACTAGTGTCTTGGCGATCCTAGATGGGTGAGTTCAAATCCTAACGGCATTGGTGTGAAATAGGAGGTATGTTAAAATGAATGTTCAATGTACGAGAAGAGCACATTAAAGAGATATTCACTGCAGCACCAACCAAGGACAACTGAGGGAAAATGATATGACATGGTTTTGACAAGTGCAACATAGGTTTAAACAACTGAGGGAGGACCAGATGGTTATTGGGTGGATACAGCGAAAGAACGAAAATAACAAAGTGAACTTGTTGGCTGTTAAGGACAAAAGCTCTACCTAAGGGTTCAACAGGTTGGTAGCTGAGCCTGATCTACCTGATACTTTCATAGGTCAAACCCCAAACAATCTGAAACCTTGGGATTGACCAACTAGCACCCTATTCTCTGATGTTGATCTTTAAGGCCATTGCACCTTTAATGAATTCCTCATGCCAAATTATATTATCAATTTGAATATATCAGTTGACCATTACTTGTTTCATCATTTTCCACTAAGACTTCATTGAAATGTTAGACCTGCAAAGATTGCAGTACAATCCATGATATGTATGAAAGAAAGAAATCTTCATCCAACAACCAATGTGCTAAAACATAAAACCATGCATAACTGATACAAACGCATCTTGATGCAGACACATCAACACATCAAAAGGGGGGGCATTTAAACATAGAAAATGAAATCTCAAGGGTCACCTCTCCAAAGTAGGAGGTTGAGCTAGCATTTCCTCTGTGATAGGTGGATGAAGAGATTCTGGGACCCATTCTTCACAAAGTTCATCTATTTCCTGCAGTTTGTGATATAAGATTATTCAAAATTTATTGTACCAACAAAATCACCATCAAAGGGTCAATCGGAAGCTATTTTTAAACAATAGATAGTGATACATTCCAGACGAAATTTAAAGGAGTACCAAGAACAAACATCAATGCGATTAATTTGCAATTTCCAAGCTAATAGCAAACCTTCTCAGTCAGTGGCTTCTTTGGGGGCTTGTAGCTCTTCCTTGTGAGCTGGAACAGTATGACTACGATGAGGAGTACTTCAATAACCAGATGCCCTTCAATCAAAAAACACCAACATAAAGTCAATTCACAACCCCTTTTTCCCCTCCTGGTATTTTAGCAACCGAAACCAAAGTGAAAATTCTATATCGTTTGAGCAATAGGAGCTATAGAACTCACCATCAATATGAACCCCGAAAACAACTGCCCTGGCAAGTGGAGCATCAAATGCCGCGGACATCCAATCTAGTACCGTTGCCGTGACATTCATAACAGCCGAAGCCATCGTTTTCGCTCCTAACGCAAAGAGCTCCAATATGCCAAACTATTTGCAATTTTATGCCACTGATTGGAAATCAAACCACTTGGTGATTATCCAATGTAAATCTCGGCTCGGCTTTGCTTCCAACTCTCAACAATCTGAGAAACTGAAATCAAAATGCGTCCTTTAAACATCATTTGCATTGATAATGAACAATCCCCCTCATCTAGATGTCCACATCTGCCCGTACTAAGTTTAGCAACAAGTTCATTAGGAAACGAAAGGCAACCAGATCCGTAATTACCAAAGAGAATTCTACCCAGAACAGAGAAAAGGAAGCACCTTTATTCCTCAGAATCTTATATAAATCTCCCTACCCTTCAACACCAAAAAAGGTTCTTCCAAATGATCTCGGAGAAACCACGCACAACCAAAAAAAGCATTAAGAAGAATCAAAACTCTAAAATTCAAGAAGAAAAAACAACTGGAAAGAAAAAGAATTTTACAATTCAACACCCAAAAAGTTATGGTTTTTCCAAACGCTCTCAGAGAAAGCACCCACAACCAAGCATTACGAAGAATCAAAACCCTAAAATTCAAAAAAAAAAAACGGAAAGAAAAAGAATTCGGACGAGGACAGAAGGGCTCAACGGAGGAGGAGAGAGGGGAAAATGAGCTCACCTGCGATACCCTAGCCCTAATTAAACCGCTTGGGATTGTCCTCTGAGGTCCATATGACACTAGAGCAAGATATATATACACATACGGAGAGATCCTAAAGAGGACACGTTCAAACGGGATTCATGGGGAGGGATGGGGCGGGGTCATCATTGGAGAGCCTGACGGCGATTCAGAGGTCAATGCCCGAATTTTTATTCCCCAATGACGGAAATGCCATTGGACTTCCAGCCCTTGACCAGAATCTTTTGCCCCATCAAAGGGAGGAAGGGGAAGGGCATTTCGGGAAGTCAGCTCTAATGGTGCCCAGCGGCGACAACGGCAGCGAAGGAAGGTTCCCATTTGGAATTTATAATTTTATCTGATTGGGAACAATGAAAAAATATTTTTTATATTAAATTATTATATTTGATATAAAAAATAAAAAAAAATAAAAAAATTTATAAATTTTATGCTTATTTTTTAAAAAAATATAAAATAATTATCATGAAGGCTGATGTTTGATAAATTTTTGAACAGTGATAATTCATATTCGATAAAAATATTCTAATAAAATTATATATAATTTTATTTTAATATTATTTAAAATTTATTTAATAATTTTTTTTATAAAAAATTAAAATAAAGATAACAGTAAAATCATCATATAAAAATTAATTAAAGATGATAATATTATTTTAGTATTGTTGGGGATGAATTCCGCTTCCATCGAAGTCTAGTCCAATGCTCAGGCTGGTGCAGTCGGTAGTCATGGAAGAATTTCAGCGATCGTCCCCCGGCCAAACTCCTCAATGATCGTCTCCCGACCGAACTCCTCAGTGGCTGTCCCTCGATCAAATTCCTCAGCAGTTGTCCCTTGGCCCCCTCGGTCGAACTCCTCAGCGGCCGTCCCTCGATCGAACTCCTCAGCAGTTGTCCCTCGGCCCCCTCGACTGAACTCCTCAGTGGCTGTCTCTCGACCGAAACTCCTCAACGACCGTCTCGATCGAACTCCTCAGCAGTTGTCCCTCGGCCAAACTCCTCAGCGGCTGAGCTCCTCAGCAGCCACACTCCTTCTGGGCTCCTTCAGCTATTGTTCCTCCCGGGCGACCCTCTCCAGCCATGTTTCCTTCGAAAGTCCGAACTCTTCCGAAATGGATACACGTCAAAGCTCTTCAACCCTTCACTCGACCCTGAGCGGCTCAGTATCAAGATAGCTGCAGCCATCACCATCAATCCACTACAGGCGACAACGATCCGCTACCAGGCGGCGATGGCTGTCACCATCAACCCATTGCAGGCGGCGCTGCAGACGGTGCCTTCCCCCAGGACTGACTCCGCCGAACCTCAAGCGGCCTACCACCATACGGCTACAGCTGTCACCATCAAGCTCCGCCTATGAAAAGGACCCTCCAGATATGCTACCTCTGATCTCTAAGCTCTCCTCTTCTTCTCTAAGCTCTGCGAAACCCATTCCTGAGCACTCCATTCCTGTTGGCCAGAGTTGACTTGATCGTCGGAGGGTCCTGCCGGAGCCACCCCCACCGACTTTGGATGGGACTTTATTTTGCAGATCCCCGGCAGCGATCTCGTCCACCTCCGCTCTAGTTGATTCCGACGACGACCAGATTCTGCGTCAACAGATTGGCGCTAGAAGGAGGGCACGAACCACCGAGATTCCCTTATTCTTAAAGGAGTGCTCGGCGACGAATTCTCTCTTCCCACTCCGGAGATCTCTCTTCTTCCTCACTAGAGTTCTTTTCCGAAGAGAAAATGCCTCCCAGGAGATCTTCGACTCGGCGATCGGTGGCCTGCGCGCCAGGTCCATCTGCTCCTATTTCAGCTCCGACAAAGGGGCATGAAGTTCTCCTGATGAAAGCTTCACAGGAGGGCGGAGTGAAGTTCGACGCAAGCGAGATCGAACTCCCCCTCGAGTATGTCATCAAGGGGAGGTTGATTCTGCGAGGTTGATTCTACGACCAGATTCGGTGGAGACTTTGCCAGCAAACTCGCCATGAGGATGCGAGGAACCGGCCTTAAGGAAGAGCATTTGGGCATACTAATCGCCCTTAGGAAGGAGAAATGGAGAGTAGAAGTTCTCCCACAGAAAGTTTCACAAGGAGGGCAGAATGAAGTTCAACCACGTTCACGACCTTCCCGGCGCAAGCAAGGCCGAACTCCCCCTCGAGCTCGCCATCAAGGAAGCCCCATAAAAGGTCTCACAAAGAGGCGAAATGAAGTTCGGCCGCGTTCACGACTTTCCAGCGTAAGCGAGGTCGAACTCCCCTCGAAGCTCATCATCAAGAAAGCCCCGACGAAGGGGCATGAAGTTCTCCCGTGGGAGATTTTGCAGGAGAGTGGAATGAAGTTTGGCACAAGCGAGGCCGAACTCCCCTTGAGCCCGCCATCAAGGAAGGCCCTATGAAGATTTCACAAGGAGGGCGGAATGAAGTTCAGCCACGTTCGCGACCTTCCCGGTGCAAGCAAAGTCGAACTCCCCCTCGAGTCTGCCACCAAGAAAGGCCCTACGAAGATTTCACAGGAGGTGAAAATGAAGTTCGACTGCGTTCACGACCTCCCCAGTGCAAGCGAGGCTGAACTCCCCTCGAAGCTCATCATCAAGGAAGCCCCGACGAAGGGGCATGAAGTTCTCCCATGGGAGATTTCGTGGGAGAGCGAAATGAAGTTCGGCACAAGCGAGGCCGAACTCCCCTTGAGCCCATCATCAAGGAAGGCCCTACGAAGATTTCACAAGGAGGACGAAAATGAAGTTCGGTCGCATTCGCGACCTTCTCGGTGCAAGCAAGGCCGAACTCCTCCTCGAGTCTGCCACCAAGGAAGGCCTTATGAAGATTTCACAGGAGGTATAATGAAGTTCGGCCGCGTTCGCGACCTCCCCAGCGCAAGCGAGGCCGAACTTTCCTCAAAACTCATCATCAAGGAAGCCTCGACGAAGGGGCATGAAGTTCTATCGTGGGAGATTCCGCGGGAGAGCGGAATGAAGTTCGGCACAAGCGAGGCCGAACTCTCCTTAAGCCCATCATCAAGGAAGGCCCTACGAAGATTTCACAAGGAGGGTGGAATGAAGTTCGGCCGTGTTCGCGACCTTCCCGGTGCAAGCAAGGCCGAACTCCCCCTCGAGCTCGCCATCAAGGAAGCCCCATAGAAGGTCTTACCAGGAGGTGAGATGAAGTTCGGCCGCGCTCACGACCGCCCCTGCACAAGCGAAGCCGAACTACTCCTCGAGTATGTCTCCAAGGAAGCCCCTGCAAAGAATTCACGGGAGGTCCAATGAAGTTTGGGCAAGCAAGGCCGAGCTCCCCCTCGAGCTCGTCGTCAAAGAAGTCCCGACAAAGAAGCATGAAGTTCCTCCGACGAAAGCTTCATGGGAGGGTGGAGTGAAGTTCGGCGCAAGCAAGGCTGAACTCCCCCTCGAGTATGTCATCAAGGAAACCCCCTACAAAGATTTCATAGGAGGTGGAACGAAGTTCGGCCACGCTCACAGCCTCCCCAGTGCAAGCAAGGCCCAAACTCCTCGAGCTCACCACTAAGAAAGCTCCGACAGAAGGGCGCGAAGAAGTCCTCCTCCCGAAAGGTTCCGCAACTATGCCCCCCTTAATGCTCCTCGAACTCAAATTCTCATGGAAGTTAAGGACCAGCTGCCAAGACCAGTGCCAAGACCAGAAGGACTATGATCTCCTCGAAACAAAGCAAGTACTACCTCTACCATCGTGACCACGGCCATGATACTGAGGAATACATTCAGCTCCAAGACGAAATTGAGGAGCTTATCAAAAAGGGGCGGCTGGGTAAATTCCTCCGACGCCAGCGTGAAGTAGGAGAAGATTGGCCAAGGGCACTGCCGTAGTCAAAAACGACAAGGAGGTCAGCCATCTCACGGCATCATCAACATTACCCTTGGGAGGAGCTTGGTACATCGGCGATTCGTCGTCTCCCAACGACAAAACCAAGAGAAGCTTGCTCTGAATTGAGAAGGCCAGCATGAGATAGAGGAGGTCATCCGGCCCGGGCCTTGCTGCCCAAGGGAACCCAGAGGAACAACGCCCCCATGACCCTAAAATGGGGATGTGCTGCCAGTAACTGCCCCTCGATAAAATTCTTCCCTTCCAATAATATTGTTTCTGGGTGCAAAGACTATGTGATGACAGGAAAGAAGCAGTCAATAGTTGCCATGTTAGGAATAGGAGAAAAACCTCATCCTGACGCAAGCAAAGTCGAAGACCTCGTTCACCTTAGACGAGATGGGGGGAGAGGCTCGGACGACGATCCGCATGTGCCCCCACAGCCTGTTAGGAACAGGAGGAGAACCTCGTCCTAACGCGAGCAAAGTCGAAGGCCTCGTTCACCTTAGACGAGATGGGGGGAGAGGCCCTGATAATGGCCCTTATGTGCCCCCACAGTCCCGTTAGGAAATAGGAGGAGAACCTCATCCTAACGCGAGCAAAGTCGAAGGCCTCGTTCACCTTTAGACGAGATGGGGGAGAGGCTCCTGACAATGGCCCTTATGTGCCCCCACAGTCCGTTAGGAATAGCAGGAGGAGAACCTCGTCCTAACGCGAGCAAAGTCGAAGGCCTCATTCACCTTTAGACGAGATGGAGGGAGAGGCCCTGACAACGGTCCCTTATGTGCCCCCACAGCCATTAGGAACAGGAGGAGAATCTCGTCCTAACACGAGCAAAGTCGAAGACCTCGTTCACCTTAGACGGAATGGGGGGAGAGGCTCGGACGATGGTTCGCATGTGCCCCACAGTCCATTAGGAGAGAACCTCGTCCTAACGTGAGCAAAGTTGAAGACCTCGTTCACCTTAGACGAGATGGGGGGAGAGAGCTCGGACGACAGTCCGCATGTGCCCCCACAGTCCGTTAAGAACAGGAGGAGAATCTCATCCAACATGAGGAGGATCTCGTCCTAATGCGAGCAAAATCGAAGGCCTCCTTCACCTTAGACGAGATGGGGGGAGAGGCTCGGATGATGGTCCACATGTGCCCCCATAGCCCGTTAGGAACAGGAGGAAAATCTCATCCTAACGTGAGCAAAGTCTAAATCCGAGCTCCGAAGTCTACAGAAGACAGGATCTCCATCAACCTCGGTCAGAGCGCCCGAGCCAACCTCGGCTAGAGATGAAATCTCCCCCAAGTGCTCGCATCAACCTCGGCCGCAGGAGATAAGATCTCCCCCGAGGATTCGCGGCAACCTCGGCCAGAGCGCCCGAGCCAACCTCGGTCAGGTCGCTCGAGCCAACCTTGGCCTGAGCTAGGATCGGAGGCGGCCCCGGCCAGATATAAGATCTCCCCCGAGGATCCGGGCCAACTTCGGCAGCAGGAGATAAGATCTCCCCCGAGGCGAACTCAGCTGCAGGATATAAGATCTCCCCCGAGGGTCTGGGCCAACTTCGCAGCAGGAGATAAGATCTCCCCTGAGGCAAACTCAGCTGCAGGAGATAAGATCACCCCCGAGGGTCTGTGGCAACCTCGGCCCGAGCGACCTCGGTCAGAGATCAGATCGGAGACAACCTCGACCAGAGATGAGATCTCTCCCGAGAGACCGCGTCAACCCCAGGTGCAGATCAGATCTCTCCCGAGTACCCGTATTAACCTCGACTGGAGATAAGATCTCTCCCGAGGCAAGCTCGGTCGTAGGAGATAAGATCTCCCCCGAGGCAACCTCGACTGCAGGAGATAAGATCTCCCCTGAGGGTCCAGGATGACCTCGGCTGCAGGTGACAAGATCTCCCCCAAAGCAAACTCGGCTGAAGGAGATAAGATCTCCCCCGAACGACTGAGTCAACCTCAGCCAGAGATAAAATCAAGAGACCTCCTCGGCCAGAGCGCCCGAGATGACCTCGGCCAAAGATAAGATCTCTTCCGAGCGGCCACGTCAACCCCAGCTGCAGATCAGATCTCCCCCGAGCTTCAACCTGAACCAGCACGAAGCCCAGAAGAGGACCTCGGCGGTCGTCTTTTCTGCACTCCCTTTCTTCGAGTTTCGAACTCGGGAGTAGGAGGACTATTGTTGGGGATGAACCCCGCTCCCGCCGAAGTCTAGTCCAATGCTCAGACTGGTGTAGCCGGTAGTCACGGAAGGATTTCAGCGGTCGTCCCCCGGTCGAACTCCTCAGTGGTCATCCTCCGGTCGAACTCCTCAGTGGCTGTCCTCCGACCGAACTCCTCAACGGTCGTCCCTCGACCGAACTCCTCAGCAATTGTCCCTCGCCCCCCTCGACCGAACTTCTTCAGCGGCCGTCCCTCGACCGAACTCCTCAGCAGTTGTCCCTCAGCCCCCTCGGTCGAACTCCTCAGCGGCTGTCCCTCGGCCAAACTCCTTAGCGGCCATCCCTCGACTAAACTCCTCAGCAGTTGTCCCTCGGCCGAGCTCCTCAGCAGCCGTACTCCTTCCGGGCTCCTTCAACTATTGTTCCTCCCGGGCGACCCTCTCCAGCCATGTTCCCTTCGGGTGTCCGAACTCCTCCGAAATGGGTACACATCAAAGCTCTTCAACCCTTCACTCGGCTTCGAGCGGCTCAGTATCAAGACAGCTGCAGCCATCACTATCAGTCCGCTACAGACGACAGCGACCCGCTACCAGGCGGCGATGGCTGTTACCATCAACCCATTGCAGGCGGCGCTGCAGACGACGCCTTCCCCTAGGACTGACTCTGCCGAACCTCGAGCGGCCCACCACCACGCGGCTACAGCTGTCACCATCAAGCTCCGCTTATAAAAAGGACCCTCCAGATATGCTACCTCTGATCTCTAAGCTCTCATCTTCTTCTCTAAGCTCTGTGGAACTCATTCCCGAGCACTCCATTTCTGTTGGTCAGAACTGATTTGATCGTCGGAGGGTTCTATCGAAGCCACCCCCCACCGACTCCGGACGAAATTTTATTTTGCAGATCCTCGATGGCGACCTCGTCCACCTTCGCTCCAGCTGATTCCGATGACGACCAGATTCTACGTCAACAAATATTAAAAAATTATTTTTATAAATTTAATCATATTTCTATATTGAATTATTTAATAATTTTTTTCTAATATTATTTTTTAAAATATTTTTTTATTAATTAAATATAATAAAAATTATTTTTTTATAATTATTTTTTAAAATAAATATTTTTTATAAATTATAAAATTATCTTATAATCTAATATATCTTAACCACACGGACCTTAACAGAGAAATTGCTATCCCCACAGCTTTTCTCACGGTATCATCCCACGGCCAGCGAGCATCGAGGCTTCTAAAATGGAAGGGTCCACTTCGGCTGGTGGCGAGCCTGGGAAGTTTCGTGTCATGAAGAGGTGCAGTGAAGGCTTCGTTATTTCTCGAGAGTGACGATAAGAGTTCACTGGATTGGAAAACCTTCGTGCCAATTGCACGAATTCGGTGACGCTCTCGTGCCACGCTGGATTGGAAAATGGGTTGGTGAAGGCCTTGGTCTCTTAACTTCTCTCTTTCTCGTATGTACGTAATCTATATTTGTTTAATGTTCATTGGAAAAAATTATACTTGTCTAACCGTTGTTGAAATTGACCGCGGCGGGTCCAGGGGTTCGATGGGTTTGACCTGACCGGCTCTCGCGCGCGCGCGTTCTCTCTCCGTGACACGGTTTTTATTGCACGCCAAGAGTTCAAAACTCCAAGCCACCCACCGGTCGTGGTTGCCGTCCAAACCCGTCCACTGGGTCCTGAAAGGAACGGGCGGGTGCGGCTTTGGTCAGCAAGCCGTGTTGTTACGGTTTGGAAATCGGAAGGCACGCGGCGCCTTCCTACCATGTGAAACAAAATATTGTCAACACGTTCACTATCGTCGTTATAACCAAATAAGTCTATTCTTTGATTATAAGGGGTCACTTTCTTCTTCTTTCTATACTAATTTCCCAAGGGGGTTTCACATTTTTTTTTCAATTTTTGACCATATATGGTCATAGAGTAGAAAAAGTTCGGCTGAGGTGGACCATGAGGACTTATGTATCATTGTGTGATAGATTTGCAAATTGAAAATTCCTCCACTATCTGACCAAGTCGGATTTGATTCAGTTAGTTGGAATACATTGCATCAGGCTTTAAAGGAAATGAGCTGAGCTGTTTACCACAACTCGGCTTTGACTCGATAACAAACTTGATTGAGATGGTTTAATTAGGAAAAGAGCCAAGCTCAAATTATATTTAAAGTTGAATAATAAATGAACGAATCAATCATTATTGCTTTGCGCTTGTGACATAATAATAGAAGCTTGATTTAAGTTTGATCATAAGGCATTACTCTAGTGGTTGCATCTCTCCACTTGATAAAGCAAAGGTTTTGGGTTTGAGTTTCCAGCACATTCCTAATGTTTTTAGCCCTTCGATAATTATGATAATATTGGGTACGTTTCATCCCTTTCGCTGTCCGAAGAAAAAGTAGAAAATAGCTTAATCTTGGGTTGATAACAAATTGAGAATAAAGCATGCCTGATGTTGTTTTTTTTTTTAAAAAAAAAAAAAATCTTGTGACTTTTGAAACAAAAAAGTGCATATTTTCTAAAAAGTTTGTGCTTGTAACATTATTTGGAAACGTTTTTCAACAAGTCAGTAAGTTTTTTTTTTAAAAAAAAAAAAATTAAAGGATAAAAGAAGAAGAAAAAAAAGGCAAGAATTAAGAAGTTGAGAAGAAGCATTTTATTTGATTGGAGTTTTAAAAAAATAAAAAATAATAAAAATTTTTCATAAAAAATTATTTTTTATATTTCATAAAAATAAAAAATCTATGGAGGAGATGAATTTTGACACTTTCTATAGCATGCAAAATAGTGATATTTTTTTTTCTAAAATATTTTTTTAAGATTTAAAGCTAAGATTTTATAAAATATCATGGATGGCTATGATAAAATACTAAATAATAATAATATAATATTACATTAATATTATCATAATAGTTATATAAAAATAATATTAATATTAATATCATAATATTTGAGATAGATTAGGCTTTAATTGACTTGATCCCAGTCTTATTCGATCGGATCTCCGACTGTTAAATCGACGAACATCTCCAAGAGGCTTCTAAAATCAAATGAAGGACTTCTCTTATCATTGGCTGACCTGACGTGTTAAAAAAAAAAATGTAATGAAGAAAAAGCATGTCATATTGACGTGATGCCCCTAGCTTTTCGAATCTCTCTCCTTCACTAGCTATAAACACCAACTTGAAAATAATAAATACTAACTCCTACTGAAATAAATACAAATCATCCTAAGATAAATATAAATACTAAATAATAAATATAAAATTTTTATTTATTATATATTATTTATATTTATTCTATGGAGTTTATATTTATTTTGAATAATTTATATTTATTCATCCTTTGAAGGTGCCTTTATGCCATCCAAAGGTCAAATAAATACAAACTATCTAAAATAAACACTAACTTCATAGAATAAATACAAATGGTATATATTTATTATTTTATGTTTATATTTATTTTAAGATAATTTATATTTATTTTGATATTTATTATTTATTATTTATTATTTTTAGTTGGTATTTATAGGAGATTTGAAGAGATGGGCATCCACATGTTGAACCCTCCTTGAAGGCGCCTTCAGGTCTTCATGCGTACAATTTTTTTTCAGTATCAAAAGTCTTCCATTTGCTTTTTAGTGGTATTTTGAAAATACACGCTGATCCAATGGCAGGAGATCCGATCAGATATGGACTGAGATCCGTTCGACCGAAGCTCCATCTACCTCATAATATATATTATATTTTAATATTTATTCTAATATAATATTTTTATTAATATTAATATAGTATTTATATTAATATATCAATATTTATATTAATATAATATGATATTTTAAGATATTAATAAATTTATTATATCAAAATATTAATATTATATTAACATAATATAATTTATATTAGTATTATATTAATAAAATAAATTATTTTAATCTAATATTATATTATAATATATTAATATTATTTTTATATTAATGATAATATAATATTATTATTTATATAAAGTTTATGAGCAAAAATATTTGGTCTCATACTCTTATGTCTATTAAAGGTATAATGGATATCCTACACCATCTTCCTAGAAAAATGGGTACTCAATCAAATATAAGTCATCCTTCGATAAGTTACTTTTTCATAATCAATTAAATATATAAAAAAATTATTTTTAAAAAATAATTTTTTAGAAAGTTAGTTTTTGAAAAGAAAAGACGAAAGAATCGAAAAGGCATAAAAAAGAAATATAGAGAAATCTCGTACATATAAAATTGAAAAATGAGACACGTGAATAAGAGCTATCATAAATAGGAATGATGGGTTGATTTGTTGCTCAAAAAGGGGATAGAGTCGTTGTCGGTTGTTTGACCTTATCCCAAATTCTCCCAAACTGAGACTTATCATTACCCAAGGAAGACCATTTATTGAAGGATTGAAGCTCTTAAGAAACGGTAAAGGCGATAGAAGATTATCTGTTGAGGAATATCCTTGCATTTCTTTTTTTTTCCAGCACATCCAAGCCATAGCCCCAAACAATATAATAATTATCTGTTGTGCAGCTTTGGTAAAGTTTCCTCTCCTCCAAACAAAACAAAGGTTTTTTAAAAGTAGTTTGTGGGCGGAATATTTTTAATAATTGCATGTTGTCTTCTAAATCATTGAGAAAAAAAAGGGCATCCACAGTTTCCAGTTCTTGATTACAATGAGCACATCCACTTCCAAGGATGTCTCTACTATTTAATCTTTTCTTCCAACATAACCATAAAAAATACTTAATCTTAAGCGGCACACGGAGACTTCAAATGTTGGAAGCAAAGTTTCATCTAACTCCTCCTGAATTAAGAAAAAGATCAAGAGTGCCTAAAGAAAAATCTTCTTTTCCACTCAACTTCCAAATCAACCGATCCTTCTCCTGAGTGATAGAAACCAAAAAGGGAATAGAGAGGGGCCGACTATATTGATTTTGAATTTCCAAAGATTGATGTGCAGGAACTCAAATTCTCTAAAATAAATTTGTCGAATTAAAGAATTATGCCGCAGCTCCATTCTTCAAATAAGGTTTGAACAGGGACCTAGATCCAATTATCTTTCCAGCATAACATTTCTTGACCGCTTCCAACTTTGAATTGCAATCTATTGGCATAGAATTAATAACATATCTCCGCGACGCCCAGCATCTTCCAAGGAGATTTCTAGCTGATTAAAAGCTCAACTTTTAAATATTAGAAAGATAAGTTTTTGGCTTCTAAACTCATTCTTATCTTCCAAAAGTGATAACTGATTGTACCAAAGAAAAAAAAAAAAAAAAACCGGTGCAACTGATTCATCAGATTTTTTTTTTTTTAATTTTGAAAATTTTAATAAAAATATTTTTGAGAAGAATTTTTTAGAAAGCAGAGACGACTCAAACGTGTCCTTCGTATTTGGTTCGCTTGACTCGTTTTCATTTCTATTCCTAAGCACAACAACACACATAGGAGGGGCAGGGGGCGCGTGATCCCCTTTTGCTAAGTACATGCATCTCAGCATTTATTAGGATTTATGGTCTAGTAGTATCATTTTGTATGCTAAAATGGCTTATCACGGTTTACAAGATTAGGTGCACGGAATATGTTTATTATTATTATAACCATTGGATGGTCCGGTACACATTCTTCCCGTATTAAAAAGATGCGATGATCTGAAGATTTCAAGGGATTCCATTATTCCCGCTCCCTTCTTGCCCTCGTACCTAACGTATCAAGGAAATCAATATCTATAGAAGTACATGCACTATTAATAGAAAGTTAGTTACTACAGGAAGCTTAGCAATCAAAGTTTTTTTTTTTTTTTTTTTTAGGGCCTATTCTTTTATGAATAAAAAATTTATTTAAAAATATATATTTTTTATATAATTAATTTTTTAAAAAATATTTAAATAAAAAATTAATTTATCTATATTCTTTTATATATAAAAAAGTAGCTTCAGAACCTATTATCCATGTTCTATTGTATTATTATTTTTTTTGGATAAGTTGCTAAAATTTATCCATATTTTTTATAATAATATTTATATATTTTAGATAAAATTTAATGAGTTTTTTTATAAAATCTAATTTTCTTGTACCAAATTAAGCTTTTAGTTTATTCCAAATTATCTTAGAATAATAAAATTATCAACTTCCAACAAAAATATATTTTATTTTATTGTTTGAGATGAAACTTTATCATTAGAAGAGTTATTGTTCTTCCCGTTACTTCCTATGGATCTATGCAATGCATATCGATTTTATAATTTTAATAACATCAATTATATATTACTCATATGAATATCCAAATCTTAAAGTAACAACAACTCTAGTAACAATAATCCATCTCCACTTCGTCATCTGAATATCCAAATATCAAAGTCGATCACTGTCCAAAATTAAATGGCGTAGCTTGTGAAAGAACTTCTAATATTTTTTTTGTCCAATCCAAATGCTCTATTATACAGATCAACATAGCTCGATATTTAAAACTTATATTGCTCATTGATCATTGCACATGAATATAAAAATATACTATAATGAGTACCACTATTCAAATAGTCCATCCATAGATACTTCACAGCTTCAACAGAAAATTTATTACATATAAGTACCAAAATATGAGACCAAGATAAATATAACTAACAAAATAAGGAAACATAAAAAAATCCACATTAAATACTAGTATATAAGTACCAAAATACTACACCAAAATAAATAAGAGTAGCAAAATAAGTTAACATAAAATAACTCACATCAAATACTAGTATATTAGTATCAAAACATGACTCCAAGATAAATCTTAGTATTAAAATAAATATAAAATAACCTATATCAAATACCATATTAGTAACTAAAATGCTTCATTTACAACTACTGCCTACTAGTCATGTCCCAATATAGAAAGAACATAAACATGTCTATAATCCTCTAACAGACTAAAGAAATAATCAGTTTCTTTCATATCACTTGAAATTTTTTTCCCTACAATCATCATCTCATTTTGAGTAAGCCCCATAATCTTAAGAATTTCGTCAAATACCTTCATTCTCATCTCTCTTTCCATATTGAAGGAAATTTCATCAATAGATCATCTTCGGTACTGCCCCCTGATCTCTTTAACTGTACTATCTAGAAGATGGACCTATTGCTTGATTAGGTTGGATGCCAATAGGTGACTCTGTGTCATATACAGAACCAATCCAATCTTCTTAGATGTTTTTCAAACTTATATTGTCATGCCAATCTACATCCGACATCTTTTATTAACAAACTCAGTATTTGCTATTCCTTCTAGCTCCATATTCCCTACTGCATTTGCTGGTACCTCAGCTGCTTCTCCAGTTGCTTTGTCTCTATCAAATACTATCGCCAACTAATCCAAATGAAGGAAGAATTTATTTCTAAGCCTTTGGGCATATGAATGACTCTTTGAGAATTAATGAACAACCAAGTACCAGTAGAGTATTAAACTTAGAAATTCTTTTCCCAAAAGTATGAAAAGAAGTATATTAATATTTAGTGAGAATATATATTATCTTTATCCAATCATTGAAGACACTCTCCTCACATATGATACATTTGTCTTTATCATTCCATCCAAATCCTGAAGCATGAGGTCTTAACATCTCCTGAATAACATTGTATTGCCTTTTTAGATGCTTCATTCTTGATTCAATATGTGGGCTAGCCTTTAACCCACAACTAGAAAGCTTCTCCTCCATCCACTTCTCCAATTGCCCAAGGTACCTATTTCTGAAAGTGCTAATGTCTACAAGTTGTTGGGGACGTGTGCACCGGATTGAATCGCTTTAGGCTTTCAATTTAGTATTTCATCTCATCCAGGCATTTCATCAAACACATCATAGGCATAAATAAACAAGTATAAGAGAAACAAGAATTTACATAATTCAACAAAAGTGTATGCCTACATCCATAGGGAGGAGGAGCAATCCACTATATAAATTATCCTAAATAAGGTATAATAGGCTATATAAATATCCAAATTAAGAACCGTCAAATAATCACAAGGGAGGTAATAAAATACCAAACAGAAAGCAATACATATACTGATCAGGCCAACCTTTCTCAACCTTTATGATAGATCAAGTGAAAAGAGTACCTGAGATGAAAGGATCCCTTCACGGCCTCGATAATAGATTAAAAAGATGGCACTGATCCAACGAAGAATAACACCAATAAGAGAGAATAGAAGCGCATGGTACTTAGGGATAAAAGATAGAAAGATCTCGGCACAAAGAAGGAAGTCACTAGCATGCCAAAGAGAGGATGCCTTCGGTGACCGGAGCACCAAACAAAAAACCCAAGAGCGAAGAACCAAGAACGAAGAACCAAGTCTTGAGATTGGGGTTGAGGACTCTTACATATATAATCCAAAGGTCTCTGTCTTCTCTTTTAAAAGAAACAGAATCACACATAAACAGAAATAATGAAACCCAAACCGATTAAAATAAGTCTTGTTACTTTTGTGAAAAAACCCCTCCAAAGTTTATAATTAATTTGGAGCAATGCCCATTTATTATCAACAATCCTCCTCCTTGTGATAAATCATGTAACAGATATGGATCGAAAAACAAAACCTCCTCCTCACTACAAGCCCTAAAGGACAATATCATGTGCTCACATCAATTAAGTTTAGAAAAGTCCTGAACTTAACTACTGGGCTTGGTTTAGTAAGCATATCGGTCGTATTATGAGTAGTATAAATTTTCTAAAGCCGGACATCACCATTCTCCACTAAATCTCTGATGAAGTGATATCTAACATCTACATGCTTAGTGTGTTCATGAACATCTGATCTCTGGCAAGATGCAAAGTACTTTGACTATCATAATAAATATCCAAAACAGTCCTGCTTGAGATCCAAATTCTGTACCAATCATTTTAGCCAAATAGCTTCCTTTACTATCTTTGTTAACTCTATATACTCTGCTTATGTAGTAGATAAAATAACTATAGACTGCAAAGTAGCCTTCCAACTAACTGCACAATCAGAGAGAGTAAATTTATATTTGGTCAATGACCTTCTTCTATCCAAGTCATAAGCATAATCTGAATCATAAAATCCTATAACAGTGCAAATACTCTATGTGGAGAATATCAATCCCAAATTAGAAGTGCCTTTCAGATATCTAAGTATCTATTTCACAGCTAACCAATGAGCCTTCCCAGGCTTATCTATATATCTGCTCAATATACTTACTGCTAATGAAATATCAGGTCAAGTACATACCATCACATACATGATGTTGTCTACTATACTCGCATATGGCACTCTGGATATATATCTCTTTTCATTCTTAGTCTGAGGACAGATTCTGAAAGATAATCTGAAATGACTGGCAAAGAAAATAGTGACTGACTTAACTATAGACATACCAAATCTACCCAAGACTTTCTCAATATTGTTGTAATCTGGTTTCACTCTGATACCAATTATTGTAACATCACCATGGCATCACCTAGCTATGATACCACATATAGTGAAAA
Organism: Cocos nucifera; assembly: GCA_006176705.1. Classification (NCBI taxonomy): domain Eukaryota; kingdom Viridiplantae; phylum Streptophyta; class Magnoliopsida; order Arecales; family Arecaceae; genus Cocos; species Cocos nucifera. The sequence continues at coordinate 1,636,009 of QRFJ01000237.1, read as the reverse complement.
TTTTTAATCTTTAGCATGGATTTGAGGAGACCTTTGACATTCTCTAAGGATAGCAAACCACCGATCCATCAATTTAGATATGTGATGGGACGCCTTCCTGCTTGGGCTTGAGGGAGATGCTCCCCTTGGGGTGGCAACTCTAGAGAGGAGAGAAGAGAGATTGAGAAAGAAAAGATCTATATTTCAATCCATGTTATAAAATCATAATGCAACCTATGTATTTATACATAGCTATTAGACCCGATCAAAAACTTTCTTGGCTAATCTAATACATGAAAGCACTCACTAAACCCATGCACACTCATGTCTCCCATGCTCTCATCCCCTGGATCTAAATCCGATCCATACATGTGTTAGCCATTCTAAGATCTTATTGGATCAGGCCTTAAGATCCAAATAAAAAATTTCATCCAATTCTATTCGCCACCGTCGAGCCGACTCTGCTAGGAGTCGAGCTGGCTCGATTGCGTCTAGCCCAAACTCTATCTTCTATCTACCTGAGATAGCCGGTTCGACTGTATCCCGAGCCAGCTCGACTGCATCTCGAGCCGATTCTACTACGTATCCGAGCCAGTCCGTCTGTGTATCAGCCTCTTATCTTGGCTGATTCTTCTTCTAGCTTTGGTCTTTTGCTTCACCTTATGTTTTAGATTTTTGGAGTACCTACCAAGCCTCTCAAGATCCTCACACCTGAATCTCGAGTCCATGTAAGGCTGTACGCTGCCTTCTTTCTAGGATAACTCCTGTCCTAGCTCTAGAATCACACCCATCCTAGTCTTTTAGAGCCAACATCCTAGCTCCTCCTATAGCCTTCCATGGCTTGGAAGCACCACATCAAATTCTATAATCTACATCTTGATGCGCTCAAGCCTTGGCATACTTGATAATGTTCTCCTACACGATCCCACTATCGTTGCACATCCTGACAGTCTCTTATGCAAACACCAACTTTGTCAATTTATTTTAGCTATTTTGCATCCTTGAGGTCTTTGAGATGACCGTCTCGACTGTTAAAGACCTTAGCTTACTTCTTTGCACCATCCTGAAATTGTAGAAATTCTTTTGCTTAGCAGCTGCATCAATTATCTTGGACTTTTCTTGAGATCCCGCAGTATTGCTGTACCGGCACTCACTGCATATCCTAACATGGTCTTCTCAAAATTTTGTCAGTCTTTTTCGCACGTGCCGCTCCACCTGGAACTATGCATCTTCTTGCACTCCTCCACTCTGAACTCGTGTCATATCTCCACTGATGAAGCCACTTCTGCTCAATTCTTCACTTAAAATCAAAGCCCACTTGATGCCGCAAAAGCTGACTCTATAATCGAGTCCTTCGAGGTCAACCATTCAATGCTGCACTACGGAGCTTACCGCTGCATCTCGAATATAGTCTCTACTTCTTTGGACCCTCCGCACTTTGTGGACTCCTCCAAAGCCATCTCGGATACCTCCACAATTCGTGGGCACCTCCAAAAATTAAGAGCTCATCCAACTCTTTAAAATCAGCGACTAAACCCTAGAAAATTCCATCCTAGCCTTCTTCTCTTCTGCCCCTGCATCAGCCATCGCTTCAGTTGCATCCAGAGGAATTGCAGCTCAAACCCTATCCTGAACTCAAATCCATCTATCTCATTTTGAGGCTCCTGAAACTCTCTGGCTCTTTCTGAGACCTACTCTCAATCTTCCTAAGATGCTTCCTGACACTCTCTACTGAGATACCTCCCTCGACTACTGCACCATCGAGCCTCTCTCAGTCCTGTGCCTCCAGAAAAGCCCTACTCAGTCCTCCAATACTCTCTGCCTCATCTCTACACCACCTACTCATAGATATCTGGATTCTCTCTTACTGCATATAACCCATCCTCCATCTAAATCGTGACTCTCCCTGGTGCTCCTATAGAAAAAACCTGATCTAAGATCAGCCATCCAACACTGACCTGCTAGACCTCCATGGATCATCCATCTCCATCACCTCTAAGACTTTGTAAATTCATGCTTTGGTTGAATCGCCGAATGTATCTCCGACAACTTCTTCTGTCTTCCTACAATCGAAGAACGTATAGTCGCTTCTTCAACTTTTCTTCGATCATTATTCCTTGAAAAATCTCTCTTTATCTACCAAATAGCCCTATACTATCTATCTTCCTAGAGAATCCTGTCATCCATCATACACCTCCAGTCTCTCCAACCAAGGTCAATCAAAAAATCATGTATCCAAATCTTCCATCCCGAAAAAAATCCTTCTCATTAATTCTCTCAGTCTCCACCTTCAACTCGCTGCTCCTGATTGGCCAAACCACAGTAATAATAAAGATAGATCTGAGACATACCATGAAATACTTGTATAGATTTTTTATTTCATCTTGTATGACTTCTCCTTCGTTTTCATGCACCATCAGGCTCTGAACCAGACTCTGATACCAATTATTATAATTCGGTATTGCTCTGATACCAATTAGTATAACATCACCATGGCATCACCTAGCTATGATGCCATGTGCAGTGGAAATCTCTGACCTTTAGCATGGACCTAAGAAGATCTTTGACATTCTCTAAGGACAGCAAACTATCGATCCATCAATTTAAATCTATGATGGGGCGCCTCCCTCCTTGGGCTTGAGGGAGGCACCCACCTTGGGATGGCAATTCTAGAGAAAAGAGAAAAGAAAGATTGAGGAAGAAAAGATCTGTATTCCAATCCACATTATAAAATTCTAATATAATCTATGTATTTGTACATAGTTATTAGGCCCGACCAAAAATTTTTCTAGCTAATCCAATACATAAAAGCACTCATCAAGTCCATGTACATCCATGTCTTCCATGCTCTCATCTCCTGGATCTAAATCTGATCTATACATGTGTTAGCCACCATAAGACCTTACTGGACCAATCCTTAAGATCCAAACGGAAAATTTCATCCAGTTCTTTTCGCCACTGTCGAGCCGACTCTATTAGGAGCTGAACTGGCTCGACTGCATCTCGTCTAAATTCTGTCTTCTATCTGCCTGAGATAGCCGACTCAACTACACTCTGAGTCGACTTGGTCTCAATCCGTGTTGGCTCGATTGCATATCCGAGTCAGTCCGCTTGTGTATCAGCCCCTTGTCTTGACTGATTCTTCTCCTGGCTTTGATCTTTTGCTCCATCTTGTATCCCAGATCTTCGAAGCACCTACCAAATTTCTCAAAGTTCTCACATCTGAATCTCAAGTTCGTACAGGACTGCACGCCGCCTTCTTTCTAGGATAACTCATATCCTTGTCCTAGGACCACACCCATCCTAATCTCTTAGAGCCAACATCCTAGCTCCTCCTATGACCCCCCAAGACTTGGAAGCACTATACCAAATCTTACAAATATAACCATGCTGAGTAAAAAAAAGTCTACCTAACTGCTTGTCATGAATGATCTCTATCCCAAGTATCTTCTTTGCCGATCTAAGGTTCTTTATCTTAAATGCAATACTGAGCTCAACTTTCAGCTTTTGAATGACTGACATATTCTTCGCTACAATCATCATATCATCCACATAAAGCAATAAGTAATAAAAGGATCCATCTAAAAGCTAATGGTGATACACGTAACTATCATATGCAGATCTGTTGAATCTATAGTCGACCATAAATCTATCAAATTTATGGTACCACTATCTTGGAGACTGCTTGAGACCATATAATGATCTCTTGGGTAAACATACAAAATCTTCTTTGTCTGAAATCTCAAAACCAAATGATTATTGCATATAAATCTATTTCTTTAAGTCACCGGGAAAAAAAGCTATCTTGACATCTAGCTGTTCCAATTCCAAATCTTGAGAAGCAACAAAAGTAAGCAACACACGGATAGAAAAGTATTTGACTACAGGAGAAAATATATTCTTGTAGTCAATACCCTCCTATTGACTGTTGCCCTTAGCCACCAACCTGACCTTATATCTAAAATCCTAAGAACTGGCTCCTTCCTTTTTCTTGAAGATCCATTTGTAGCCAATTACCTTCTTATAATTTGACTAATTCTCAAGTCCGATTCTTTTTAAAGACTGCAGCTCTTCAACCATAGCTATGGTCCACTACTCAGCCTGTGAACTACTAATAGTCTTTTGATATATGGTCGGCTCAATATCATTGGTATCTGCAATACTCAGAAAATAATAGACTAACTCAACACAAGCAAAATCCTCAAAATCATATCTTTGAGGTGCTTTGATCTAACACCTGGGTCTACGAGTGCTAATGCTATCAATCTGATCCTGACTTTGCATGGTAACCTCCTCCTAAGTCTGTATCTCTGCATCTATCTGTTGTTGCTGTTCATTCTAAATATAAGTATCTCCATTTAGCTACTACTGCTATAATCTAACAGTCTGATTAATATCCATAGTAGTCCTATCCTGCTGATCCTGATCCTGATCTCTTTGAGAAAAACTAGACCATAGTTGCCTTAAAGGAGTCGCTATCTCATGAAATGTTACATCCCTACTAATTAGAAATCCTTGGGATCCAGGCTCTGTGCACCATAGTCTGTAGTCCTTCACCCCATATGCATGTTCAAGAAATATGTACTTCTTAGTCCTAGGGTCCAACTTTCCATCTCTGATATGTGCATAAGCCGGACATCCAAAGATTTTGAGCACTGAATAGTCTGTAGGTCTTCCTATCTACATCTCTTATAGAGTCTTCATGCTCAATGCTGATGCTGGAGATCGATTTATAATATAACAAGCTGTGTGTGCAATCTCTGCCCAAAAATGTTTACTTAATTCAGAACTAGATAACATAGATCTGACTCTCTCTAATATTGTGCAGTTTATGCATTTTGCCATACCATTCTACTGAGGTGTACCTACTATGGTTTTATGTCTGACAATGCCCTCTGATTTGCAAATGTCATCAAACTCTATAGAATAAAATTCTAATTCATTGTCAGATCGGAAGATTTTCACCTTCCTCTCAGTCTGCCTCTCGACCATAGCTTTCCACTTGTTGAATGTGTCAAACACATCACTCTTATTTCTAATGGTGTATATCCAGACTTTATAGGAGTAGTCATAAAAGTGAGTAAATACCTAGATCCATCCTTCGATGTAATTGAGGTAGGTCTCCATAAGTCAGAATGAACATAATCTAATATACCAGTTGTCCTATGCATGCCTGTAGTGAAGCTAACCCTGTGTTGTTTTTCAAATACACGGTACTCATAGAATCTAAGTGCACCAACCTTCTGACCACTTAGCAAACCACATCTACTTAACTCCTATAAACCTTTATCTGAGATGTGACCCAACCACTGGTGCCACAAGTATGTCAACTGCTCAATACAAGACTGTACTGCTGAAGCCTATCCAACCACCATACTACCATCCAGATAGTAAAGGGTGCCACTCAGTTTAGCTCTCAATAAAGTCAATACTCCTTTATTGATAGTTATTGATCTTTACCCCATCTGCTCTTGAAACATTTTCTGTTGAAGGCATGCACTGAGAGAAGTTTTTTTTTTAGTTAAGGAACATATCTAACATTATCCAAAGTTACCACAATGTTTGCATTAAATTTGATTTGAATTATACCAACACTTTTTACTTTACAGATATCATCATCCCCAAGGAGAATGGTACCCCCTTCACATGTTCTAAAAATAGAGAATAATTCCTTATGGGGTGTCATGTGGAAAAATGCTTCAAAGTCCATGATCCAAGTATCAGCATGATTAACACTACAAGCAACTATAAATACTGTATTATCTGCTACACTATTATGACTGCCCTGATGTAATTGCAACTAATGCCGAATCTGAGACTATTTCTTTATCTTTCTGTTCCTTCTCTTTCTTAGACTACAGAAATCTATATTTTGGTTTTCAGTGGTCTGGCTTCTTGCAATAGTGACAAATGCCTGGTCTTTTAGGTCTAGACTTAGATCTAGTTTTGGACTTGCTTTTACCTTATCTACCTTTCTTCTATTCATCTCTACCCCTAACTATAAGTTCTTGAGCTGGAGTCTGAGTCTGATACTGTAGCTGTACTTTTAATCTAAGCTTATTGGATATCTACCTCTTCAAGACTTATAGTCTCTCTTCAACAGAGCATGGTAGTAGTAATATGCTCAGAGGACTTAGGCAAAGAGTCGATTAGGATCAAAGCCTTATCTCCTTCATCTACGTCGACACCAATATTTACTAAATCAAGCAGGAGCTTATTGTACTCATCCAAGTAATTTTTGTAAATCAAGCAGGAGCTTATTGTACTCATCCAAGTAATTTTTGAGTGAAGCCCTTCCTGTCATACGAAATATGTGCAACTTTTTTCTCAAATACAGTCTATTGGTAAGGAATTTTGCCATATATAGACTGTCCAATTTTTTTCATATGCATTTATTTATATCAAAATCCACAACATTATGTAGAACTTTATCACTCAAACTCAAAAATAGAGTATCTAGTGCTCACTCATTAATCTCCTCTTTGATAGCCTTATTATTTTCTTGGATTGCATCCATACCCTTGAGGGCTTTTGCTACATCTTTGACCAACAAGTATTTCATTCTTATCTTGTATAGTGAGAAATCTCCTATGCCATCAAACACAGCTACTTCATATCTTATGGTAGTGGAATGAGAAATAGACGCCGTATCATTAGTCATTAAAAAATTTTGTTACCTGTCACTAGCCATCTAAAAGCTATGATACCAGTTATTGGAGATGTGCGCACCGGATTGGATCACTTTAGACTTTCAATTTAGTATTTCATCTTATTCAAGTATTTCATTGAACACATCATAGGCATAAATAAATAAGTATAAGAGAAGCAAGAATTTACGTGGTTCGGCAAAAATGCCTACATCCACGAGGAGGGCAATCCACTATATAAACCATTCTAAATAAAGTACAACATGATACACAAATATCCAAATTAAGGACTACCGAATAATCATAAGGGAGAATAAAATATCAAATAAAAAGCAATACATATACCGATCGGACCAACCTTTCTTAGCCTTTATGATAGATCAAGTGAAAGGAGTACTTGAGATGAAACGATCCCTTCATGGCCTCGACAATGGATTAAAAAGATGGTGCTGATCCAATAGAGAACAACACTAACAAGAGAAAATAGAAGCGCACAGTATCGAGGCGCACGGTATCGAGGGACAAAAGATAGAGAGATCTCAACATAGAGAAGAAAGTCACCAGCATGCTAAAGAGAGGATGCCTTCGGTGATCGAAGCACCAAACAAAAAAATCAAGAGCGAAGAACCAAAAATAAAGAACCAAGTCCTAAGATTAGGGTTAAGGGCTCCTCTACATATAAACCAAAGGATCTCTGTCTCCCCTTTTAAAAGAAACAGATCCATGCATAAATGAAAATTATGAAACCTAAACTGATTAAAATAAGTCTTGTTATTTTTACAAAAAAATCCTCTAAAGTTTATAGGTTGGAGCAATGCCCATTTAGTATCAATAATTTCTAGATCCAACAAGCACTCAACTAACTTTGCATCTTCAATAGGTCCCCAAATTTTATTTTGCCTTGATGCTCCCTACATCTTTTTAGAAGTCCCCACATTTGAAGTGCTCATTTCTATACAATACATATAACAACCATGGTATAATTTAAAACATATGATTAGCTAACATGAATTAGAATAAATAATATGCAATCATTTTATTAAATATAAAAATAATCCATAAACATTGCTATAAAACAAGCCCACGATAAATTACGATAAGCCGTAAAAAGATGTTCATACTATTATATGCCAAAACAAAATTATTCAAAATATTATAAGATCAAATGATATAATAAAATAATGTCTAATATATATTAATAAGAAAAGACAACAATCTAATACAATATAAATTAGAAGAAAAATCATCTCTGTCTCTCTTGTTGCCATTGTATGAACATTTATGTAACCAATGCATCCCTCTAAACATTCCATTCATTACTTATTTTCATTATTGTTATTCTCTCTTAATAAATATCTTATATGCTATTAATTTCATCATCAAGTGCTTGCTCAAGTGGGTCAACTGACATTTTTATTTTTATAAAATTATGAAGAAGGTAGCAAGTAGAGATTATTATAATGAGTCTTAATAAGATAGAATGATGGTCCTCTAAGAATTGTCCATCTCATTTTAAGGAGATCGAAGGCTTTTTTGATGTCATTCCTAGCTTGTGAGTGCTTCATGTTGAAAAACTCTATAGGTATTGGGGATTGAGCTCCACTTTTTCACTTACTAAGATGATATCTCTAACCTCTATAAGGAGCTAAAAATCATTTACAATTTGAAAAACCAGCATCATACACATAGTAGTAACCTAATATTAGCAAATATAATCAACCATCAAATAAAGATTTTAGATAATTATATAATTACTCCATTTTTTTTTTCATGCTTAATTCATCTTGAGGTATTTTTAACTCATTTCTCCTAGCAATTACATCACAAAAAATTTTACTGTCTTGTACAGAACCCTCCCAACTGGGTAGAACATATATAAACCACATATCTTGAGAACAAACATCCAAAACATTTATTGCAATTTTATTCTTCTTGGTCCAATATCTAAGTTTATCATATTCTGCAACTCGCACTCTAATATATGTACCATCTAAAGCACCTAAACAATTCTATAATTATAAAAAAAATAACAATCAATATATATGTTACAAAATAAAAATAACTAAACTATATGAAGATTATACAATCTTGCACCACTTCCATCGGTCATCTATTGAGTTTTCAAGCACGGGTTTTGATTTTTTAAGTAGAACCTCATGTAGACGCAATATTGCATGAAGAACGATATTGAAATATCTACTAACTGTAGAGCCCGATCGACACAATAATAATTGCACAGACCTATTTTTTGAATAGTGATCTATTGTATTAAAGAACATAGAATTTCTTCCATCCTTATATCTCTACTAGTTATCAATTTTTTAATTATCTTCAACATGTCATATAATTTCATGAAGCATCTTTTATCCACCTCTAAATGATATATACAAAATTGATTACTTTCCATTGTCATATGCCTCATGTTTGCAAGTCGAGTTGTATATCTTTGTTCATAAATCTTCTTAATTTCATAATCACCTTCTTCATATATTAGCCTAGGCACTGATCTCCTCCTTTTTCTAATGACTATGACTAATATGACAATATAATATGCAATTGAGAGCATCATCATCATATTATAATATATCTATATGATAGCCGTAGCAACTCTTCTCTTCCTATTTCTATCTATATGATCAATGGCCATCCTTACACATACAAATTGACTTAAAGATATGGTCCAAATTAATCATGATTGAATGAGAGGAAGAAAGCCTTATCATAAAAATGATAATAAGCTAATAAATAAAGAAAACATTTGAATATATTAGAAACATGTTTAAAAAGAGTAGATAGAATGATTTGCAATATAGACTACTATTTGTGGTTTGATAATTCTATCTCAATTTTGGACTTCTTAGAGTATCTTATACATATTCTAATTTTTGAAAAAAATAAGAAAAAATTAAATAGATTACATCAGTCAAGTTTTAATAAAATTATTATTAGTTATCATAATTAAAATAAGATTCAATCATAATTAGATTCAATCAATATTTTTTTATATCTATATTTCAATTTTTAAAATCAAAATTTGATTTTATAGTCCTATATCTTAATATAATTTTTTTTGTCAGATTCCTATCAATCTTGAAATAAAAAGAAAAAAAAAAATGTTATCCTATTAGTTTTCCCCTTGTACAAATCCCCAAAATGCATCTGCATTCCCAAGATGCATCCGCATACTCTCCCTCCCCTAGGACTTGTCTGAGTCCGCATGTGCATCCTACATCCAAGATTGATGGACAAAACATAAAGGTGGAAAAAAAAAAAACTCGCATCCTACCCACAATCCATGACGTAAAATCATCATAGACATCTATAAATTAAAAAAAAATAAAAAAATTAATAAGATAATATTGTATACTTTTGAAGGCTTAAAGGAGCAGAACCATCATGGATGTCTGAAGAAAGGAGAAGATGACGACGATCAGGAAGCCAGTGAGAAAAAAAATAGAGACTAAAGTTTGAAAAAAGTGGACTGAATTATTGGGCTTTAACGATAGAGACATCGAAAATGAGGAGAAGGATATTTTAAGAATAAAATTAAGTAATTACTTTCCTGCCTGATGAAAAAATAATTTAGCTACCTTATAGATGGGTAAGATTTTTTCTCTATTTCATAAAAAAAATGCTATCTATAAAAAATAATTTATCTATCTTGAAAAGTATGAGAACATGGATAAGTTGGTCAATAAAAAAATTGATCAATTTTTTTATAATATTTACCCATAAAAGAATAAGCCATTAATGAAAAAGAGGCAGAAATAACCATCCAGCCTTTATTTAAGGTTAGAAAAAAATTACAAGAAAGAGGAAATAAGATTTTTTTTAAAAAAAAAATAATGTAACAATCAAATTGGTTCATTCACTTGTTCTTCCTAAAAAGAGTGTTTTCCTTTATGCCATGACTCTTTAAAAAAAAAAAAAATTATAACAATCAAATTGGTTCATTCACTTGTTCTTCCTAAGGAGAGTGTTTTCCTTTATGCCATGACTCTTACTAGTCTCCTTAAACCAGCTTTTGTAAGCATTTAGGATTGACTAAAATAGTCTCCTTAAACCAGCTTTTGTAAGCATTTAGGATTGACTAAAATAGTCTCCTTAAACCAGCCCTTGTAAGCATTTAGGATGGACTAAAATAAACTTTCGATTCATTTGGTTCAAAAAATTGTTGGTTTAATCAAGTCCACGATATTATTTTTGGATCGATTCAACCTGTGATCAACACGTTTAAATGCATTGACGGAAGAAAAAAATCGCTCATGGATATTGACGAGGGGAAAAAAAATCAGAAACCAATGAAAACGTAAAATATCAAAGGTTGGAAAAGATAGCCGGCAGGACAACCCCTTATGGCTTGTGGTTTTCCTCCCTACCGCGATGCTAAATCCGCGCTATCGGAGACCAGCAAATGGCCGGCAGCAACAAATTCGATATCATGGCAAAATATGATACATGGAAAGAAACGCATCTAATCCATGACCCCCTATTTATTATCTTAAGACGCAGCTTCCATTTCTATGTCGCACTTCCTGCCCATTCTTTCCTTTCCTTTTTTTTTTTTTTAGTTTCTTAGAAAAACATTAATTACTCACGCCTTCCATCCCCCACACTAACTCCATATATAACCCTTTTAATTCCCCCGTTCCCCCGCATACTCGCTCCTATCTCTCTTTTTATTGTCCACCCCCGTACTCCCTCCCTCTCTCTCTCTCTCTCTCTCCCCATTATTATTATTATTATTTTTTGATAAACAAAATGAAAGAAGAGGAGATGAAGACCTAAGCCCACTCCACATAGTAACCCTCAACCATCGAGACCCTCTTCTATCAGAGAATATTCGATTCGAGCGCCAGGAATGCACTCTCCCCATCAGAAGATGAGTACGTCACCTCCATACACTCTCTCTCTTTTGAAAAGGATGGCCATTCTCATTCTTGTAGCTGTCACCTCTCTACTCGCCTTCTTGGTGTCGATGGTACACCATGCCAGAGCACCCATGCGACCTTTCATCGCACGTATCCATGCCACCTTTCACCGTACGTATCATTTACATTCCTATTGTAATTTTTTATTAGGGGATGGATAAAAAATTTATCTAAAAATTTATATTTTTTTAAATAAATATTTTTTAAATAATATTTAAATAAAAAATAATTTATTTTTTATACATCAAAAAGTGGTTTTGAAATCTTACTATTTTTCTGAGTAAGTTACTAAAATTTATTCATATTTTCTATAATATCTTTCATGCTTTTAGGTTTCGAATAAATAAACAGTTGAGTTATTGGGCATTAAATTGAAATATTGGAAATGAGGATAGAATATTTTAAAAATAAAATAAATATCTATTTTACTGATTGATGAAATAAATGATTTAGTCATTTTTTATATGGATAAGATTTTTCTCATTTCATAGATAAATACTATTTATGAAAAAGTAACTTATCCATCCTGAAAAGTATGAGAACATGGATATGTGGGTCGATAGAAAAGTTGATTAATTTTTTTATGATATTTATCCATCAAAGAACGGATCTTAAATAGCTTCATTTGTTCCTTATGGCGACTTCCCTCTTCCACTGATATTCATCAATGATTTTTTTCCTTCCATCATTGCATTTACATGTGTCCATCACTGGTTGAATTAATTCAAAAATGATGTGGTGGATCTGATTCAATCAATAATTTTTTATTTGGTTTATAAGAAGTGGCTGAGAAAAAGTGTGATCAACAAAAAGTAGAAAAAAACTCGCTTTTTTGGTTGGAGTGTTTAAAAAAAAAATTAAAAAAAAAATTTCTATAAGAATATAATTCTTATATTTCATAGGAAAGAAAATCAATATAGGACAAGGGTCTTTAAAATTTTCATGGAATGAAAATTTAAAATTTTTTTTTCTAAAATTATTATTTTAAGTCATCAAAAGATCTATGAATAAAATGAACATTCTCATCACCATAATACCTCAAACCCTCTACCATAATCTAAAATAAAAAATATCACTAATTATCATAGTTTTTTATTTACAAATAATAGTAATGTGTTGAATAAGATAATATTTTTTCTTATATTAAGCATATAATAGTTATTTTATATAATTTTTTTTAAAAAAATGGATGATATAAGTCATTTTGTAATAAATTATTTTTTTATGATCGGTCGGTATGTTAAAATTATTTTTCTAAATATTATATTTTTAATAATTATTTTTTAAAAAAATAATATTTATAAAAAAAAAAAATTGATGAACCAAACGATAAATTACTGTGTACCTTTTTACATGGAGTCAGCCCTCTCTCCTTCCAGAGGAAGAATCAGTTCTCTCTCCTTCCACGCAAAGATGGTGGATAAGTGCTGGTGGTGCATATATTATTATTTCCACCATCACATGTGTCTGGTGAAACGAGACCGGTCATTCGCCAACCACATACTTTGTTCTCGTTCTTGGTAAGATAGCCTGGCTTCTTGAAACTTAGACATGTTTAGTTAGAAGGACTGGAATGGAAATGATCGATACATTTTAGCCATTTCATTGGAGAGGGAAGGAGAGGGTGTCATTTTTATTTTAATTTCACGAAGAAATAAAAAATATCTTAATTCTTCAAAATTTATTCTATATTTTTTTTGATAGTATTCAAATTTTATTCTAATTTTAATTTCAACCACCAATCAAATACATAAAAAAATATAATCATATCAATTATATATTTTAATTTTGATTTCAATTCTGGCCGCATCCTTTAACCATTGCAATGGTGACTTTCCCTGATTTTGTGCGTTTCGGTCCAGGATTGTTGTCATGACCGCGTGATTAGCTCCCTGCCTCATGGATTTTTTTTTGGGGAATCCATAATGGATGAATGTACTGTAGATGGGATATAGATTGCAACACTGGGTCAATCTGGCAAGTAAATTACCAATCATAATGCCGTGGATGACAAGGCGTAGAACCCAGAGGAGAGCATTGGACTGATATGCCATCTTGACTCACAAAACCAACTGCCAGGGCCTTGGTATCTTCAGAATTGATATTTTCTCCTACTCCATTGCATGCGAGACATTGATCGCATCTCCATTTCCAAAACCACATTGTGATGGAAAATTTGGCACTGCTTCTATTTTACTCTACCTGCAAAAGGAGAAAAAGAACCGTTGAACTGACTGTAAAGTAGATCTGTCGATGAGAAAGAAAGAAAACCAAACAGAGAATTTAGTCGTTAAAATATGAGCTCATGATGGAGAAGTCTGCTGGATGAGCTGCAGAAATACCCAGAGAAGCATGATCACAGAGGAACACACCATGGCAGTTGAGTTAAAAAAATGGTGCAAGACGAAAGCAGTTCATAGACGCATTGAGATGACCAAAAAAATGGAAGCAATAAAATGTCAAAAACAGTGACCACCTGAGCTGAATGCAATGAGGTGCAACAAAGGCAAAATGCTTCAGCCATGCATGACTTGAGACCACAAGTAACCAGTGATTATTTTAGCAACTGAAACGGATGATGCTGGCTTTAAATAAGTTGGTCATTGATGCTAAGGAAATGCATAATGCTGCTAAGGAGAGATGGCATATGAAGATACCATGCACAGGACAAATGATCCAGGCCAGTCTGAATTCGGGGGAAAGATGTGGATTAAAAGATAGAGAAGATCGAAACAATTGACGCTATGTAAAGAGAAAATGCTACGCCCATGACACGAAAGTCAAAACTAAAATTGGATGGCTCGCTAGAGTGATGGTACATCGAAATATAAAAATTAGGAAAAAAAAGGATAAGAAAGAGGTAAAGAGAAGTTAGAAGTGGTTCACATTGCTAAGGAAAATAGACCAAGATCAAACAAGCGTAGATCAAAGGTAGAGAATGAGGGATAAGGGAACAAAACCTTGAAAAACAAATGGATAAGTCAAGAAATCAATAACTACTAGGTGTTTGCTGCAGACAATGATCATAACAATGGACAATAGTAGACTTTCGTATGAGTGTTGAAACTTGAAGAAACCTAACAAAATCCAAAAATTTATACCTCTGTGTCAACCGTGGACCCATAATGCTTGCAAAGCCATTTCAAGCTCGGAGGCAGAATCCAGAGGGAAGGTTTATATTTAGTGGCCAAAAATGCACACAACAAAGAAAACTCAGAAATTGGATGAAGGAATTTGGACAGAGTGATGAGTATCTACAAATCAAGATTTGCCGTAGCAAACCGTATGGGATGGTAGGAAGTGTATCATACTATACCAGAACAAGGACATGCTAACATTCAGTACACCAAATTTCGTATTGTGGTATAGATAGGAGGGTATCATTAGTTTCATATTAGTTGTGTTTTGTAAATTAAGAGAAACTCTAGTTTATATAGGATGAGACCTTTTTTTTGTGAGGTGCTTTTAGTGACTAGTAGTCGAACTAGACAATACCTTATATATACAGGAGTGGAGATCAAGTTGTCCGAGCCATGAATATTTGACTGCAATATTGGCACCCACCATGGGATCAACGTGCCTCCTATAGATTATGGTGCACCTTCCACAACCTTACCCAGAGTCCTTTTGATTGGGAGGCCATGTTATGGTGTAGATGGAAGGGTATTATTAGTTTCATATTGATTATGAGTCAAAAGGAACTTTGGTTTATGAGACCCGTGCTATAGCGGCTAAAGACCAAAGTGGAGAATATCTTACATACATATGCTCAGAGATCGATCAACCTGAGTCACGAGTCTTTGACTGCAATATATTTCAATCAAAATTGAATATAAATTATGTATAAGCGATTGTGATGAAGGTCTTTAGAAAATTATTGTTCTTTAGCTAGCTAGTTGCTCACTTCTATCAAATTTTTTTTTATTAAAATTATCTAATTGAAGAGCAGAAAGAAATTCCTTCACCCTATATAACTTGAATCTTCTAAAAAAATAATAAAATAATAAAAAATATGAAAATAAGGTCTAGATCTTTTTCTATGATAGTAAAATAACCAATACTCTATAATTGGCTAGAATTCACCAAGTTTGATCAATAAGGATAGATTGGCGTTGTTGTGTATAGCATGTAAAATTTTACTGAAGCAAAAATATGATTACAATCATAAAGTATCTAATTATTATAAATTTATTTTATTGTATGTGTTTTGGAAATATTTAATATCAACCACTATTGAACAAGAACTTTGTATCCTAATAAAAATTTAATCATTACATATTTCTTTTATTATTTGTATATGCTTTGAAAATATTTATAGCATTGGAGTTATGGTACATCTCTATGCATGGGTGTTTGCACCTTTCCATCTCTTTTATATTTTATAGTAAAGTAAGTATAATGGCCAACAATGACATATATACTGTTACGATGGTTGCATTACATCTAACTTTTTTATTAGCAACTTCCATGACCACTATTTTGAGTTTATTATAAAAATTTGATTCAGTAACACAAGAATTTGATATATAAGTATAACCGATCTATATACCTTTTTTCCATTCCACTCCTAAGTAACAAACTACATTATGTCAAGTATTAGCAATCTAAAATAGTAATAATGGAAGTGTTACATAACATGCATGTAATTTTTTGGTCTAATACTCTTATATTATCATAACAATACTCTAGAAATATTTCATCAAAGGAAAAAAAACCCTTACATCGCATAGAAATCTTATAAACAAATATATTCATCATGATATATAAATTTTTTGTTACCGATCAAGCTAGCAGTATGGACATTGACAACTTGAAAAGGAGCAATAGAATAGTCATATAACCATTTAATGCAAGGCTAGCTTGTGTTACTACAACTATGTCTTCATGAAAAAATTACATTACTAATCTGTGACACTTCGGTTGCTTTCTTTTCCATGAAACTTGCAAATATGGTCAGCATATTGAGATTTTATATAATGCATTAGGTTGCCATAATATCCTATTGAAATCATTAATTGGCCAATATAACAGTTACAACAGCCACTGTGCATCTCAAAAAATAAATTTTGAATTTTTATTAAAATAATCATGAAATAAAAGCTAAGATGATGGTGTTATAATTAATAATAACAGGCAATAACAAAAAAAAAAAAACATCACTATTTTTTCTTTTTCTTTTATTAGATAAAATAACATATTTTGTTGGACCATCTGATTCTTTTGCGGACAATTTAGAGGGAAGAATTAAAATTTAGAATATTATTTTATCTAAAAGCAAGGACAAATGAAGATAGTAATCCTTATTTATCTTATGCTGGTTCGTTCATTAAAAATAGTAAAAAATAATGGCCGTTGTATTTTTTTGGTTATTATCTTAATAATATAATGAGATGGGACCAAAACAACATAACTGTTGTTTAAAACCGTTGGCCGGATGGAGGAGAAATTAAACAAAAAGACAGCCGGTTTTTTTACTGGACCCACAGTAATCCATGTCGGTGCCTGAATCACTAGCAATGTGACAATTATCCAGCCCATTTTTGGAATTCTTACCCTTTCATCAGCATCAGCCGTCAAATTTCCATCGGACATCCGCTATTCGATGACTGTTCCAAACGGTAAACGTAAGCATCTACCCTTGCATCCGAATTCCCCCGCCCGAATATCCCGTTAAAAAACCGCCCTCCCCTGTCTTGGCTCGCCTTCGCCCGTTCGCGTCCTTCTGCCGACGGATGGTCATCTTTCTCCCTAAAGAAGGATTCAGCTTCCTTCACACGAAATGACCGTTGGATCTTGTAATGACCGCTTAAGATGTGCAGGCGGATGAATAGAGAATCCGTGTAATTCACGATCCAACGGTCAATATTGAGAACAAAGATAAATCATTCTTTTAGACAAAAGATACAACCGGAGCACCTGTAGACCCGTCGTCGCTTCGGCCTTCCCCATTTATTTTTCAATTCAAAGCCATTAAAAACTCCGTACCTCCCGAGCTTTCCCCTCCGACATCAAGGGCCTTTTTTTTTTTAAATAAAAAAAATTATCTAAAAATCTATATTTTATATTTACATAAAATATTTTTTATATAAATATTAAATAAAATATTTATATTTAAAATATTCCATCCTTATTTTCAATATTTTCATTAATAACTCAGCTATCTATTTTTTTTAAATCTAAAAAACATAAAAATATTATAAAAAATATGAATAAATTTTAATAATTTATATAGAAAAATAGTAATATAAAAAAATATGAATAATAAATTTTAAAGTAATTTACTCAAAGAACATAGATAATTTTTTTAAAAATATTATCTAAAAAAATATTTACCTAAAAAAAATATAGTTTTTGAGATAAATATTTTACCAGCTCCTCCGTCACCGAGATCCCATCTATCCAATCCAATGGCGTCGCTCTCTCTTCCGCTTCCCTCCTCGACGAATCTCCTGATGGCCAAGCGCCGCCCATTCGCCGCCTCAGGCTCCTCCGCCGGCCGGAGGGTGCTAGTGTCGTCCGGCGAGGCAAGGCTGCGGCCTTGATGGGCCTCGTTGTGCTGCATTGCACTCCGGAACGAGATCGGATGGGGCGAGCCGGCGGGGACAAGAAGGTCGAGGCTAACGGCGGAGAAGGCGAGGGTGCTGCGGAAGGAGATGCGGGTGACGGAGAGCTGGCACGATGCCATGTACCATTACGCCATCGCCACCCGGCTCGCTTCGCCCGAAGATCATCAGCCCTCGGCTGAGCTAATTCCGATCTGCTACCCCGACTCTCCCTCGGATCGCCAGTTCTCTCTCTACTCATTTTTGCCACCCCTTTTTCGTTAAGTTTGATCGCATCTAGACGAAGGAAGGATCCTGGGATATACTGGGGTTTGAACGGTGATCCTCCTACCCACCCCCCCTCCTCCTTTTTCCCTACACGGCGCTTTTGAAACATGGTGTATTCTAGATTTTAAATGAGTTCACGTGTCACAAGCGAGTGATGGGCCATGCCGCTGCTCTCAGCTTTCTTGTGTGGCTGTCGACGGTTGGCATGAGGCACAATGAGCGTGCGTCATATGGAACATAACTGTTAGATTGATATGTTGAGTGGAGCCTTTTGTATATATTCAATAAAATGAAACTTTACTGAGCAGTTTGATATTAAAAAAGGGTCTAAACTAAAAAAGGATTTGTGTTCAACTTTTACCAAACAAAGATTCAGTCACTTCTGTCCTGTGCTCTGATTAAAAGGATTAGCATGGAGAGCTTTCAGAAAGCTTGAGGATAAATAGGTATTTTATGCTATGGAAGTAATAATATGTGCATTTGCCATTACAGCGCATCAATGCACTAATAAATCAGGTTATTTATGGTATAATGGATGAAGAATAAATCATTGAGACAAGAAAGGAAATCTAGATAATAGAAAAATACAGATTAACTTGTGTGGACTTTTTGCATAACTGTTAGAGAAGTAATATGCTTCCTTAATCAGCAATGAAAAATTTTGTTATGTTTGGATAGAGGTGGCAATGATTAGATATTGGTTGGATCAACTGACATTCATATCCATCTCAGATTGGATTGGGATATATCTAAAATTTCTCTTTCATTCGATCTCTCATTTTGTCCTATTTCTAGTATCTCTCCATTCCTCCATTCATGCCCTTCTCCATTCCTCATCTCAATCGCTCCACCATCGTCCGCTATAATGCTTGAGAAATCCTCCCTCCTTCCCTGACCTAATTTCTCCTTTGTCATCTCTTTCACAATTGATTGGATCAATTCACTCTTTTAATCAAAAATCCTAAGCTCCTCCGATCTTTGATTAAAAAGAAGCAAAAAGCAAAATAAAATAAAATAAATGATTAATCTATATGGAAAAAACTCTTACCTTAATCGAGTGGGTGACCAGAGGCTTGGAGCGGTTGAATAGGCATGCTTAGATGATGGCCAGGGTTTTGTCAGAACCCTAGCTACCCCCTCTCTTAAGCAAATAGTCTCAAACTCCATCTCGCTTCCTTTTCATTGTTAGCACATTCCTTGTCCACCACCAAGCCCTGGCACTAGCAAGCTCTCATTGACGTTGTTGCTTCCTCTCCGATATTGGCATCCTCCTCATCCACCACCAAGCCTTTGCCGGGATATTGCTATGGGTGGAGGGGAGTGGTACCCATCGGATCACCACAGTGCTATTAGGGTTTAGCCCTTGGATGTCCGGATGGGGGGGAGTGGGACCTAGACTAGGTGTTTAGATTTTATTTAAACAAGAGAGAGATATTATAAGTTTTATTAAAACAAGAAAAAATGAGAGATATATTATCAAAGTGGATTTGGAGCACCGCATATCATTATTCATATCTAATCTAAATTTATTATATATTTTTTTTTCTAAAACACATATCCATCTTTTCTCTTAATTAGGTTGGATAAAATCTGTCCCATTAGATCAGAAAAAATGCCATCCTCATGTTTGGACAAAATTATTAAAGAACTTAAGCCAATTCTAATACGTACCTCAAAGACAGTTAGGCTCTTCCGATAAGAAACAAGCTATTTTTGGAGACTACGAACAACAAAAAGATATTTTAATTCTACAATTTTTGTCTTTATAAAAACAAATATCTAATGAAAGTCAATCTGCACATTTGTTTGAATATATTTTCTATAGTTTAAGCTTCCAATACCTTTTCCAATTATTAAGTTTATTGCAAAGGATTTGGTAAGGTCATCACATTGTTACATGTGAAATTACCATGCTATTTATCTTGTTTTGTTTTCTCTTTTTGAAAGTAGGGGCGCGCAGAGAACAAGCTTCGTAGGATAAAAGGTGTTGATCCCCTCCAAAATAATCGTGACTCCTCAACATCCAATGATGATGTATTCGAACTTCAATTTTTTTTATGCAATTATTGAAATATTCTGTCAGCACGTAAACTTACATTTTTATGATGGTACGTACATGATAAATAAATAAATAATATATATATTGATGGATGGTTAGATTTTTTGCCTTATTATCATTATTTTTTTTAAATAAAAAAATCTTATGTACTTTTTTTTCATGAAAATATTTTTCTTCTCTTTTAATTCACATGAAAAAATCTGGATAGGCTGCCCGTTCTGCAGGTACGTGTCGCACCCAAACTATCCTCGGAGGGGATTCAGCCTTCCTTCCACCACTCCTTCAATATTTCTTTTTCTAAATTTTTCTTCAAAGTTTAACAGCGGCTATCTCTATTAGCGGAAGATGGTATCGGGAAAGTTGCATCCCGTTCATGAGGCAACGGGAACACCTGGGCACCCTTCATTTTTAAACGGACGCACATGATCATCTCATTATTTTCCCCGAATCATCTCACACACTCCCTACAGTATTCCGGCGGAGTATCTGAACTGACTGATATCCTTCGCGAAATTATCCGGTTCCGGATATGGATTCCACGTGGTATCGTGTACCCATCATCCCACCATCGGCAGATGTAACATCCCATCCTCTCCCCCCGCCTCTTCCCGTCGTCTCCCGCTCCCCTCAAAATCCCCACTCGAGAACCCTCCAAAAACCCCTCTGATCTTCTCCTGCCTGTTATTCTTCCTATCGAACATTCTTTCAAATGGCAACGGTTGCTTGGCCGACCGCGCACACCGGTCTCTACTGTTCCTGCTCTTCCTTTCTTTCTCCTCCTATTCATCACTCTTCCCTCCTCCACGCCAAAACCCTAGCATCATCACCCACCACGATATCCGGGTTCCTCCATTCAGACTTCCTCGGATATGCAATCCGGTCGATTAAACCAAAGATTTGCTCGCAATCCAACAACCAGAGCACTGCCGTTCGGATGTCCTGGGACGGGCCCCTCTCCTCCGTCCGCTTGATAATCCAGGGCAAGAACCTCGACGTAGTTCCCCTTATTCCTCCCTCCTTTTCTCTTGTGTTCGATTTCTTTCTGGTTTCTTGGTTGTTTATCTTGCGACTTTGCCTTGGGGTACTCTGTGCACCAGTTGACGGAGCCGGTGAAGAAGCACGTCGAGGATAAGGTGGCCAAGGCGGTGCAGAAGCACAGCAACCTCGTCAGGGAGGTCGACGTCCGGCTCTCCGTCCGCGGCGGAGAGCTTGGCAGAGGCCCCCGGGTTCGGAGATGCGAGGTATGGACTTGCTACTCCTTTCTTTTTTAATCTAATATCATTGTGGGATTGATTGTGTGGTGGTTTTAGGTTACTCTGTTTACCAAGAAGCATGGGGTGATTCGGGCGGAGGAGGATGCGGAGACGCTCTACGGGAGCATAGACTTGGTGTCGTCGATCATACAGAGGAAGTTGAGGAAGATCAAGGAGAAAGAGTCGGATCATGGGCGGCACATGAAAGGGTTTAATCGGCTCAAGTTTCGGGAACCGGAGGCTCCGAGAATCATTGGGAAGGATGAGGAAGAGGACCGGGATTTGGTAGGGTTGGCACCTGATCAAGTGGATGGCGAACCTTTGGGCAAGGTTTGTATTGCTCATTTTGATTTTCTTCTATTTTGGCGGTTTGGTTTATTTCATTCATGCTTTAGTTATGGTCTTTCACTTGTTCATGTGATCTCCAGTTTGTTTCTAATATATGTCATCTCACATTCAAATCAGATTCATTCCATATTTCTCGTGTTACCCTATTCTTTAATGCTACTTCAAAGATTGTGATTGTGTTACCTGTCAATGAAGGGTCCGGGGCTCTTCTAACGTGTCGGTGGACTCTTTTCCGCACGCCACCATCTTTCCTCTGTTCTTTATTTGAAGTTAGTGAATATGAAGAGAGAGTGGAACAAACAGAAAGCCCATAAACCTACCTGCTATCTCTCAATCTTTCTCACACGCTTAAACACATAACAATGCATATTACCACAGATATAAACATATATATAGACATATGCGGGAGGTAGATTGGTAGATAACCTAGACTCTACATCTATGATGTTTTTTTTTTCCTGAAAAAAAAAAAAAAAGAGAAAAAACTTAGGCGTTCAATAGATGAAGTTGGTTCAAGTTTTGTGCTACAAAATGATTACAGAAAAGGTAAAAAAGACTTGAATTAATCTATTAATGTTATTTAACAGTCTGAAAATATACAAAGATTAAAATACCAAGCAAATTGAGGCATGCTTTGGGTTGCACTTCAATTGTAGTATAACTTGTGTTCCCCGGATGCAAACAATTTAGGAATGATGTTCCCCTGAGATACAGGGAACTGGTAGTACTCTATGGCTGGGGCTTGTAAGTTCAATTTACAGGCTTATCATGGAATTAAGAAACTCCAATGTAAGATACTCGTACAATGGGACCGAGGCACTAAATTTCTCTTAATCCAATCTATTGGACCTGAACAATCTTGTACGAGGACCCATGGAAAAACTAAACACTTTATGAGCCCATCATGTTGCAAGTGCTTCTATATCTTATATCCAAGTGATACTCAATTACTAGATTATACTTGTCATGACCACTCACAAGTGCTTGCATATTCTTAAAAGGGTATCAGTCATTTGATCGATCCATCCATGGGAAAGGCTTTCTCAGTTTAAAAAGTGCAAGCGTGTGTTTGCATGATAGAGCAAGGCAGGTTAATCATCAAATCTTATCGTGATTTTTGGTTGGATCCAATTGATCAGGTTAAAAGAATTTTATCAGAAGTGGAACCTGTTGTGTATGAGACAGTTATCAGGCTTTGAAGTTCTTTATAAACCCATATTCTGGAGTTTTCTTTTGCAAATGCTTCAACAATTGTGCTAAGTTTCATCATGTTTGAACTTGAGATGTGTACTTTTAAAAAAGTTTTGAACAATTTAATTATATCTTGAGAGTAAGTCACCGCTAGACTGCTAAATGTTATTTTACTGGCATTAATAGCATGCCTCAAATTAAGTGACCCCTTGTCAAATTTGATGAGGGTTATTTTTGGTGGTCTGTAAGTGCGAGAAATGTTGGAAGTGATTCTAGAGGAAGTGAGTTCCTTAAGGTGAGTTCTAGTTACATGTCGGCAGCCATGAACTTATGAAGTGACAAGAGTGGGTTGGTCAAGCAAAGTCAACCACGAGCAGACGTTGTGAAGAGCGGCTAAACCTACGTTCTAGGTTCAACCATGGTCAATGATAAAGAAATATCAATATAAAATTTAAGCATGGCCACTTTCAATTGATGAAAAATGACAACAACATTTATATCAGCTAAAGTCACTTCAAGTGTGAGCCAAATGCATAAATTATTTTGATCAGTTTATTAAGTTGTGCAAATCTAAATTCTTGAAAGTAGACCACTTACATGACTTATGTGACTTGGATGCACTCTCTGTTTGTACTTTATCCGACTAAGGTGAATGAGGTAGAGGTGTTGCTTTAGTAATACCACACTACCACTATTCATAAATTTGTGCTTTTAATAGATGTGATGGAAAAAAAAGGAAAATCTTGCTTCTCATTTGATATCCCAGCCTCATGGGTCCATCAGTTGCAAGGAAAACCAGCTTCAGACCAATATGAAGATCATTATATGTTAGTCGACATTGGAGGTTCCATCATCAATGGACACAAACCAAACTTTTATATAAAGAAAGCAAGGTGTTCTTTTATTCTGCATCTTAAAATGAAAAAGAGAACGCATGGAATGTAGGGGCTGTCTAACCACTCAGAGGGACCTATTCACACTTTTGGCCATCTAGGGCTATTGTCATGCTCAATGGACATGAGCGTATGGGGGAATCTGCTCCTCTATTGTATCTAAAGATAGACGTCAAAATGTTGGAAATGTTTCATCTGTACAATCAAGAGGAGGTTGCATGGTAAAATTAGCTATTTTAACAAAACCATAGAGGGAAAAGAAGCCAACATAACAATGACATTTTCTCAAATAAGGCTATGAAAGGGGACTCAAATTAAATGAGTTTTCCTTCTTTGCTAAGTCTCAAAGAGAAATAAACACATCTTTTGATCTTGTTCAAACATGGTGAAGCTTTTGCAAGCACTTCATCAATTCATGGGTTTATCTTCTCAGAACACCTTTAATGCAAGGCAAGGATTAAGGCGTTGTTTGCTGAGGCCTTGTGGGCTTGCACTACCATGCTATATACCATGTTAGTTCTTGATAAACACTTGCATCATGACCTTGACATGACAAGCAGTAGCAAGTAGCTGGTATTGTGCTAGTGCCACATTCTGCTAAGGCATTGGCAGAATATGTAGTGTGTTATTTCATCCATTCTGAGTGGTGCTTTATTCCATGGTTCAAGGAAGCATCGCTGGGAAAAATTTATAGTCCAGTTGGCATGTGAGACTTGGTTAATGGTAGAGATAATCATACCTCCAGAAAAGGATAGAATTTTCCTAGAAATCTCCTAGAATTGAGCAAATACTTTTGTTTTCCTTTGTGTTTAAGGAAGAATATAATAATAACAAAGTAAAGTGGCTGAGAAAAAGAAGTAGGGCTTGGATCCTGTGCAATAATTGTATTGTTCCTTAAATAGTGCAGAGACACATTGCATGAGGAGGTTGGCATTGCTAAGCAAAGTGGAGCTCTGCAAGCATGCCCACAGTTTGTGTTTCACGCAATGCTTTTTAAGCCTGAAGAGACACCCAAGATATATGTCATGATAATAATGTTCTCAGTTGAGTCAGACAAAAATGATAATGCAATGTGAAACCATATAGGAGAATAGAACAAAAACTAATGTGTTATGCATGGTTGCAGGATTCTAAATAATAATCATTAAATATCGGTAATTTGATGTAGTAGAGAGGTGAATACTGCCATGATCTAGATAATGGCATATAGCAGGAATTGGGGAGCATGACAAAGGGACTTCAAGTTTACCTTATATACTTACTATGTTGGGAAGCTTATGAAGTGACTTTTTGGAAGTGTGTTGGACAGGATAAAGGAGTATTCATCATTAAAATAATTACTTGACATTGCCATGGCTTTATTTTGTACATCAAATTGGAGGATTATTAAGTTGGAGTGATATCCATAGTAGTAGGAGAAACCTTAGGGATGATGGATTTGGAGGCCATTTCTTCTGATCTTGCTTGTGTGGTGCTAAGATATAGCTGAGGGAGAATAAGTGATTGTGGAAGTGCAAAGCAAAATGTTTTCTTGAGTTAGTTTCTCCAATAATTTTTGTTGCAACTGGTGGTGCCATTTGTTGGTTGTGAATTTAAATTTAACCAAGCTCTGGGAACTTGGTTTTTGCTGAGCTGAATATTTTGGTTTTAGTACCTTCAATGCTTTTCACAATAAATGTCTGATTTTGAGTTTTTTCCAAAATATTTTAAGAAGTAGGAATAAAGAAAAATAGAGAAAAATAAAATGAGTTGAGAGATTATATTGAATGACAATTTAAAGCATATGGTTTTGTTTGAAACTACTATGTATATATTACTTTGTATAGTTTAAGTAGTTTGAAATCCTTCATGTTGGGAGAAATATTAAAAATATAAAATATGGGGGACTAGAAATTTATTGGAAGTATTACAAGCAAGAGAAATAGATTTAGCACCATTCTGAACAAGAAATGTTATTGATGGAGAACATTATACACCAAGATTGATGGAGATGCAAGATTGGAAAGCAGCATGACTTAGGGACTTTTCTTAGAATTTGGTTTTACTTGTTGATTATCTGTATCTTCTTGTTTTATGTGTTTTTAGTTTGTAATAGGTCAATTAAAATCAAGGGCTATGATTAAAAGATCTTAACTTTTGCTTTAATAGCTTGATGAGCAAGTTACTGTAGCAATACTGTTCATGAGTACTGTTTTCTACAGTAACTATGAAAGTAATGTATTATGAGGGTACTTTAGGGAGTTGAAAAGTCCTTAGCTTTTTTTTTACTTTAAATATGAGAGTCGAGTTATGTAATTAAGTTCTATGCAGAATATGAATGAAAAAGAATGAAACTGCTTTTGTTTGACTCGAGTAGTGTGATTCCATAGTGAAGATGTGAGACCATCAAACCCTAGGTGCGATTCCTAGATCTTGGAGTGAGTCCTGTATTGTTTTCGTTCCTCCTTCCCTTATTCTTGTTCAGAAATTCTATGTTTTGATTTCATTTTTTTTCCTTTTACATCTGATTCTGTTCTTTATTTCCCTTCAAATTTAACGCAATGTCTAGTTGCAGAATAAGTTGGGGGAGGGATATTCCTTGCACTGAAGGAATTGGCCTATTCCATGGAATATGCATGTTTTGTTGTTTGGTTGAGGAATAACTGCAGGATAAATGTGGAGAGAATAAGCTGTATTTGATGCACATTAAACTTTCTGATAATTGGAGTTTATCGTGAAGGCCAAATTGCTCTATTGTTTTTCTGAGTGTTACAGAATGGATTAGGGAAAAATGGTAATTGAAGGAAATAGGGACAAGCCCATTCCGCCATGTAAGTCTATTCCATCATTTTGGTGGAATAGACTGATACCGAATCTGGCAATATCCCCACCACAGTTTAAGCCCCTACTCTTTGGTGTTTGGCAAGAATTTTGGGGTATATCCCCCTACTTATTCTGCAACCAAACACCATCTATGTCTAGGAATCATCTTTTATCTTTGTCTTTGTTCTTTTAATGACAATCTATCTATTTTTAGTTCTTCCTTGCTTCTTCCACACCTATTTCTGCTTTCCTTACTTTTCATTCTTTTTAGTTTTTTGTTTCAATAGGTCTCTTGTATATTGTGAAAAGAAAATCAGATTTTCTCCAGAAATTCAAGCAAACACTTGATTTTGGTTATTCATTCGCATAAACCCTTAAAACTCAATTTAAGCCCTAGAATCCTAAAGCCTAGGTAGATGCTAGTCGTCCATTACCTATTTTCTTCAAAAAGATGACCTTGCTAGTCCAGTTTTATTGAAAACTCAGGTCTCAACATGAAGTTCCAGCATCTTTAAGTTTCAGTTCTATGATAAACCCTTACACGTTTCTTTCTTCCATAGGCTGTCCTCCATCAAACATATATGCCTTCATGTCTAGCTATTTTTTTCGCTAATGCTTAGAAAAAATTATTTCCTAATTCATGAATTTTGCTTGTTTTAAATCCCCCATTAAATGTAATTATGCTCTGTAAGGTCCTGTTTTGTTTCTACAAATGCAAATTATTAGTATGTAGCAAGTGTTATAAAAATTTATGTTTCCTTCTGAGTTTTTTGGAACCTATTACTTGTGTTTAGACCAACTGAAATTTCATATACTTTAAGCATAATGTTAAGCAAATGCTTCAGAGAGGATTTTATTAGCCAAGTTCAACTCAAGAAATCAAGAGAGAAACTTAAATGAGGCTATTAGCTTTAATTTGTTGAACTTGGTAAAATTCAGCTAAAATTGACTAAAACTGGCTAAAACTAGTTGAAGCTTCAAACGAGGGCAAGTTTCCACCCAATATTGACAAAAAGAAATTGGTCCTGCAGAAGATTTTCAGTTTTGGCTAAAACTGAAAATCTCTGGATTTGCCAACCTACCTGTGTTGGAATGTCCATGCTGTAGTAATGGAAAGATATTGACCCATTACAATGTAGACAAAAAGTATTATGTAATTATATTCGTGCAGACGAAGAGGCAACCTACTTCCATCATCTTATTCACTAGAATTTTTTGAAAATGCTTCCTTACCCTGATTGATGTATTGGCGCATGGCAATATCTATCGATGACCTAGACTTGTGAGTGACTTCATTCATGGTCAATCTTAGTTACAGTCTGAAACTAAAGAAAACTATTGAAAATTAAGAGGAAAAGGAAAGCATATCTAATTATTTAGGTATGAAACCATTGGTCATTTTTCTTTGGTTCACTCTTTGGAGCTTGAGTATCTTCAGGTAAGATGATATCTATACGGAAAGATATTGACCCATGACAGTGTAGACAAAAAGTATGATGTAATTATATTTGTGCAGATGAAGAGGCAACCAACTTCCATTATCTTATTCACTAGAATTCTTTGAAAATGCTTGCTTACCCTGATTGATGTATTGGCATATGGCAATATCTATCAATGACCCAGACTTGTGAATGGCTTCGTTCATGGTCAATCTTAGTTACAGTCTGAAACTAAATAAAACTATTGAAAATTAAGAGGAAAAGGAAAGCATATCTAATTATTTAGGTATGAAATCTTTGGTCATTTTTCTTTGGTTCACTCTAGGAGCTTGGGTATCTTCAGGTAAGATGATATCTATACTCATAATGTGGAAAAAGGCATTGAAGCACCCACAAAATATGAAAAGTCTCTAGGATTCTGAGAGCTATATAGACTACAAAAGCAACCTAATGTAAATGGTGGCAGAGCCATGGGATGAATAGAAAGAGTCTATGCAATGCAAAGGGTATCAGAACATGAAGAGAACAAAGCTATGTGAAGAGAGACTTCACTGCAAAGATGGATGAAAAATAGGTGGAGAAGCCCACCTGGAAACAAAATGCTGCAGTAGTTTGTGGCACTTTGTGAGAGACCAGAGCTTAATGTGCTCTGAACTTGAGGTTATTCTTTGTTATTTATATAGGAGCAAAGAAAGTGAGAACTTCATCTCTTCTCTGGAGTTCCTCCATTAATGGGAGGAACAAACCAATTGATGGATTCTATCAAGACATGGGTAGATCTCAACCCTTTGTATGAGATCATGCTGACTAAGGAAAGATTTTCTGGTCTTGCAAGATCTTACAGGATTCTAAGTTGGACAATTTAGCACCATCCATGATCCATGAAGAAAAATGCTCTTTATCTGAAGAGTAATTGTATCAAAATGGGTCCTTAATTGGTGACACATCTGAGCTCTTTGTTTGAAGCTTGCATGCATCCTTAACCACCTAGTTATAAACTACATTTTAAGATCAGATGGTTGGCTTACTCAAGAGGAAGAGGCAGTGGTGAAGTGACCATAAATCCTCATTCAAAAGTGGGCCAGGCCTTCTGCGTTCTGGCAATAATAGCAACTTTATAAATCACTACTGAGTGTTAAAAGGGTGTACCATACCATACCAGTACCATACTGACACTGCCATATTGTACTGAACCGCATATTGATATTGTAATAAGATTTTGCTAGTACGGGATTCGGTACCGAGATGGTAAACCTTAGTTTAAAATGACTATAGAGCCCTCATACTTTGATTTTATTTGAGGAAGGTCATATTGGTCATTTAACTATTCACTGATTGTAACTGGATGATTCAGAGAAGTGATTCCAATCATTAAGGTGAATCCCATGCTACCTCGGAAGGTTAGGTGATCTCATCATGTTAATTGAGAAGTCATGCTGTCAACCAGCAGGGTGGTTGTTTCAGTGTTCTTTGTTTGGAATCCTGTACCATTCTTGAATTGGTTCTAATTGATTTTCCCAAAATGTTTTGGAGCCAAGATGCATGGTTAGGATTTCCCCTCAATCATAAACCTGATATACATGTACAGTTCGAGAAAAACAATGTGTAGGATCAAAACCGTAACATTATCTGAGCATGTGAATGTCAGTCATAAGCGTAAATTGGGATATCATTGTTTATACTTGTGTCTGTGTGTATTAAGGATATGAACTGTCAGATGCAAAACATAAGGATGTGAAATTATATATGGTAACTAGCATTAAACATTACTGAGAACTAGTGCGTGCCATATACTTTTGTTTCTGATGGAACTAGTTGAAACAAGTTAAAGAGGGCAACTCAGGTGAATCTCTGTTTTGATTCCTCAATTTTTTTCAGCAAATCATAAGAACTGAAAAATCTTGAGCCAGATGCTTTGTCCTGGATTAGTCCACAAACCATATTTGCATTAACTTCATTATGGGAATGATCACAGAGAAATGTCTATGATCATGACTTTATTGGTCAGGTGTCTAGGTTATAAATCCATATTTTTTAAGTCTTGGTTCCAGCCGTGCAAAAATAAGTGGCCTCAATCGACCGTAATGAATCTTTTTTTATTTTTTGCACTTTTATAGTTGGCTGAAAATTTTGTACAGCAGGCTCTGTGTTATGTTGGATTTAACGCCATTGATGTATGTGCTTCAACCATTGGCTTCTCTAACTGTGATCATCGCACCAACTAGATTCTTGGACTGCATGTTTTTCAGGTTGTGCGTACAAAATATTTCGACATGCCTCCACTGACGGTTGAAGAGGCCAAGGAGCAGTTAGAGAATGTTGATCATGATTTCTTTGGTTTCAGAAATGAAGAAACTGGTAAAGATCATGTACAACTCTTGCTTGAGCTAGGTTCTAAATTTGCTTGTGTGGCTGATTCAGAGAAGTGTGTTTTCTCTAGGTGAGATAAATATTTTGTACAAGAGAAAAGATGGGGGATACGGATTGATAATTCCTAAAGATGATGATGATGATGAAGTGCAGAAGCCCGACACAGAGACAGTGGGGGCTGCAGAAGATCCCTCTATTGCAAAGCAGTTAAGTGGATAATGCTGTAGAATGTCTTGTAAAGTAGTGTATCCCGCAGCATGCTCCAACTATTTCACCATGGAGTTACTACGTCCGCTAATTGTTGTCAATCCTGACGTGTGAACCTGTTCTTGGATTCTACTCTTGGAGTAGAATTTTGTAGCTGTTAATCTTTTATGAACGTGCAGTACTTGTCCTGGTCTTGTCATACTGCAGACAAGCAATTGGAACCGTAACCTTGATTTCAATTGTATCATGCATAGTTTATCAACTGACTCAAACAAGTTTGTTTATTTGTTTTGATTCTGACTTTCACAAACAGCGATTTTAAAAATGAGCATTGCTTAAATGGTTGGATGGCGAATTCATTTAGAGATTGAGGGGGTCGAATGATGTTGAGGAGCTGTTGGACTTGTGAGAAGATTACAATTTACCAGCGTATTCTTGGAGCTTTTTGTGATGCAATTTGCTAAAGTTGGGGACCTGTGGAGGCTGTACGTTCAACTTCAGCAGGGCATTGCCTCTGCTTTGTAAGGAAAAGTTAAGGATCTATTTATAGATCAACAAGAAGATTGTGACAACGGTGAGGAAATTCTCTTTCCCATGTTTGTGGTTGGCTCACGCATTCCTACTAAACCATATATCCGTTTCTGCTGCCTTCCATGTTGCGTCGCTTGCTTTTGACGTCAATTTTCCTCAAGAAACCAGCCAAGCTGAAGGAAGATCAACAAGTAGCAGCCAAATCTTCTTTTCCACCACACCAATCTCCAATCTACTCCATCAACATTAAGTATCCATTCCCCATTCCATTATTTTGAGCAGTCCATTACAATTAAATTTATTATATTAGATAATATCTCAATTAAGTAATCGATTTATCATAAATTTTACTATTTAAATTTGAATAATAATTAATCTGAATTTAAATAGATTTCAAATCTTATTTATACTTAATAGGAGTATCGATAAAAGTCTATAAATAAATTCTATTTCTATCCATAAAAATAGTTGTAGAATTCATCATTATTACTATGATATAAAGAACGAAAGAAGAAAGAAAAATCGATCTTCAAGTAGAAAAGATGTTTTTTTTTCTTTTATGTTGAATTCTTTTACATCATGTATGTTTCATGAAGATTATGAAAATTTTCATATGATCTTGAATTTATGATGTTCTCGGTTATAGCATGCATCTAAAATATTAAAATTATAGTTTATATATTATATTTGAAACTATATGGATAGATAAACTGCTTCCATTTGACAACCACTGGTCTTAACTAGGTAAAAGGGATTTTAGACTTTCAGACTACATGTAACATATATCAAGCAAAATATTTATATATATATATAGCCAAAGAGTCCCTCGTATCAGCCATAGATATCCGGATTAGAAAACCTGGGCGTCGGAATAGCCAGCAGTGGCTTCTCCTTGGTCATGGTAATCCCCGGCCTCTCGCAGAGATCCAACTCCACCCCCTCCGGCACCCTCCACTCGAAGGCGTGCAGCAGCGTTGCCACCAGCAGAGGCAGCATCCTCTCCACCAGCGGCAGCCCCGCGCAGCGCCTCCGGCCCGCCCCGAAGGGAAAGTACCAGAACTCGGCGCCGCCGCCGCCCCTTTCGTTTAAGAACCTCTCCGGCCGGAACTGGGCAGGGGAGTCCCAGAGCCTCGGGTCGGTGTGGATGGCCCAGACGTTGGTCACCACGCGGGCCCCAGCAGGGACGAGGTACCCGCCGCCAAGGATGCAGGGCTCGGAGGGGACGCGGGGGACCAGCAGCGGTACCACCGGGTGGAGCCGCAGCGCCTCTTTGATCACTGCCCGTAGATACTTGAGCCTGGGGACGTGGGACTCCTCGACGGCCGTGTCGGGCCCGCCGACCACGGCGGCAAGCTCCTGCCGGGCTTTCCGGTCGATGTCGGGGTGGTGCATCAGCTCGGCCATGATCCACTCCACTGTGGTGGAGGTAGTGTTTGTGCCTCCGACCAAGAGGTCCTGCCCAACATGATCCTTTTCTTGTTAGTTTTTCTTTTTCCTTTTGTTGTTAGTTGATCACTCGGGTGTCTTTTGTTGCTGCGTGCGCAGGTACTTTGTTTGACTGTTATTTTATATTTGATCCTTGCATGTATACATGCATGCATGCGTCATATTTATTTACCTATCCCTATCAACAAAGAGATAAACTAGATTCAGATCGGCTGAATTTATCTCCAAATCTAATCAAATTCTTCACTATTAAATATGCATTGGCCTCCATGCCAAAAAACGTTAATAGTTATTTTTTCATCCATCCAGGTTTGAAAAAAAAAAAAAAAAAAGTCTGATCATTAATGTAAATGGGACAAAAATCCATATGCCATTAATACGGATGGACAGAAGCTCACTGCGCTGAAGGTTGAGGTTTAAATTTACATTTATTTTAAAGTATTTTATTTATTCTATAAAATTTATATTTATTTAAAAATATTTTTATTTATTTTAAATATATATTTAAAAAAAATATTATATTTATTTTATCTAAAATTTATATTTATCTTGTATTATTATTATTTATTATGGGGAGATAGAAAATTACCTCCATCATTTGTAGATGGAACAAGCTATATTCCATCTCCTCGTAATAAACAATAACAAAGCAAATACAAACTTTACTAGAATAAACTCTAATAAGTCTGGAATAGATAGAAATGCTGTGACATAAATATATATTATATGAAATAAATAAAAATATTTTAGAATAAATATAAATTTAGATCTCATCCACATTAATAGCATGTTTATTTTTATTTTAGCATTTTCAAACCCAAATAGATAGAAAAGTATCATTAATTTTTATTTTTATGCTAAGGTTGAAATTGGACTGAATACATATTGATTATTCATATTTATATTTATTTTGTTTGATGAATACAGATAACAATACAGATATCAATCAGATGCAAAAATTCATATTCATATTAATTTTAAACGGATATGAATATAAATTAAAAAAAATATAAATATAAATATAAATAAGTCAGAAAATTAAACTTTACGACTATAGAATCAAAGATATTGCTAAATGGATGATAAATCAAGTTGATAGAATGCTAATATGATTCTTTTTTTCGTTAAAAGTTTATAAGTATTATATAAAATTAAATAGAATTATGAATGGAATTGGATATTCAGATAGGAATAGGATAGTAGGCTATCTATATCCATATCTATTTTTCTTTGAAGGATATTGAATGGATACGGATACTAGTTGGATGCTTAAATTTCTATCTATATCCAGATAGATTTGGATATAAAAATAGATATAGACGAATATTATCTAATCTATTTTCATCTCTATTTGCTGCATGGAGATCTGTGTGGATTGGATGGTGGGGAACTTAACCGAATTTGAAGTCAAAAATCATATAATTTGGAAACCTCTAGTCGATACATCAAGAGATCACAAAATTTTAACCACTTGATGCATAGATAAGGATTTTCAAATTATGTAATTTTTGATATATAAGTAATTTAGACATAATAGATCACATCTAATGAATCAAATCATCGATGTAGAACCTCCATTAGATTTGATTGTATTTAAATAGAAATCCATTCGAGTATATCCAAGTCCATCTCTCTCTCTCTCTCTCTCTCTCTCTCTCTATATATATATATATATATATATATATATATATAGCTAAACATATTTTATATATGGTAACTACACGGACAGATGAGCAAGTACATGTAAAATAAATATAAAAATAAAAAAAATTTAATTGATAAAATTTGAATTCATATGGCCTCTCTCTTATAGAGAGAAAGAGGGAGAGATGTATACCCCAACTCAACAACCATTCTACGAAATAATTGAACACAAGCAACAACTTTCCACGCATCCTTCCGAGGCGTTAGGGCATTTTCATCCATCATCCACAAAATCATTAAATCTTAGCCTTTACTCAGCCACAAGTGAGTCTCCAACCTCAGATGTATGTATGGAGCGCGGGGCTAAGCCCGTTCCAATACATGACGCTTTCGCTATTCTTTTCAAAAACACGAAAAAGTCTAAATAGGATTAGGGGAAACACTTTCTATATCGTGCATGGCGCGCGATGACTCCCGTGCAGGCCCAAAAGCAAAAAACAGAAAAAAATTTTGGAGCGCTACACTCTGGCCGGTGCGAGCGCCAATCACCGTAGGAAATATTTCGTCGGTAGACAAGTATGCACATACCAACAACTAGAAGCGCATCTAGGGTAAGCTAGGCTTACTGAAATGTGGTCCTTGGGTTTGCGGATATTGCCACTTGAGCTGCTTTCCGAATCATCAATGAGTGTCATGATGTGTGCCTACGTGTCGCTATGTAGTTCACTACATTTTTCCTGGGTTTAGATTTTATCGATTAATGATCGGCAATTCCATGGACAAAGGAAAGCTGAATAAACTGGTCGTAAACATATATCTAAGAAAGGGGGAAGACACCCAACGGGTAATAGATTTGACATTTTTCAGTAAGTCCTGCTTCTTTATGGTCGGCGTGATAAAATAGAATCGGGCTCATTGATAGCTGACAGAGCAGTCAGATGTCTACCTCAATACGAGCAAAAAAACTTTTAGATTCTCTCATATGCCGTATTGCATAAAATACCTTATTAGCTACGTATCAAACTATGCCTCTACTTGCAGTATTCACCTTCACATTCCTTCTATTAGCCTAATCTATGGGTCACTTTTTTGCACAAAAATGCCTTTTCCCTAACGTTGATACAAAGGAGAAAGTAGAAAAATTAAGTTCTTTCCTATTACGAAGAAGCAATCTTATGTAGGGCAAGTTTTAGTGAAAAAATGAAGCAAACAATTGGCAGATGTCTTCGAGAAACCATCTACATGCAATCCTTAATCTATCACCCAAACTCTGGCTTCGTTCGTCTAACGTTGGATTGATGTCAAGTCCATTCATCCATAGGATGGGGGTGGATTGGAGTGAAAATCCTAATAAAAATCTGTTTGGATGCATCGACTGAAAATCTTATTAGATTTGTGAATTGGATCAATACAAGCAGTTAAATAATAGGATTATAGATTGAGCTAAGTCTATAAATAAGTATCCAGGAAAGAGTTTTGAGTGACCCGGCCCGAATCTCATAAAAAGAAGAAAAGATCCTCGCTATCTAATTGGTTGTACTGGTCTAATCCATAAATTCAATAAAATTTTCAGCCAATTGATCCAACCAGACCCTAGGGCTGCTAGAGGTACAATCCAGGAAGCCAAGTGTGGTCCGAAAGATGGAACGTCACCGGAAAATCTCTATGAAATGCATGTACGTTCAAAACACATTCAACCTTAACCTAAGCATTTTAAGTGCAAAGTATCAAAACTCATCAATGGATAACGGAGCATACCATGATCAGTCCCTTGAGGTTGGCATCGGTCAATGGCACTTTAGCATCTCCATCATTCCTAATCCTCAATAGCATCGATAAGATATCCATACGTTCTTCTCCCTTCTCACCTCTCTCATCCAGTGCACCATCCAACCTCACTCTTTCCTCGATCATGGCTTCGTAAACCCGGTCCAACCATGACACCCGCTCCTTGATCTCACGCTCTACGCCTTGCAGATCAAACCATGCCAGAAACGGAAAGAAGTCCGAAATATTACGTCTCCCCATGAGCTCCACAGTCTCTACCACTGCTCGGCGGAACTCGGTGCCAATGGATTCCCGCTCGACCTCCCCACCACAAAGCATGCTTGTCAGCAAATTAAGAGTGGTGGCAAATGCTACCTCTCCCACATTAATGGCTGTGCCATTCTTGGAATACAAGTCCCGTACCATTCGACGAATCTCCCGTCGCCTTAGGCCATAACATGCATCGAGGATCCTGCTGTTGAGAAGCTCGTTGACGAATACTCGACGAAGCATGCGCCATGTTGGACCGTAGGGGCATCTCACCAAGTTCGAGCCATTGTATGATATGACTCTTGCTGCAATGGGCTGGTCGTGGTTGGAAAAGATGATGTCGTTCTCCTTGTAGACCTCCTTTGCTATGGATGGTGAGCTCACGACAACAAACAGTTTCGTGCCTAAGCGAAGCTTAAAGATGGGTCCGTAAGTCCGAGCATACTCGGAGAAGCACTGATGCAGGTTAGGACCGAGGGATGGAAGGTTCCCAACCAGAGGGAGACCTCGAGGGCCTGGTGGCAGAGGGTAGGTTCCCTTCCAAGTTTTGCGTCTCACTGTATATAACCACAGGATTAGAAGCAGTGGCATGGAAAGCGTGAGAGCTACTCTTGCGAGCTCATCTCTGCTGTTGGTTCCATTCCACCACCATCTCCATCCTCCATGGATTGCACCAACTATTTTGCCCAGAGGAACTCGAGTCATAGCTGTGAGGTAGGTATAATGGGGTTGACATGTTGAGAGGGCGGGGGGGGTGGGGAGGCTCTATTTGTAGAGGCGCGGTGAGTCACTTTACTAGATTCTATGCATCCATGGACCAGGGTCTGAGAGATTCCGAAGAGAATAATCGATGTCTCTGATGCGTATGTCTCTTTCTTTCTCTCTAGTAGTTTGGTTTGGTCGGAAAAATATTACATTATAAATAATTTAATAATTTATAAAAATTATTTATAAATAATATAAAATAATTACTATGTTTGCTTAGTAAAAAATTACGAAGTAAAAATATTCGTTGAAGAAAAATCCTAATTTTTCGAACCAGATTCGTTCGATCTGATCGGATCAAGAGATATATTTTTTTTCTTTATCCAAATCAGATCTAAAATATTTTAGATCTGATTCTTATTATTTTAATAAATAAAATAAAATAAGATAAATTAAATCAAATTTAATTTACCTTGAAGTTGGGTAATCCTATTACCCTGTTGATGATCCTGTAAGCAGCGGAAGGTTCTGGATCTAGCCACGCAAGCGCCTGGCCTCTACCGGTATCCACTCGGGCTTGGATCTGGAGATCCTCTTCTTCTCTATCACTTCTCCAAAAATCAGATCTGGATCTGATCTGGAGGATCTTCAAAACTCTTTTTGAAGATCAGCAGTCGTCCTTTGCAGCAGCGCAGCCTTCTAGCTTTTGATCGCCTTTCTCTTGATCTGGAATCGCACCAACCAAGTCCAAAACTCTTTTGGACGTGGAGAGCAAGAGGGAGAAGATGGGCTTGGCAGTGAAGGAGGAAGAGAGAGGCAGCCTTGGGGTGGGGAATTGTATATCCTCTTTGAGTTGGGCGCAGGGTCTTATTTATAGACTAAGCTTGTGATCCAACTCCTCTTCTTCTCCAACCAATCACAACCCTTTGTGAAATCAGATCTAAATCTGATTGGTGGAAATAGAGTCCCCTGGATTCCTCCTTAGAGGGCCCTAAGACCAGTCAAACTTGGTTCTTAGGAGAACTCTAATTGGAATCCAAAAAGGAGATGGAGTCCCTTGTCCAACAAGGACTCCTAGGCGCCTCCAACTTGGGCACACGCCAAGGGTGGCGTGCGCCCTCCTCCTTGCCAGGTTCTGGCAGGGGGACAAGGCCCCCACCAGCTCTCCAATAGGTGCATGACATGTGGTCAAAAGTCAAAGTGTCAATGGTCAACATTTGACCAGTCAAAGGTAGACTTTTGACCAAAGTCAAAGAACAAGAAATGGCAGGTGACCAAAAATGGCAGGTAATGTCTTACAAAATAAGACAACCTTTTCTGACTTGGACAACCTCCAGTCAGACCATATGAAGGCCTCTGATTGAGCACAAACTCCTTTGGCTCAGTCAGGACAACTTATTTATGATAGTAAAAGAAGAACGTTAGGTTCAATCGAGTGCTAGCACGATTTTCCTTGAACCTAATTGAATCTCATTCAGATCAATTGAACTAGATCAGTTCAATTGATGATCACCAGATTCAAACCCTTGTTTGTGTGACCCAGTTAGGTTCAGTTCTGTATGGTAATGGGATATGTCATGATCTCTATCATCGACATCATCGAAACTCCTTTCGATGGATCAGAACTCTTCTGATTCGAACAGCTAGAATGATCGATCATCTAAATCATTCTAATTGCTCCCAAAATCCACCAGTGACACCTAGCAGTATATGGTGGCAACCCATCAGAGCTGAATGCGAACCTCTTGGTGCAGCTACCTGTGTGATTCAAGTTCTTCTATCTTGAGCCCCGATCAGATTAGGGTTAAGGTGAACTCGTCAAACCCTAGTCTCTGTCATATGATGTAATCATTCGATTCGAGTCCAATGTGAAAATCTAAATAGAAACTCTTTCTATTATTTCACTCTGCCATGGCCATGGGCTTCTGGACTTGATTCTCATGATCATCATAGGGCTGCTCCTCTACCACCGAGGTAGATAGATTCCATCTTGATGCAATCCAGTTCCTACAATGAACATGCTATAGCCAACATACACCTCAGGGTTCCATATGGCTAGGAGACCGAGTAATGGTGTAGTCAAACTATAACACCCTCAAGGTGAACTGCCGATGCATCTCAGGTCAAAGAACCAGACACACTACTGCAGCATCGAGTCAGTCATTGACGAGAAGGTAGACTTCCCTAATGACTACTCGAGGTGGTCACGCTCAGTGCCCTCGTTCTCTAACGAGTACCTGTACTCTCGCTCCGGTGTCTCCACACCGTAGACTCAAGACTCATCTACTAAAGAGAAGCGATTGTACACCAACCTTCCGGATCAATCACCATCCTCGTGATGATCCTATGGTCGGGAGCATTTTATGAGTTAATAATGATTATTCATGTCTTAAATTTTCAACTCTTGAAAATATGAATTATCATTACCATTAACTCAAAGGATGTATCACAGACACTAAATACACATATGTGATAGAAAATAACCCATTTTATTGATTATAGTCAAAATTATAATTTTGCCCCTAGAAGTGTATTACAAGTGTCAGCCAATTCTGGCTTCTAGGGCACATATATCTAACAATCTCCCACTTGTCCTAAAGCCAATTGGCTACAAGTCTAAGTCCCATCTTCTCAAGGTGGGCTTCGATCTTCTGCTGGCCCAACGGCTTTGTAAGTGGGTCTGCCACATTATCTGCGGAGTTGACTCTCTTGACCTCGACGTAACCCTTTCTCGAGGTAATCGCGGATGAGGTGGTATCGCCGCTCAATGTGCTTGGATTTCTGGTGAGACCTCGGCTCCTTAGCAAGGGCTATGGCGCCATTGTTGTCGCAGTATAGAGGAATGGCATCTGATGGCATTACTCCAATTTCTGCAGCAAACTTCTTGTACCAGAATGCTTCCTTCGCAGCCTCTGATGCAGCGATATATTCTGCTTCCATGGTGGAATCTGCTATCACAGTTTGCTTGGAACTCTTTCCAGCTGACAGCACCACCATTGCACACAAACAGACTTCCAGATGTCGACTTTCGATCATCTATATCGGACATGAAATCCGAGTCTGTGTATCCCTGGACTTGGAGTTCTCCATTACCAAAGACCAACATCATATCCTTAGTTCTTCTCAAGTACTTAAGGATACATTTCACAGAAGTCCAGTGTTCTTCACCTGGATTTGACTGATATCTGCTTGTGACACTCACAGCATGGGCTATATCAGGTCGTGTACATAGCATGGCATACATGAGGCTCCCTATTGCAGAAGCATAAGGGATCTTGCTCATGCGTTCTATTTCCTCAGGTGTGCTAGGGCACATCTTCTTGGAAAGATGAATACCATGTCTGAAGGGTATTAATCCCCTCTTAGAGTTTTCCATACTAAACCTCTTTAGTACTTCCTCTATGTACATCTTCTGTGAAAGTCCTAGCATCCTATTCGGTCTATCCCTATAGACCTTAATTCCTAGAATAAAGGATGCTTCACCTAGGTCTTTCATGGAGAATTCCTTGGACAACCATATTTTTGACTGATGTCAACATGGGAATATCATTCCCAATAAGGAGGATGTCATCCACGTACAATACGAGGAAGACAACAGCGCTCCCACTGACCTTTTTGAAAACACATGGTTCCTCTTCATTTTTGATGAAACCAAACTTTTTGATCACATCATTGAAACGAGTGTTCCAGCTCCGAGATGCTTGCTTGCTTAAGTCCATATATGGACCTTTGCAGCTTGCAAACCTTGTGATCAGTATCACTGGATGTGAAACCTAGCGGCTGTTCCATATAGATATCTTCCTCAAGATATCCATTTAAGAATGCCGTTTTCACGTCCATTTGCCATATTTCATAATCGAAATAGGCTGCAACGGCAAGCAATGTGCGGATGGATTTTAGCATAGCCACTGGGGAAAAGGTATCCTGATAGTCAATGCCTTCGCGTTGACTATAACCTTTTGCCACTAGTCTAGCCTTGAATGTCTCCACATTCCCATCTGCACCAATCTTTCTCTTGAAGATCCATTTACACCCAATAGGTACTATACCTTCTGGTGGATCTACCAAGGTCCAGACTTGGTTTGAGTGCATCGAGTCAATTTCTGACTGCATTGCCTCTAGCCATTTCTCGGAGTCGATATCTGATATCGCCTCGTTGTAGGTTTTGGGATCATCACCATGAGCACCATTACCTATGAGGAACATTTTCTCTCTACTTCCTCTGAAATAATACCTAAGTATCTTTCAGGGGGATGGAAAACTCTTTCCGATCTACGAGGTGGAGGAGGTAGTGTTCTTATTGGCTCAACCTGATTTGGTTCCAATTGGTCCTTAGCTCGTTGTACTTGTGAGACTTTCTCATCAAGCTTAATCTGCTTTCCAATGCCGCTATCTTGAATAAACTATTTTTCAAGAAAGATGGCATGTCGACTCACAATCACATTGTGGTCTTCTGGAATGTAGAAATAGTATCCTAATGACTCTTTAGGATATCCTATGAATCGAGCTCTGAAAGGACCTAAACTCTAACTTGTCCGCTTGTTGTCTTTTGACATGAGCCGGACAACCCCAAATTCTGAGATGACTCAGACTTGGTTTCTTACCGTGCCATATCTCATACGGTGTGGTAGGAACGGTTTTAGAGGGAACCCTATTCAGTAGATAAATTGAAGTTAACAATGAGTGTCCCCAAAGAAAATCAGGGAGGTCTGTGAAGCTCATCATGGATCGAACCATATCCAATAGAGTCCGATTTCTCCGTTCTGAAACCCCGTTGAGTTGAGGTGTTCCTGGTGGAGTCCATTGAGAGACTATGCCATTTTCCTTAAGATAGTCTAGGAATTCCCGGCTAAGGTATTCACCTCCTCGATCTGATCGAAGAACCTTAATGGGTTTTTCAGTTTGTTTTTCTACTTCATGTCTGAATTCTTTGAACTTTTCAAAAGCTTCAGACTTGTGTCTCATAAGATACACATACCCATACCTAGACAGATCATCGGTAAAGCTAATGAAGTAGACAAAATTGCCTCTAGCCGGCACATCAAATGGGCCGCACACATCAGTATGTACTAGGGCAAGGAGATCTGTGGCCCTCTCCCCATGTCCAACAAAAGGGAGTTTAGTCATTTTGCCTTGAAGACAAGATTCACAAGTTGGATATGACTCAAAAGTCAATGGACTCAATAGCCCATTTTTCTCCAATTTGTTGATCCTATCTTCTGCTATATGACCTAATCTCAGGTGCCATAGATATCTGTATCGTTTGGACTATCCCTAGGTCGTTTGGCATTCACGTTTTGCTCGATAGTTAGAATAGGTACATCAATATGTAGCTGATAAAGACCATTAATAAGGAAACCATTTGCAATTTTATTTCTTTCATAAAGAATGTTACAATGGTCCTTAAAGAAGGTAATCACATAGCCTTCTTGTGCTAAGCATGAAACAGAAATCAAATTCCTGCTAGCTGCAGGCACATAATAACAGTCTTTCAAAACTAAGTCTAAACCAGATGGTAATCGAAGAGGGTATGTTCCCACGGCTACTGCAGCAACTCTTGCTCCATTACCGATGCGTAGGATCATGTCTCCATCCCTCAGCCTCCTGCTATCCTCAAGACCCTGCATAGAAGTGCACAGATGAGCACTAGAACCAGAGTCAAGCACCCAACTGGATGCAGAAGAAACCGTAAGGTTAGACTCAATAACGAGCATACCTCCAGAAGGACTTCCTTCTTGTTCTTCAGGGTGGCCAGGTAAGTAGGGCAGTTCCGCTTCCAATGGCCGTCGCTGTTGCAATGGAAACACTTTCCTTTGACATCGGCCTTCTTTCTTCGGCTTCTGCCTTCTTCTTCTTTGATCCTTCCACCTTTTGCTTTTTCACAGACTTCTTTTTCTTTCCATAAGACTTTCTTTTGGAAGAAGTCCGTTCCATAGCAAGAACTGAGCCTTTAGAACCTTTCATAGAAAGCTCAGCGGTAACCAGCATATTCATTAATTCGGCCAAGGAATTTTGAAGTTTATGCATGTGGTAATTCATGATGAATTGCCCATATGCATCAGTCAAGGATTGCAGAATAATATCGTTCTGCAGATCCAAGTCCAACTTCACACCGAGCTTCTCAAGCTCTTCCATGTCCTTGATCATTGTCAGACAGTGATCTTGGACTGACTGCCCATCACGCATCTTAGCCTTAAAAAGTCATTTCGTGACTTGATATTTGGCTGCGCGACTCTGTTCACCAAACATCTCCTGCAGGTGAGCCAACATTTGGCGAGCAGTCCCGATATCTTCATGTTGGCGCTGGAGCTCATCAGACATCGAGCCCAACATGTAATATCTGGCCTTATTATCTTCGTCTAATCCATTTTTTCCAGAGACGCTCTCTGTTCAGTGGATGGACGGGCTGGTAAGGTGGGAGGGTCCTGGTCCAAAACATGGGTTAACTTCTCAAACCCAAAATAATTTTGTAGTTCCTGAGCCAATCTTTATAATTGGGTCCAGTCAGTCTATGTGTGTCCAGGATACGTGCCAATGGGTTGGACGCAGACATTTTTCCTGTAGAGAGTCAAAGATTCTAGTTAGATACTGTAATTTTGACTTGACCAATTTATTTAGGAATTTTATTTTTAAACAAATTAGCTCCCACTATTTTCTCGGATCCCTACACTCCCTCTGTAGAGATGCGAAAAATCTCCATGATTAATGATTTCTAGTGGGTGGTGCGGTCTCACCAACTGACTCATCACCTCACCTAACAGTTATTGGTGATGGGTTAGCCAATGAGTGAACAACTCTTGTTCAATGATTCTCTAATCATGGTGCACCCAAACTTGGTCTCTAATTCATGAATCTCACCGTATCCAGAATATTGATCCACTCCTTAGTTAAGTCAGACCCACCATTTGCATAGACTGGGTTCCTAATTGAGTCTCTCACCGTATCCAAATATTGAGCCCAACTCATCCTCCAGCCCATAGCATCCAATGCCTAATAGACATGGTTGCATCTTCCCGGTGCAACTGAGCCACTGTATCCAGCCGAGAACAATCAACCCCGGGAAGGGCCCGCACATCTACAATGGTGGAAGACCTCAGACTTAATCTTTTCTTAGGGAGAATTGATTCAGGTCTCATTAAACTAGACTTGTCATTAGTCATAACAATTATGACTAACCTA
This sequence comes from Cocos nucifera, assembly GCA_006176705.1. Lineage (NCBI taxonomy): Eukaryota > Viridiplantae > Streptophyta > Magnoliopsida > Arecales > Arecaceae > Cocos > Cocos nucifera. The sequence goes on along the minus strand of QRFJ01000237.1, from coordinate 1,591,518 downwards.
GTGGCATGGGTTAGCTCGGATTATTGACCACCTCAGATCAGAACTGTGTCAACAGATATGGCCAGGTAAGTGAGACCGGTGGAAGGAATATGCCATTAACTCGTACAAGAACGCATTCAGGTCGAGTAGCTTCCAATTAAAAATCCAGTCGGTCGTATGTGCCAAACTTACCTTAGACACCAAATTGTTGAGTCAGAACCAATTGGGTTAGCCTACAATCCAGACTCTAACCTCTGAGCCTAATTAGGTCTTGCTTGATCGTGACTCGATCTTGACCCAGACTTAATCCTATTAGGCTGGTCAATTTAAGCATTGTTGATCCCATCTAACCAACTCTTGATTCGGTTTGATCAACCGTTTAAACCTAATTGAGCTACCCAAGCCCGAACCCAGTATTATGAATATGTCTTAGATCTAAAATTCTCAATTTTAGACCTAATTAATATTCCATAATCTTAATTCTTAATTAAGTAGGGTTCATAAACAAAATATGCACAATAAATCCTAGGGTTTCAGGATCTAGGGTTTTGCAGAAAGTAAGTTTTGGGTTTCTGATTAAGGACGAACACGCAGCACCCCTACACATCATAAGAACACCCCATCGAATGGAAGAGAGGGCCTTTAAACCCTTCTTCGTTCTTATGACCGGACGGCCAAGAGGAACGCCTTAATCAGGAACATGTAATACTACAAAATAGTTTTAGATCTATATCATATATCTCATATACAAATTAGATCTAATCATGGCATATTTTGCATACATCTCATGTATCGAATCATGCATGTTTTTAGATCTAAATTATCTCATAATAATCTAAAAAATTAGATTTAAATTGATCTTAATCAAAATAAATTCTAATCTAGATAATTATGTAGAACTATTCTACAACTAGTCTAGACATGCATCAATCATATCTCATATGATATTTAAAATTAAATAATTTTTATTTACTATTTTTTAGATGTTATTATAATAATTATAATATCAAAAAATAGTAAATAAATAGATCTAAAATATGATTTAATCAAATTAAATCAAAACATGCAAGACTATTCTATAGAACTATTCTATTTTAGAACTAGTCATGCATATTTTCTAATCTTAGATCCAAATCATTTAATTTTAATTTTTTTGATTTCAGATCTGATCACATCTCATGTGACATCTAAAATCATTTATTTTTTAATTAAAATAAATTTAAAATTAGATCTAAATACTTTTAGAACCTGGCTCTGATACCAGTTGAAGGAAATCCTGATTTCCGGATCCAGGTTCGTTCAGATCTGATCAGATCAAGAGATATATTTCAAAATTTTTTTCTTTGATCCAAATCAGATCTAAGATATTTTAGATCTAATTCTTATTATTTTAATAATTAAAATAAAATATAAATAAATTAAATCAAATTTAATTTACCTTGATGTAGGGTAATCCTATTACCCTGTTGATGATCCTGTAAGCAGCGGAAGGTTCTGGATCTAGCCACGCAAGTGCCTGGCCTCTACCGGTATCCACTCGGGTTGGATCTGGAGATCCTCTTCTTCTCTATCACATCTCCAAAAATCAGATCTGGATCTGATCTGGAGGATCTTCAAAACTCCTTTTGAAGATCAGCAGTTGTCCTTTGCAGCAGCGCAGCCTTCTAGCTTTCTGATCGCCTTTCTCTTGATCTAGATTGCACCAACCAAGATCCAAAACTACTTTTGGATGGAGAGGAGAGGGAGAAGATGGCTTGGCATGGAGGAGGAAGAGAGAGGCAGCCTTGGGGCGTGGGAATTGTATTCCTCTTTGAGTTGGGCGCAGGGTCTTATTTATAGACTAAGCGTGATCCAACTCCTCTTCTTCCCAACCAATCACAACCCTTTGTGAAATCAGATCTAAATCTGATTGGTGGGAATAGAGTCCCTTGGATTCCTCCTTAGAGGGTGCCTAAGACCAGTCAAACTTGGTTCTTAGGAGAACTCTAATTGGAATCCAAAAAGGAGATGGAGTCCCTTGTCCAACAGGACTCCTAGGCGCCTCCAACTTGGGCACACACCTAGGGTGGCGTGCGCCCTCCTCCTTGCCAGGTTCTGGCAGGGGGACAAGCCCCCACCAGCTCTCCAATAGGTGCATGACATGTGGTCAAAAGTCAAAGTGTCAATGGTCAACATTTGACCAGTCAAAGGTAGACTTTTGACCAAAGTCAAAGGAACAAGAGAAATGGCAGGTGACCAAAAATGGCATAGGTATTATGTCTTACAAAATAAGACAACCTTTTCTGACTTGGACAACCTCCAGTCAGACCATAGTGAAGGCCTCTGATTGAGCACAAACTCCTTTGGCTCAGTCAGGACAACTTATTTATGATAGTAAAAGAAGAACGTTAGGTTCAATCGAGTGCTAGCACGATTTTTTTTTGAACCTAATTGAATCTCATTCAGATCAATTGAACTAGATCAGTTCAATTGATGATCACCAGATTCAAACCCTTGTTTGTGTGATCCCAGTTAGGTTCAGTTCTGTATGGTAATGGGATATGTCATGATCTCTATCATCGACATCATCGAAACTCCTTTCGATGGATCAGAACTCTTCTGATTCGAACAGCTAGAATGATCGATCATCTAAATCATTCTAATTGCTCCCAAAATCCACCAGTGACACCTAGCAGTATATGGTGGCAACCCATCAGAGCTGAATGCGAACCTCTTGGTGCAGCTACCTGTGTGATTCAAGTTCTTCTATCTTGAGCCCCGATCAGATTAGGGTTAAGGTGAACTCGTCAAACCCTAGTCTCTGTCATATGATGTAATCATTCGATTCAAGTCCGAATGTGAAAATCTAAATAGAAACTCTTTCTATTATTTCACTCTACCATGGCCATGGGCTTCTGGACTTGATTCTCATGATCATCATAGGGCTGCTCCTCTACCACCGAGGTAGATAGATTCCATCTTGATGCAATCCAGTTCCTACAATGAACATGCTATAGCCAACATACACCTCAGGGTTCCATATGGCTAGGAGACCGAGTAATGGTGTAGTCAAACTATAACACCCTCAAGGTGAACTGCCGATGCATCTCAGGTCAAAGAACCAGACACACTACTGCAGCATCGAGTCAGTCATTGACGAGAAGGTAGACTTCCCTAATGACTACTCGAGGTGGTCACGCTCAGTGCCCTCATTCTCTAATGAGTATCTGTACTCTCGCTCTGATGTCTCCACACCGTAGACTCAAGACTCATCTACTAAAGAGAAGCGATTGTACACCAACCTTCCGGATCAATCATCATCCTCGTGATGATCCTATGGTCGGGAGCATTTTATGAGTTAATAATGATTATTCATGTCTTAAATTTTTAACTCTTGAAAATATGAATTATCATTATCATTAACTCAAAGAATGTATCACAGATACTAAATACACATATGTGATAGAAAATAATCCATTTTATTGCTTATAGTCAAAATTATAATTTTGCCCCTAGAAGTGTATTACAAGTGTTAGCCAATTCTGACTTCTAGGGCACATATATGTTTGGTTGGAGGTAATTCTATATAAAAATATGATAAAATTTATAAATATACTCTTCAATATAAAATATTTTTTTAATACTAGAATAGTATTATCATCTTCAATTAGTTTTTATATAATAATTATAATCACATAATCCTTTGCATAATCTCATCTTCATCTTAATTTTTTTATAAAAGCTCTTTATTGAATAAATTTTGAAGGACATTCGAATAAAGTTAATAATTATATATATAATTTTATTAAAGATATTTTTGTCAAATATGGATTACCATCACTCAAAAATTTGTTAAATATCAATCCAACATGGTATTTATTTTATCTTCTCTCTTCAAAAAATAAGCATGGGATCCACCAATTTTTTTACCATCTCTCTCTTTCATTTTTTATATCAAATATGATAATCTGATATAGAAATTATTTTTTTATGCTAGATTACCCCCAACCAAACGGTCCCTAAAAGATTAGTTTATTTGAGGTAGGACTCTCCTTTTTTTAGTGGCTCCTCATTTTTCACTTAGGGGCCATTTGGTTGGAGATAATTTGACATAAAAAAATAATTTTTATGTCAAATTATCATATTTGGTATAAAAAATAGATGAGAAAGATGGTAAAAAATTGGTGGATCTCATGCTTATTTTTCGGAGAGAGAAGGTAAAACATATATTATGAGATTGGTATTTGGTAAATTTTTAAGTGGTGCTAATCCATATTTGATAAAAATATTTTTAATAAAGTTGCATATATAATTATTGATTTTATTTTAATATCCTTCAAAATTCATTCAATAAAGTGCTTTTGTAAAAAAAATAAGATGGAGATAATAGTTATGTGATTATAGTCATCATCTAAAAACTAATTGGAGATGACCATACTATCTTAGTATTAAAAAATTATTTTATATTAAAAAATATATTTATAAATTTTATTATATTTTTATATAAGATTACCTCCAATCAAACGTATTTTTGGTGTTATTTTCTGTAGTAATTTTTTACTAACTAAACATAGTAAAAGTTATTTTTCTTCGCGATCATTTTTTTAGATAAATAATTTTTAAAAATTATCAGATTATCCCGTAATCTCATATATTCCAACCAAATGGATTCTTTAACATTTTTTTTCATTTCATTTTTTGATAGCTCTTTTGTAGAGGTCTGCATGTGACTAATTGGTATCGAACACGTGCAAATATAAAAAATCATAAAAGGTCATCACATGAGATAAAGATGCGTTCATGACTGAGATCTGTTATCTGATATGCACTCTTTTATGTGTGTGTGTGTCTTGACATGTGCGAATATGAGAAAGCATGGAAGGTCGTCACATGATATGCACTCTTTTACGTGTGTGTCTATATATATATATAAATATATATATTGAGACTTAGATAATATCGATCGAATTTGGGCTCAGATTTGATTAAGTCAAAATTGAATAATGAGGATCCTATATCAATTATCCAAATCGTTAAGTGTAATCTACTATCTCAAAACTGCTTATAGAAAAAAAATGATATGATTTGGAGACCCCTGACCCATGCATCAAGTGTTCAAAAAAAATACAACTAATTTAATTTTATTTAAGCAATCCTATTTTTAACTACTTGATGCATAAGTCCTTACATCGATTATCCAAGCCATTGGATGTGATCTACTACCTCAAAACTGCTTACATATAAAAAATCATATATTTTAAAAATTCCTAGCCCATGCATCAAGTATTCAAAAAAATACAACTAATTTAATTTTATTTAGACTGTTCGATTTTTAACTACTTGATGTACAAGCTAGGGGTCTCTAAATCATATGAATTTTTTATATACAAGCAATTTTGAGATAGTAGATCATATTCAATAGCATGAATCATTGATGTATAGCCTATTTGGCCAAGCTTTTGAAAAGAAAGAAGCTACTTTTTTTTAAAAAGTACTTATTTTAAAAAATTAGGATATTTGATCAAGTTTATTTTAAAAAATAATCTACTTCTAAGTAGTAGCAGAAGCAATTTTTCTACTGTGAAGAAGAAGAAAAAATTAGAGCTTCTTCTTGAAAGCAGAAGTAAAGACAAAAAATTAATTTTTTCAAGATATAAATATTCTTACTTAAAATTATTATTTATCATAATTATTTTTATTTATTTTTATCTAATTCTTTCATTATTCTCATACTGCTTGACATCCTCATTTTTTTTTATATTTTAAAATTAATTTAATTAAAATTAATTATAATAAATATTTAAAATTATTTATTTTTATAAATAATATTAATTATAAAGTAAATCTATACATATCTTTTTTCATAATTTAATAGTCAAAAGTATTTTTTTGAAAGATTTGCTAAACATAAATTACTTCTCAAATACTGATAAAAGTGCTTATCAAATAATTTTACCAAATACAAATTACTTTTTTCTCACAGCAATTTTTCTGAAACTCTATTTGAAAAAAAGTGATTTCAAAATAAGCTAATTTTTATAGCTTGACTAAACAGACTCGTAGGATCCTTATTATAGAGTTTTGAGCTAATCGAATCTGAGTCCAAATATGATTGATCTGTTTTTAGGATCTATTATTATAAATAGAAAAAGCCTTTGATGATCTGATTCTTCTTTTTTTTTTAGCATGGTTTGCTTTACTACAGGAGATAGAGAAACGAGAATCACCTCTTTCCTTCCCACCTATCAACCAATAAATAGATATCTCATACTTTTATTTATTATAATAAGAAAGAATCCTTACCAAGTCGGCATTGTACTTAATTTTTAATAAAAATTAAAAAATTTAAAACATCTCTTTTGTTCCAATTTCCCCCAAAACTTTTTATGCATTTTTTTTAAAAATACATGTAGTTACACATTGATGTCTACACTCTTCTTCAGTTATTCCACTAATGTCTCTTTTATAGCTAAACTCTCTTCTTTGATTTGAATTTAATGGAACTGCCTTTCTTAAAATCTCAATGCAATGAGAGAGAAAATAAATGCTTGCTTCTTTTCTACTTATAAAAAGAATACACTTCTCATACAAAAGCTTCTCTTGCCGACATTAAATTTCTTATTTAATAAAATTATTGTAGCAAGGTTTAAAATTGTTAGAGAGAATACATACTAGAGAGTTAATTAGAGCTGAATCGACGTGGATCATGGACCAACTTACAAGAAAGTTCCAAGAACTGATGGGTTACCTTTCGATTTAGGACCCCCAATGCCTAAGTTAGCTGAGGCCTTAAGAACAAATAATGGAAATAGAAGGCTAGAAGGCAAGAAAAGAGAATTTGAGTAAAAAAGAGGTTTGATCTTCCTTCAGTGAAAAAGTTGAGAGCATATTTTAGCAGAGTATTGATATTGTGAATCTTGTACTCAGATTACCTCTGAAAAGGTACCATATCCCTCTATTTTTATAGAGAAAACTCACTCAAGCCATTTAAAGTTTATTAGGCCATTAGTTTATTGTAATGGACTTGCCAACTTGATGATAGCTGCAAACCATTAGCCCATGTGGAGACTGACTGTAGTATAGCTGAAAGATAGCTATATCAAAATTATAAAGTTTTGGATTCTTCTTGATATTGTGTTGGATATGGCATTGATAGGTCAGTGTTTAGTCGATCTCACCTTGAGGTAATATTGATGCTATCACTGATTACTGGTAAGGTTGATGATAAACCAATCTCGACATAATAGTGTTGGTGGTGAGAATAGAGTAAACTCAATCTTAGATTAGCTATTGAGTCAACTGCTGTTGCTGATGAGGTCAATAAAAATCCGATCTCAACTTAGCTATTCAGTTAATTACTATTGCTGAGAAGATCGATGACAAACCGATATGGAATAGTAGATATCAATAATCATTTGAACTAGGCATCATGCCTTTGGTGATGTGGCTTAAAGTAGTGATGAGGTCAACCATCTGATGATGTCAGTCTTATGAGGATTTGTCGATAATCTCAACCTCCTGATAAAGTCAGCTTTCTAATGAGCTCAACTTTCAATTGAGGTCGGCTTTATGATGAGCTTAACCTCCATGAGGTTGGTTTTATGATGTGCCCAATCTTCAATTGAGGTCGGCTTTATGATGGATTCAACCTTCAATTGAGATTGGCTTTATAATGAGCTCAACCTTCATGAGGTCGGTTTTATGATGAGCTCGACCTCTAGTAGAGGTCGGCTTTATGATGAGCTCCATGGTCAAGCCTCATCAGAATTCTTATCAATCTAAGAACTCCTGAATCATGGAATATTAGTTGAGGTGGGATGACCCCTACAACACTTGTCTCCCACTTTTGAGTCTAAAGAAGTCGCTTTGGATGAAAGAAATAGCCCAAGAAAAAAAAATTTAAGTCGTGTATTTCTATTTCTTGGACAAATTTTCATAACTTTATCTAATGTAGCCTTGAGTAGATCAAATTTTTATTAGAACTTCAAGATAATTCTGATCAAAAATTGGTATTCTTTATTCGATGTAAGAAATAGATCAGATTGTTGATGATCAGGATAACTTCGATCCAGAGATTGGTATTTCATAAAATATTAATACATGGATCGATATTTTATAGAGCTATAAGATAACCTCGATCCATAGATCGGTATTTGATAGAAATCTAAGATAACATTGATCTGTAGATTGGTATTTTATAGAGCTGCAAGATAATCTTGATCTAGAAATTGATATTTGATAAAAATTCAAGATAACCTCGATCCTTAGATCGGTATTTTATAGAGCTGCAAGATAATCTCGATCCATAGATCAATATTTAATAGATATCCAAGATAATCTCGATCCATAGATCGATATTTGATAGAAATTTAAGATAACCTCAATTTGTAAATCAATATTTTATAGAGCTGCAAGATAACCTCGATCCGTAGATCGATATTTAATAGAAATCCAAGATAACCTCGATCTATAGATCAATATTTTATAGAAATATAAGATAACATCGATTTGGAGATTAGTATTTGATAGAAATCTAAGATAACCTTGATTTGTCGATTGGTATTTTATAAAGCTGCAAGATAACCTCGATTCGAAGATCGAATTTTTGACGATCTTTGCCATCTGATGAAGTCAGACTTCTAATGAGCTAGACTATCTATCTTCTGATCATGAGGTCGGCCTTCTAATGAGGTCGGCCTCTTAATGAGGCCAGCCTTTCTAATGATCTCAATTTGTTATGTGAGGTTCAATACGAAGATTAGGTGCCTCATGGTCTCATTGATGTACATCTATGAGATCCAATCCAGAGATCAGATGTCTCATGGTCTCATTGATCTCATCTATGAGGTTCAATCTAGAGATCAGATGTCTCACAATCTTAATTGATCTTGATTTGTGAGGTCCAATCTAGAGATCGAGTGTGACGATCTCGTTTGATCTTGATTTATGAGATTCAATTTGGAGATCAGGTATCTCACGATCTCGTTGATCTTGATCTCCAAGATTCAATCTAGAGATCGGATGTCTTATGATCTTATTGATCTTGATCTGTGAGATCCAATTCAGAGATTGGATGTTTCACGATCTTGTTTGTGAGATCCAATCTAGAGATCGAGTGTCTCATGATAGTTTGTCCTTATTTGATCAAACATCATAGCTTTATTTGGATAGACTTTTATCTTCTCCTCATTTGGTCGGACATCATAGCCTTATTTGGATAGGTTTAGTTTTTTCTCTATCTTCATTTGATTTTTTCTTCGACTTATATGCTCAAGAATCTGTTGTCTTGCAAGAAAAGAATAGAATAGATGGGTCTTGAGAGTCTATTACCATTGAGGTTATGAGTTTTATTTGACTCACTTCTATTCTTTGCCTCAGCTTGGATTTGTTTTTGCTTTATATTGGCTTGATTTTGACTTTAGTTTGGCCGAGATTTTGACTCCAGCTTGGTCCTATTTTTCTCTTTTAGTTCTACGAGAAGAAAAAGAGATAAATAGCGAATGAAAGTTTAAGAGCCTTTTATCATGAGTTTTTTGTTTGAGGACTCACCAGTTCTGCTTGGCTGCTTATTGTTCGGCTCAAATTTGATTTATGCTTGGTATCATTTTAACTTTGACTGGAGATTAGACTCTCTTCCTTTTTTTTTCTTTTTCTTCTTTTTTGTTTCGATCTTCTTCTTCGAAACTTGAGTTTTCTCAATCAGATATCTTATTTGGATAGACTTTTTATCCTTATTTGATTTTTTCTTTGGCTCATATGCTCAAGAACCTATTGTCCTACAAGAAAGGAATAAAATAATAGATGGGGCTTGAGTGTTTTTACCATCGAGGTTATGAGTTCTATTTGAGAGCCTTGGAAAAAGGGAAGGTCAGAAAGGGCATTTTTTTTCTCTCATCATGTTCTCAAGCATTGAGTCTGGCATCTTGATTTTCTAAATTGATAAGTGTTGTCACCTCACAGTACGTGGGGGACATCCCTATCAATATCATGAATTGACAGCTTAAAGCTCTGAGGATCATATGGTAAAGTGATGTGACCTGATGAGCGTTAAAAAATATATTCTAAAGTCAATCATCTAGATTGCAAATAATTAAACTGATTGTAAATTTATTTAAATTATTATAATAAATAAAATTATTATTTTGATATTTTCATCATTTTTATGCATCTTTTTATAATGAACTCTTCTATGATGAAGTTCTTAGGATTTTTAGATTCGATAAAAAAGGATTTATTATTTAGTCCTTAAAACTTAATCACGATCAAATAATATGTTATTACCTATGATGATATCATACCAAGTGTAGATCGTTATGTGCCATATGGGTTGGTTAATTATCCTCTTAACCAAGGAGTATGAAGTACTGGTATGGTATGCAGATGAAATATAGAGGTACATTTCACTAAACATGATCTAACTGTAAAGCTCTCTGCTATCAAGAGTTGTTCGTGAAGGATATGGGTATAAGTATTTCTTAAATCTAAGATCACCATGGTGGCTTGCAAGCAACTCACTGTACTTAGGTACTAGATTATCTGAATTTCTAATTCAGTGATGGAAGGCTACTAGATGCAGTCAAGTATTTATAAAATCGGTGTGTGAGTCAAAATAAGATTGATCCCTCCAAGTATTGGAGCAACTGCATCATTGTATTTTAATTTAGCAAAATCTCGATCGGAATGGTCCATTCGATAGACACAAGATTTTGAAATATACTATAAATAATTTTTCAGGATTGATAGTTAAATCCTAGGTCATCTTTTGAGCATTTAAGTCAAGCAGATGAATTATACGTAATGGTATTCCAGAGATTCATCGATGTTGCATTACGATTATTCAATCTATCCGAATATCGGATATCATTACTAGATGGTCACATCGATTGGTATAGAAAATTAATTTCTATACTATCGACTTAGAATTTAAACCTATGAGATCACATACAATAGAAGTTTCTACCTAATCTGATGGCTGATCAAGAGTTTCAATAGTCTGAGACTTTATAGTTAAGAGTCTCACTGGACTGAAACTCTATGATCAGAAGTCTCACTGAACTAGAATTCTGAGTCCTACTTATCTGAAACTCTTTGATCAAGAGTTTTACTAGTCTAAAATTCTGTGATCATGAGTTTTATTCATTTGGAACATTGGGTTCAAGAGTTTTACAAGATTGGGACTCTTTAAGAGTTTTATATAGATGGAACTCTATTGCCCAGACACCCATTCAATTGGAACTTTGATATTTTTGAAGGATTAATTAGTAATTTGATTATTGATTAGCTTAATTTGATTGAGCGATGAGATTTTGATCAAATTTGATTGAATTTGATTTGATTGAGTTTGACCCAATTAGGTCATGAGATGACCTAATTATTAAGGAAGATTCGATCCTGATTTGATCAAGATCTGGACCTAATTAATTTCTAATTTGATTAAAATTTTATTAGATTAGGTTAAGAATTTGGTTGGATTTAATCTGATTTAATTGGATCTAAATTAATTAGTTTGGTTGAAACTAATTTGAAAGAGTCAAATAAGATTTGAATTTAAACTCTCCCATGCGCCCATCATCTTTGATTTTTTCACACCCTTTCTCCACGCATATTTATTTTTGCATGAGAGTTTTCCATGCTAGAAGGAGATTTGTTAGAGGTTGGACTAGTTTAAATTTAAGTTCAATTTTGAATTCAACTTAAGTTGTTAGAGGTTTGAACTTTTCCCCTTATCCTTATTTGTTTCCCACACCCATTTGAGAATTCATGCAAATATCTTTTGCATTAAGAATTCATGCAAATATTTTCTGAGTATGGGCACCTAGAAGGAGAGTCTTTCTATGCATCAAACACTCTAGGTAGGCATTGGAGAAAGGATAGATTAGTTGCTTGAATTTTGAATTCAAGCAATTTGTTAAAACTTCTCATCCTCTTCACCTTATTTTATCCACATGCATTTCCCATCAAATTAATGCCAATAAAATGCAAAAAATTAAGTGGGCATGCATGAAGACTCTGAGAGAGTGCATGGAGGCTTTCTGAGAGAGAGAAAATTAGAGAAGAAAATTTGTCCTAGGCATGGAAAAGTCCAAAGGAAGAGAAAGGTTCTCTTGCGCTAATCTTTTTCTTCTCATCCATTCTTTTATTTTTCTTCTTTTGTAACCTACCTACAAAGTGTTTTGAGATTGGTTGTTTGATAGAGGGAGAGTCTCTCTATTCGTGAAAATTTATTTCACAAAAAAATTCATCCGAGAGTGGGCGTGAGAGCATTTTTGGGGCATCAGGATTTCTGGATGTACAAAATCCTAGAGTTGGAACTCAAGGTTCGGATGGAGAGATTGAGTGCTATAAGTGCCTGATCATCACCAAATTTGATACACCATCTCATCATCCTTCGAAGTCCATCTTCTGATTTTTTGGAGTATCCAAAAGATCAGAAAGAAGATATTTGATTAGATCGATCGAGATTAGCCATCGAAGGCTCCGATAAGAAGCTAGCACTTTAGTGGAGCTGGTCGAGACCAGGAGTTTCGTATGGAATGTTTATAGAGGTTGGATAAGTGTACAGCTATAGTGCAATATCGTGGGCTTTCTCCTATGAATTTAGATCATGAAGATCATCTATCCACGTAAAGGTACTATATTCTGAACATAAGTCGATCAGCGAATATGATTTACTAATCATTATATTTAAATTTTTTATAAAATATTAGCATATCTAGATCTTGAGTAAGGTTTAATAATCTGATCATTATATGCAGTAGATTAATATTTAATTAATTTTTACTTTCATTGTCATTTATTTCAAAAAAGTTTTGAAAATACATGCTTTAATCCTGCTCGATTTTCAATAATGGTATCAAAGCAAGGATTGCTTGACATGATTATATGTTAATTAAAAAATTAAATACTAGCATATATGATATGCTTATATATTAATTAAAATTAATTAATTAATAAAAAATAATAAACTAAAATTAAACATAAATATGTTAGATTAGATCTAATATGTGATTCATGCTTTAATTTTATTTTAATTTTTTTCTATTATGAAAATAGTAATAGATTGCTGTTTATGAAATGAGCTGATCCATTTTTGAAATAAGTCAACTCATTTGATGAATAAAAAATTAAAAATCTTTCAAAATTTAAAAAATATTTTTGAAATGTTGAACCCCAATTGATGACTCTAAAACTTAATTAAAAGAATTAAGTATTATCTAGTAGGATTTATAATTATGAATTAAAGATTCTAAGACAAATGTATAAAACTGTAGGTTAAAGGGTTAGAGGAATTAGATCCATTAATTGGACTAAACCTAAGATTAGTTGAAGAATGGACTAAATTAGAGAAATTAATCAAATCTAATTAAATGTTAAATTAGATTAGGTCAAGGATTCTCTAAATTCAACTTTAATAGTTATAGTTGGATGAGTTCATGTTTTTAACAAACACCAAGATGGATTTGATTCATGGCTATGTGGTCGATCTCATAATCACTAGGTTGATCAGACTGAACCTAATTAACCGATTGGTGTCTAAGTAAGTTTGGCAGTCAAGACTAGTGATTTTTAATTGGGAGCTACTTACACTGATTCAATCTTTGATGAGTTAATGGCATATTCTTTTCACTGATCTTACTTACCTGACTGACAAGATCGATTAGAATTTGATTAGATCACTTGATGATTCGAGCTCACCCATATTACTAAGAATCAGTTTGATTGATTTCAATCAGTAAGACTGAATTAGGTGCCCATGGATCTAAATTGATTCTAATCCTAACCTATTGATTTGGTGAAGTCAGTAGGAGGATTTGACTTGATGAAGTCAGTGAAAGAAAATTGGTCTGTATCCTTTCTATCCTTAAATCACATGTAATCTAAATCCTTTAAATTATTAGATCCTTAAAATGACTAAGTTATGGAGATAACCGAGTCATAGCCTCCCATTAAGGTGAATAGTAATGAGTCTAATTTTTTAGATGGATATTGGAGGTGTCTTACACCCAGTATTCATCTGGATATTAAAATTACTATCCATCATATGATGATTTGGTCATACTCTCTTAATGATGATGAGGTTAGCCAGAGCTTTTCTCGGACCTGATCATTGTTGGTTTGATGCATCGAACTCAATGAAATTAATGGTTGGACCTAACCAGATCTTTTTAGTAGAGGCCATAGCCTACTGAATTAGCTTCTTAGATGAAATCTAATTATTAAAAATTATTTAAAAAAATAATTGATTATGAACCTACCTGTAGATGCATACGGATTAGCTAGAGCTTTTCTTGGGCCCATTTGTAGTCTATGTAGATTCTAGTATCCACTAAGAAGTTAGTATAATTTTTCGAATTAGAGGTAGAGGCTACCAATTCATAAAAATAGTGGAAGAATCTTTAGACTAAAGTCCAAGTCTTTAGGATTAATTAATTCAAGTACTGATAAGATTTTATATTTTTCTTTTAGATAAATAGAATGGCTAGTGTAAGTTCGCTCCGTTCACTATTGGACAGTGATAAGCTTTTAGGATCTAATTACGAGGAGTTTAGTATTGACCTTAATCAGGTAGATCCGAAGAAAAATTATCCTCTTGATCCAAATAGACTAAACAGGAGATATCTATATCAGTAAATGATTGCCGATCAAGATTATTATATGATAACATCCTATAATTTCTTTTTTTATGATATATCTATCTGGATATTAGATACCGAAAATCCAGTTCACATATGTAATTCGCTATATGGACTTCAAATTGGTAGAAAATTTGAGAATGATGATAGATTCTTTAATATTGGAGATGGAAGTAAAGTTTCAATCCTAGCATTAGAAACTCTTGAGCTTATTTTCAAAATTAATAGTGTCATTTTAAGTGACTGTTATTATTGTCCATCTTTTATGATGAATATAATATCTATTGGGCTTTTGGTCTAAGATGATTATTATTTATTAATAAAAAAAATTATTATGATATCATTATGAATAAAGTTACAGTAATACGAAGATAATTAAGAAATGATATTTATATTTTAACATAGTCTATTAGTGTAATATACACGTCAAATAAATATTCGAAACTAGATAATATAATCGATGCCTATCTTTGGTACTGTATGCTCGATAATATAAATAAGAATAGGATTAACAGGTTAGTCAAGAAGTGTATCCTTGACATCGATGATTATGAATCATTGAATACCTGTGAGTCATGCCTTCTTGGTAAGATGATCAAATCACCTTTTATTAGAAAGGATGAACAGGCTACTGAGCTTCTAGATCTAGTACATACTGATGTATGTGGTATTGAAAATATGTCCCAAAGTCAATCATCAGTCTATTGATGTTTGTGCTACTTATTATATTTATATATAAATTATTAAATAATAAAAATTATTTTAGTATTTTTCATCATAAATTATATTATTTTCTAATGAACTTCTGTGTTATGATGAAGTTCTTAGGACTATCGGATTGATCCCTCCAAGTGTTGGAGCAAGTGCATCACTGTATTTCAATTTAGCAAATTATCGACCGGGGTAGTCCATATGATGGTCGCTAAATTTTAAAATATAATATGGATGAATTTTAGGATTGATAGTAAATCCTAGATCATCCTTTTGAGCATCATGATCAAGAGGATAAATTATACAATAATCATATTCCACAGATTCGTTATTGTTGCGTTGTGACATTTTGACCTATCAGGACGTCGGATACCATTGCTAGATGATCACATCGATTGGTACAGAAAATTGATTCCTATGCTATCGACTTAGGATTCGAACCTATGGGGTCACATACATAAGGAGTTTCTACCTAATCTGATGGCTGATCATGAGTCTTGATGACCTAGAATACTATAGTCAAGAGTCCCACTGGACAAGACTCTATGACCAAGAGTCTCATTAGATTAGAACTCTGAGTTCTACTTGTCTAAGACTCTCTAATCAAGAATCATACTAGTCTGGGATGCTAAGATCATAAATTTCATTCATTTGGGACACTGGGTTCAAGAGTCCCACTGGATTGGGACTCTTCAGGAGTTTCATGTTGATGGAACTCTTTTGTTCGGTAATCCATCCGATTTAGACTTAGATATTTTTAAAGGATTAATCAGTAATTCAATTATAGATTAGCTTAATTTGATTGAGTGATGAGAATTCAATCGAGTCTGATTGAATTTGATTCAATTGGATTTGATCCGATCAGATCATGAGATGACCTCATCGCTATGTAAGTTTTGACCCTGATTTGATCAGGCCCTGGACCTAATTAATTTTTAATTTAATTAAAATTTTATTAGATTAGACTAAGCCTAATTTAGTTAGATTTAACCTGATCTAATTGGGTCTAGATTAATTGATTTGGTTAAAACCAATTAGAACCAAGTCAAATGAAGTTTGAATTCAAACTCTCCCATGCACCCACCATTTTTTATTTTTCCACTCTTGTTCCACACCCAAAATTTTTGTACGTCACTTTTCTCTTATCCAGAAGGTTTCTACATCCCCTCTCTTATCTACTTTTGATCTGGTCCAAGGGTTGGACCGGTTTAAAGTAAGTTGAGTTTTGAATTCAACTCAATTTGTTGGAGGTTGGAATCAATCTAACCTTATCTGCTTCCCACGCCCTCTCTTTTGTTTGTCAAATATTTTTTGGAGAAATCAAAATGTGCACATGTAGAAGAAGAGTTCTTCTACGTGTTAAACACATGGGATGGGGCGTTGGATAAAGATAAGAGGCTCACTTGATTTTTGAAATCAAGTGAGTAGTTAAAACCTCCTAACCACTCAACCCTTATCTTTTTCCACATGCTTTTCCCATGTTATTCACGTCAATAAATTATGAGAATTTTTTTGCATTCAATAGAAGGGGTCAGCATTACATGATTTAAATTTTAGAGTGATTAGGCATTAGTTTTGGATGAAAAAAATCTTAGAGTAAAGATGAGTAGGATCCTATAGCACTTTACTTTTTCCTCATGCTTCTCTTCTCTTCTGATTTTTACTACTAAGGATACTCAATTTTTAGATATGATCTAAATAGGGTTTATAGATCCAAAAGTCTTCTTTCCATGAAAACTTGTTTCATAGAAAAAATCCATACAAAGAGGGCTTCATGGGATTTTTAGTGTGTCAGGATTTTTAGATCGAGTGAAATCCTAGTTTTGGGAATCTGGGTTTGAGTGGAGAGATCGAGTACTGTGAGTATCGAATCACCACCAAATTTAAAACAGCTCTTCATCATCCTCCAATATTTATGTTTTAATTTTTTTAGAGTATCCAAAAATTAAAAAGTACATGATCGATCGGATCGATCATGTTCAACCGTCGAAGGCCCCAGTAAGGAGCAGCACTCCGATGGAGCTGGTCGAGACCAAGAGCTCCATATAGACCATCCATAGAGGTCGAACGAGTGTGCAGCTATAACATAACACCATAGCTTCTTTTAGTAAATTTAGATTGTAGAGACCAACTATCTATGAAAAGGTATCGAGTTCTGAACTCGTATCGGTCAGCAAATTTGATTTACTGATTGAATGTATTTTATTTTTTTATCACATATTAGCATATTTAGATCCTGAGTAAGATTTATTTGATATAATCAATGCATGCATGGTATTAATTTTAGATTAATATTTACTTTTGCTGCTATTTTATTTGAAAAAGTTTTGAAAATGCATGCTTAAACCCTGATTAGATCTGAAAATTAAATCAAGATCGCACGAACTGCAGGTTATCCTACTATAGAATTTATCTCCTATAGTGAAAAGGTTGCCCTGGTACGTTGCTAATTTATATTGTTAATCATAAAATCTTAGATTTGATCTAATATTTTTATGATCTGATTATATTAGGCTTTAATCTGATTTATAATCATGAATGTATAATTAGATAAAATTTGATTCATGGTTTAGTATTATGTAGTGTACATAATTTTAGATTAAACTCTATAAACAATATTGTTTGTGAATTGAGTCGATTTAATTTTAAAGTGAGTCGACTCAATTGATGAATAATATTAAGTTATAAAAAATATTTTAAAAATTTAAAAAATATTTTTGAAATATCGAACCCTAACCCACAGTCCATAAACTTAATTAAATATTAAGTATAATGATTTAGTATCTAGAATTATGAATTAAGACTCTAAGTCATTAATCATAAAATGTGGGTTATTGGGTTAGTTGAATTAGGTTCATAAATTGGGTTAGACCTAAAATTAGTTAAAGAGTGGACTAAATTAGAGTAATTGATCAAATCTA
Source organism: Cocos nucifera (assembly GCA_006176705.1). Classification (NCBI taxonomy): domain Eukaryota; kingdom Viridiplantae; phylum Streptophyta; class Magnoliopsida; order Arecales; family Arecaceae; genus Cocos; species Cocos nucifera. Next base: position 1,573,295 of record QRFJ01000237.1, on the reverse strand, counting down.
ATTAAATATTAATTTAGATTAAATTAAAAACTCTATAGACTCAATTACAATAGTTGTAGTTGATCAAGTCCATGCTTTTAATGAGGACCAAATGGACTTGATTCATAGTTATGCAGTCGAACCCAAAATTACTAGGTTGGTCAAATTAAAACTAATAAATGGGATGGTGTCTAAGGTAAGTTTGGCAGTTTGACCAATGGTTTTTAATTAAAAGCTACTTGCATTGATTCGATCTTTGATGAGTTAATGACATATCCCTTCCACTGATCTCACTTACTTGGCCATCCTGGTGAGTTAGATTTTGATTAGATTACTTGGTGATTCGAGCTCATCCATGTCAATTAGGTAAATCAGTTTGACTAATTTAGGTGCTCATAATGTCAGCTTAGATTAGATCCTCTTTTATCTAACTTGGTGAAGTTAGAGGGAAGATCAAAATTAGCTCACTTTTCTTAAATATGTTAACTAAATTTTTTAAAATTATTAGATCCTTAAAAATGAAATAGTTATATAGATAACTAAACCATAGCCTCTCACTAAGTTGAGTGATAATAGGTTCATTAATTTGATAATCACTGAAGGCCCAAAGGTCTGATGCTTATTGACTAATGAAATTATCATTCATAAAATGATGATTTGGTTAAATCTTTCTAAAGGTGGTTAGGTTGGCCGATCAAAGTTGGGCCTGATCATTTATTGGTTAGATAAGACCAAATGTAGTCATGTTAATGGTTGGACCTAACCGAACTTTTTCAATGGAGGCCAAAGCCTACTGATTAGATCTCCAGGACAAAATTGATATTATTAAAAATTATTTAGAGAAATAATTAATTTTAAACTTATCCATAGATGCACATAGGTTGACCAACCAAAGTTGGGCTCATGTATAGTCTATGTGGATTTTTGTACCTTTTAAAAAATTAAAATAATTCCTCGAATTGAAGGTAGAAGCTACCAATTCGTATAAAATAGTGAGAGAACCTTTAGATTAAAGTCCAAATCTTTAGAATAATTGGTTCATATACTAATTAGGTTTGATTTTCCTTACTATGCAGAAATGGCCACTAACCTATCACTCCGGTCATTATTAGACAATGATAAATTAATGGGACCCAACTACAATAGCTAATATCGTAAGTTAAAAATCATCCTAGAGCATGAGTAGATTCTTTATGTCGTAATGGATCCTGCACCTGATGAGCCAGCTTCGAACGCTAGGAGAGCGGTCCGAGATACTTATCAGAAGTGGCTTAATGACCATACCACCATTTGATGTATAACGCTGATGGTAATGAACGATGAGTTCAGTCGCAAGTTTAAAAATATCCAACCATAGAAGATGCTTCAAATATTGAACGACTCCTTTGGTATGCTAGACGATGTTGAAAGATACAAAATAAGTTGTACCATTTTCAACATTCGAATGAGGGATGGAATCTCAGTCACCGATTATGTATTGTACATAATCGAGATGATTGAGCGCCTTAGTAAGCTAGGCTTTTTCCTGCACGAGCAGCTCGGTAAGGATACGATCCTTAATTCTTTGCCCAAGTCCTTTCTCTCCTTCCTAACTTATTTTAGAATGATAAAGCCTGCAGTCAACTACCACGAATTATTGGGATTGCTGCAGAACTTTGAGAAGGATCACCAACTCCATAAGAAGATGCTGAATGTAGTGGGAGGGTCTTCTTTTGATCGTCGACCCTTTAAGAAAGGAAAGAAGAACAAGAAGAAGAAGAACAAGAAGGTGCAGCCAAACATCAGGACGATTGCATAGGATCAGACCAAGAAGCACAAGCCCGATCAGAGCCAGGCAGAGTGCTTCTTCTACAAGAAGCAGAGGCACTAAAAAAGGAACTATCCTCTATACATTGCCTCCCTGGATCCGAACATGCCAAGAAAGAAGCAAGTGGTTGCTGGGCAAGGTAATTATATGATAACACCTTAAATTTTTTTTTTATTTGATTCTACTGCCTGGGTATTAAATACTGGAAGTCCTTATCATATTTGTAATTCTATGTAGGACTTGCAAGTCAGTAGGAGATTTGATCAAGATGAGAGATTTCTGAACGTTGGAGATGGAAGAGAAATTCCAATTCTAGCTTTAGAAATTATGAACCTTATAATCAATTCAAATAAAGTTATTCTTAATGAATGTTATTATTATCCAACTTTCTTATTGAATGTCATTTCTGTAGGCCTTTTGGCCATGAATGATTTTGAAATATCAATAAAAAAAAAAATTTATAATGTCATTTTGAATGATATTATAATTTTGATTGAGCAATTGAATAATAAAATTTATTTACTTTCTATGTCTGTTAACGTGGTTCAATCCTTCGGTAAACATCCTAGAATTAGTAATGTGTCTGATGTCTACCTTTGGCACTGTAGGCTAGGTCATATTAGTAAGAATAAAATTAATAGGTTAGCTTAAGAAGGAATTCTTAAGGTTAGTGATTGAGAATCACTTTCAACCTGTGAGTCCTATCTTCTTGGTAAGATGACCAAGTCACATTTTACTAAAAAAGATGAACGAGCCACTGAACTCCTGAATTTAGTACATTTGGATGTATATGGACCCATGAGCTCAAGTACTAGAGGTGGATATTTCTACTTCATAATCTTCATAGACGATCTATCGAGGTATGGGTACATCTATTTAATGAAGCATAAGTTAGAGTCATTTGAAATGTTCAAACTATTTTGAAATGAGATAGAAAAGCAAATTGAAAAGAGTATTAAAACTCTTCGGTCTGACCGAGGGGGTGAGTATCTTTTCAATGAGTTTCTGACATATCTTGAAAAGAACGGAATTCTTTTTCAATGGACCCCTCCTGGAATACCACAATATAATGGTGTATCAGTAAGAAGAAATCGGATCCTTTTGGATATAGTTCGATCCATGATGGGATTTGCTGGTTTGCCGATCTCTCTATGGGGATATGCACTCCAGTCGGCTTGTTACATTCTAAATAGAATTTTAAGTAAATCTGTTAATAAAATACCATATGAGATATAGACAAGGCGTAAGCCAATGCTTTCACATCTTAGGGTTTGGAGGTGTTCGACTTATGTCAAACATTTAGTGATAGATAAGCTTGGACCTAGGTCTGATAAGTGTAGTTTTACAGATTATCCAAAAGAAATCAAAGGATACTACTTCTATCTTGCTGATGAGCAAAAAGTATTTGTCAGCCTTAAGGTAGTCTTTTTAGAAAAGAAGTTCATTGGTGAAGGAACTAATGCCTCTAAGATCGAATTTGATGAAATACGATAGGTGGAAGAACAGACACAAGTTGTTGAACCTAAGCTAGATCTGATTAGATCAAACCCAGAACCTATTATAGATTCATCCTTAAGGCGATCTGGTAGAGTACCACGTCAACCGGATAGATACTATGATTTTCTAATTTGGGATGGGGATCCTATCGAACTCGATGAGAATGATCAGAACCCAATCACCTATATGGATGCAATGCAGAGATCCAACTCTGAGAAATGGCTTGAGGCCATGAAATTTAAAATGGAATCCATAAAGGTCAACGATGTATGGACATTGGTTGATCCATCCGAAGGGATAAAATCCATAAGATGTAAGTGGATCTTAAAAAAAAAAAGGAGCACAGACAAAAAGATAGAGACCTATAAAGTCTGTCTGATTGTCAAGAAATATCATCAACATTATGATATTGACTATGACAAGACGTTCTCTCTTTTAGTAATGCTCAAATCTATTTGGATTATGCTTGCTATCACTGCCCATCTAGATTATGAAATCTGATAAATGAATGTGAAAACAGCTTTCCTAAATGGAAAGCTAGATGAAGAGGTGTATATGATACAGCCTGAAGGATTCATATCCATAGATGAGTCTAAGGTGTGTAAGCTTCAAAGGTCCATTTATGGACTTAAGCAGGCATCTCAGAGCTGAAACATACAATTTGATAGAACAATCAAAACGTATGGCTTCGTTAAAAACGAAGATGAGCCCTGCATATATAAGTGGACTAATGGTTCAGCAATAGTATTCCTTGTATTATATGTAAATGATATTCTCTTAATCAGAAATAATGTTCCTATATTATAACGAATAAAGATCTAGCTGTCATCATAATTCTTCATAAAAGATTTGAGAGAAGTTTCCTACATCTTAGGGATGAAGATCTATAGAGATAGATCTAAAAGATTGCTTGGATTGTCCCAGTCTACATACATTGATACTGTGCTGAAATGGTTCAGCATGAAGAATTTTAAGAAAGACTATCTACCGATAGACCATGAAATTTTTTTTTCAAAGAGGAATTATCCGACAACACCTCTACAAAGAGAGCGTATAAGTAGAATATCATATGCTTCAATAGTGAATTTTATCATGTACGTCATGATATGTACACGATCAGATGTGGCATACTCACTAGGGATAGTAAATAGATACCAATCTGATCCAGGGCAAAACCACTGAAAGATTGTTAAAACTATCCTGAAGTATTTAAGAAATACTAAGGTCCGATAGCTTGTATATGGTGAATTGGTCTTGAAACTGGTGGGGTTCACAGACTCTAGTTTTCAGTCTGATTATGATGATAGCAAGAGTGTATCGATATATATATTCATTCTTAATGGTGGGGCTGTCTGCTGGAAGAGTTTCAAGCAGCATACTATGGTCGATTCAGTTTGTGAGGTAGAGTATGTTACGGTCGACAGACTAATAAGAAATCTATACCAAAACTTTTCACTAAAACTGCATGTAAAAACTTTTATAGATATACTTTAATTAATTTAATTTTATTATTTACTTATTATAGATATGATAGATGGATTATCCACTAGATCAGCTATGGTTGTAGGAGGTCACACATCAGTCTAGGAGGACTGATGATTACTTAGATATTAGATCGTAATAGATTACGGTAAGAATTTTAAACTATATTTATTAAGTTGTTATAGGATCTAATTTATATATTAGAACTAATATATTTCTGAATTGTGTAAACAAATTATGTAGAGTATGTTGTTGTATAGTACAATGATGATCCATCCACTCAGCCCCTCGTTAGGATAAAGAAGAAAGGATGGATCAGAAAAAGGATGGATGAATTTTCATCCATCCTTTCATATGTTTGGTGAATATGAAAGGATGGATAGAAGTAATTTGCTCCTCTGTTTGGTATAGAAGGAATGAGAAAAAGAATGGATGATATTTATATAACATTTTTACTAAACTACCCATTAAAAAAATCACTATTATCAATTTACAATACTAATTTATGCTAAATAAGTAAACAACATATAAATTATAATCATTATAAGCTATAATTATATAAAAAATTATATAAATATTTAATTTTAATTTAGTTTAATTTAATAAATAATTTTATAATTAAATTATTAATAAATTAATTATATAAATAACTAGTTAATTTATAACTTAATTTAATAGTTAATTTCATTAATAATATAAATAATTAGTTAATTTATAATTTAATTTAATAATTAATTTATTATATAAATAATTAATTAAAATAGTAAATAAAAATAGAGAAATTAAAGATAATTTTAGTTATTTAATTATAATTATTGAAATTATGTACTAAAATTAAAATAATTATAATAAAATTTAATAGTATATGATTAATAATATATAAAATATATAAAAATAATATTAATAAAAAAATAAAAAAAATTATAATTTTATCAAAAAAAATTAATAAGAGATAATTTTATTAATATAAAAATTCATCTATCAATGCTCCATCCATCCTTTCTTGCATTCTCTCCATTTAAAAGGATGCAAATTAGTAGGCCAGGATTAATGGAGAATCCTACTTTTTCATCAATCCTTCCTATAACTTTTTGAACCAAATAGTGGATATGAGCCATTCATCCTTCCAACTTTATCCATCCTTCCTTTCATGATTCCAACCAAACATAGGATAAGGGATGGCTCGGGATCACCGGAGGGATGAGTAGGAGCCGGATCATAAGATTCGACCACAGCTTCGATCCTCCAGCGGCTCGATACTCTTCAGTATCCTCATATGCCTCGATGTCCCAGACTTAGAACAATATACACATGGAGGAGATCGTGCAGAGGCTTTTGAGCCAGCAACCTGAGAGCTTCTAAGATGCCATCCGTGAGATGGTTGTAGAGATTCTCTAAAATTCGTAGCTATGCGATCAGCTGAGCTCATTGTTTCAACCATCACATCAAGTAATTCTATTAGTAAATTAAATTATTTTACTTATTTTAAGTTTTCATATTTAAAAGCTTCACATATTTAGATTTGAGTCGGAGAAGAGGATATAGGGGCTAAAAATTCAATCTAACCATTTAATTGATAGGTTAAGAGTGTCTATAGCTCCATATCATCGAATGAAATGGGTAGGAATAATCTGTTCGAGAATCAGAGGAGTATATCGAAAGATATGCCTCCGTATTGAAACTTATTAATAATATTTTATTTTTTTTATTTCAGGATGCTGGGATATCTAGTTCTCATCCACCAACTATTAGAGAGAAATAGGAGTATGAGGAGGAGGACAATGACAAGGATCTGACACGATTTTCTTTTGTTTTGATGCATTATATTTATTTTGATACTGCTTATAAAATTATATAATTTATATTTTTAATATAATATAATTAGCTTTTTTATTTATAATCGACATATTATTTTTGAATTTTAATTATAATAGATGTTAGAAACCATAATTGATTATGATTAATAAAAGTAAGTTTTAAAAAATATTATTATTATTTTTTTAAAAAAATAAATTAATTATTATCAATGGCATTAGCGATGGCTTTAGCCATCGCTATTAATAAAATATTATTATATATTTTTTAAAAAAATAAAATTAATTATTATCGTTAGAATTAGCGATAGCTTAAGCCATCGCTAATATTTATTAGCAACGGCATTAGTGATAAAAAATTATTGCTAATTATTTTTATTTTTTTAATATTTTATTTAAAGTTAAAAAATAAATAGCGATGGAATATAGTCGTTGCTAATACCATTAACTAATATTTATGACGGCTGAGTAACTTATCGCTAATAGCCAAAATTAGTAACTAGATTTTTTTCGATCATCAATTAGGAATAGGATACCATTGCTAATAGTATTAATAATAGCAAAATATCTATTAACGATGGCAAGTGGCTATCACTAATAATCTAATTTTTTATAGTGGTACATGCATCATACTCTAATCTCTATTATTTATAAAGGAAAGAATTTTTATCTCCAAACTCCGTATATCCCTCCAACGGGAGACTAGCGGCCATGAGAGTTGACATCTATAACTACCTTATCCTTCCTGTTCTTATCTTACGCTTCTACAAGGATTCTTGATTTCAATAAATGCAGCCTTCTTGCTTTAGTTTATTTCTTAACTTTTCAAGGGAAACAAGCGAATACCAACGATGAAAATGAGTGTATTTCTCATGTCATATTCATGATCAAATAGGGGATTATACACAGCTCTTCATGCTTCCTCTCACTTGATTGCATGTGCCTAGCATTAGTTCCTATATATGGTACATGGGTTTTCATGTAACCATAGGAACTTAGGGTGAAGGGCTTTGTATTCAACCATATTGAGATTAAAAATTTTCCTTCTTAAGAAAAAGAAAATATCGCTTTCCACTTGGGGTTTCTCAATCATCTGTGCATCATTATTCTCTAATGCTAATGCAGAAAATTACAACCATCTATTGTCATCATCATCACCAATGGCAAAAGTTCTGTAGATTGCACCAAAATAGTGCTTTTTAAATGCCATCCTCTATTAATTTCCCCGTCTCTCTCTCTCTGAACATACTCATCTTTTATAAACTAGTTTTGAGCCTTAGCGTTGCGCATGGATTCTAGACCGGATCATATTAAAAAAATTATATATAAATAATAAAATAATATTTATTTTATTTCATATTCTTAATTATCTATATAAATGGAGTTTAATTGTAAGAATACAATAATAGCATATATTAATAACATAATTTAATTCACATAAATAAGATTTAATATAGTTTTTTTATTAATCTAAAGCTTAAATTTAATATTTGAAGGATTATTAGATAAGAGGACACATGACATAAAAATAATTATTTATATGAATAATCTTAAATATTAAAAAATTTTCTCTCAATTTCTGCTTTTATATATATATATATATATATATATATATATATATATGATAGAAAGGCGAACCTCATTGACTAGTGAAAGGGAGAGCATGCTACATGTTGGGGATAAATTTCGTTCCTACTGAAGTTCAGTTCGATGCTCAGCCTAATACAGTCGGTAGTCACGAAAGAGCTTCAGGGGATGAGTCTTAGCCGAACTCCTTCAACCGGCCAAACTTCTCGGCGATCGAGTTTCTGTCGAACTCCTTCAGTCGGCCAAACTCCTCAGCGACCGAGCTCCAGTCGAACTCCTCAGCGACTGAGCTTCAGTCGAATTCCTCAGCAATCGAGCTTCTACCGAACTCCTTCAGTCGACCGAACTCCTTAGCGGTCGAATTTCAGTCGAACTCCTTCAGTCGACCGAACTCCTCAATGGCCGAACTTTAGTCGGACTCCCATGAAAGTCGAACTCCCTCCAAGCCCCTCCAGCCGGATGCCTATGGGAGCCAAACTCCTTCCGAACTTCTCCTTCGGTCAAACTCCTCTAGAAGCCGAACTTTTTTCGGACTTCTCCCTCAGTCGAATTTCTTCAGCGGATTGCTCCCGGATAATTCCACCAGACGTATCCCCTTCAGGAGTCTGAACTCCTCTGGAATTGATATATGTCAAAGTCCACCAACCAACGCCTACTTTCTCAGAGCTATAGTCATTAAATCTCGATGAACGATCGCCATCAGTCCGTTGCAGATGACAGCAATCCGCTATCAGGTGGCGATGGCTATCACCATCAATATGTTGCAAGTGCAGTGCCTCTCTTCGTGACTGACTTCATCAGATCTCGAGCGGCAGCTGCAGCTGTCACCATCAACCCGGTACAAACTCCGTCTATAAAACGGGATCCTTTAGATATGCTTACTCTGGGCTCTAAGCTCTCTTCTCCCCTCTAAAACTTTTAAGTTCGCTTCTCATTGCTGAGCACTCCATTTATGTTGGCCAGAAGAGCTGATTTGACCATCGGAGGATCCTACCGAAGCCACAACCACCGATTTCGAACGAAACTTTATTTTGCAGGTCACCGACGGCGATCTCATTCTCCTCCACTCCAGCACGATCCGACGTCAATCAGATTCTGCATTAATACTATATTAGTTCAGTTCTTTTTATTTAGGAGAGGAAGAAAACAGATGTTCGAAAGGAATGCGCAAGTATTATGTTATATAAATAATATAAAAAATATTAATCAGATCATTTCACAGAGATTTCGGCCATTCATATATGCGTCCTCACACTTGCCAAACATTCGTATCTACCAGAAGGAAAATGCTTTTGTAGCAGATATCCCAATTTACCCTTTTCCTTTTTATTTTTTAGATACGTACGGCACGTTTATTTCGCTACAAATTATTAGGCACACATTTACCATTTTTTTAGAGGCCGGTAGAGATGAGTAGGTCTGTTTCCTCGCTTCCAATATGAAAGAAAGATATTAGAAATTAAAATCTCCTTACAATTTGTTTGGGTATTCCTGCATGAATATCTTATGAGGATCGAACCATCCTTCTTTCAGATTGTGATGTTTAACAAGATAGTTTGGCCGACTGCGATGGTATAGCCATAATAATTACAGCCTGGCAATTGTGGAATTTTGACACTCCTATAGATTGTGTCATCGCAGCATGCCTGAGTTCATATGCAATTAAAGACAACCATATGAGCACTGTTGGCTGGCGACAACAAGCATGGTGTGAAGCAGACCAAGTCGACAAGTTCTCAATCTGGTCACTAATAGGCCACTCTCATTCTCAGTCACTAGAGCTAGCATGTGGTCATCGTGTGCGTGCTCCATCCTTTCCCATATGGATTGGGAAAAATCCCCACACGGCCTTGCTGTCCTTGGAGTGCACCATCAACTTAGGCTTCTGTGGACCATCAGAGGGACCACAAAGTGCACGCGCAGGATTCTGTCCCACGGTGTTACCACGTCATTAATTTGGTTGATGTTGCACTCCAATGCCATATTGTACACAAGTTCAGGTACCAAAAAAAAAAAAAATCTACACCGGCCAGTTATATATGCTTGCGCTCATCAAGCTCTTTATTTACAGCTGTCGTAGGCTTGTGCTCTATTTAGGCCTTTCCCCACCCTACTCTTGCCTGAACCGTAGCCATCCTTGCCGTCCCCGGTGTATTATTTGCTACTATAATAACTTTGGGGGAGGTTATAATTGGTTCCAGGGTGACCATGTAGGACATAGCCAACCAATCCAAGAAGAAAATTGGATTCCGATCGATCGAAACTGATAGATGATGGAAAACGTAATTTGGGGACATGATAATCTCCCTCCTCGCATCATGTCGGCCCTGTCAGGCGAGTGACATGTTGGTTCGATGGTCGGCATTGTAGAAGATCTTTCATGAGAATTATTGCTAACTGGACCATGCTTTTTTTTTGTTCCAGGACCATTTCAATGTATGAATGTATGATTACTCCCTGAGAATGATAGAAGGGATAAGTCCAAACTGTTAGGATGTGTCTCTTGGTAATGAAGAGTTCCCATAAGGATAATGTGTGATGAGAGATATCCAATGGCCCTAAGCCAGTATTGAAGTAGACATTTTCCAGAGAGTGGGCATACCGAATGACACTGTAATTCTGTTAGTCTAGAAATCCAAGAGGATGAGGAGGGTGGTGGCCATTGAAGGCTGCGCACGATCCGAAAAGAATCATGCTCTTTGATTAGAAGAGGCCACAACCTCTAAAGGTGAAAGGTGATCTTATTATGACAGCGACCAGGAGGAAAGCATGGTGGCTGGTGATTGCCAGCGGGCCCTGGCAGGAATTGATGTGAAACGTATCGGTCATTGGCTTCATCAAATCCTTGACTTCCCACTCTTGCCCTTGTTCATTGATCCAGCAGAAAATTAGTCCAGGAAAAAGAGGAGTCCTGCTCTAAATGGAGAGACCAATGAACGTAAGATTATGTGAAAGTTTGTTCAACAGACATTCAGGACCAAGCAATTTCACTTCAAGAGGTATTATGATCTGAAATCCTTATATTCTACATTACCATGTGCACATCTTATTCTTTAAAAACCCTAGTGTTGCCCCTTTTTCAATCCCATTTGAATGAGCTAGGGAACTCAAGGCACCGGAAACCCAATTGGTACGCATAGAAAGGTATCATGTTAATGGCAAAGGTTGGTGTGTACAAGTATACCAGTGGTGTTGGATCAGCTAGAAAGATGATGATGGAGACCGAAGGGATGATAGAGAGTAGTGTAGGTTCAAAGGTCTTGATCTTCAAGAACTTTCACCACTGTTATACACTGTCATTCAAAAATGGATAAGAAATGCAACATTATGGTACGATATGAATTATGGCTATAGCACCAGACTATGACCAGAGTATAATGCTGGGCTACGATAGAAATGTAGTATTCGGCTATAGTAAAAAATCTAAGTTACAACTACTTTTATAATAGAACTACTAGTAGAATAACACAGAAATTATCTTCTTTGATGGTTGTTGTCCATATCTGATCCTCACTCATGATAGTTTTGGTAACTAACATCAATTACTTTCCACTAGTATACAATTATCGGGATCCATTTCATATTAATTATTAGATCGATTCTTTTACTTTATTGGTTTTAACTGATCATTGACCTTCCTTTAGCCTATCTTATTGGCCATTTCTCTTTAAGCATGCTATAGTATAGTCATTTTGAAAGTACTCTCGAGATCGACCAATTTGCCTTGTATTGTAGCTGATCACAATAACTTAATCTTTCAATCCATCTATATGCAAAAACAAATGTCTTTGGAACGAGAGAGTTGGGTCATGTAGCATATGCTACAATTCTTATATGTGTTGTATATTTTCAAGTGAGATACATTTTACTTGATTTGTGCTATTACCGAGCGGTATGTCATGGTGACACCCTCTATCAATAAGAATAGGCACAACTAGTAATCAATTATCATATCAAACTTATCAATGCCAGAAATCTAAAATAATCTTTTTTATGAAAATAATAATCCATTACTGCCTACAACAAAGAAGCATTAAGGTGAAGTTTAATGGACACCATATATTAGCTCTATAATACATGCCAGATACAGATGAAGTCATCTGTAAGCATACATAATGAGTAAATGATGCAAAGGAGATGAAAAGATAGTACTTGCAGTAGAATCATTGACTCCTACTAGGTGTCCATCATCTCATAGCTCTGGTATTGGTTGCATTGGTTTTTATTTCTTTTTTTCTATCATTCTTTATTTCCGTGCAAAATGAACCTTACGCGTGCACATAACCAGTTCCTCATTGCATCCCTCTCAATTGAAAGATACCATGCCCAAAACCAAGTCCTTCTTGACCCAAAACATCCCAACGGAGGGATGATATTAATCTAAATACCCCATGCCACCAAATTCCGTTCGGCTTCATTTTCGGTTACAAGTCAAATTTGGCTTCTTCTTTTTTGGCAACGAGTCAAATTCGGCCTCTACAGAACTTTGCTTCAAAAGACTTGTGACTTTGGATTGCTTATCTCGGTTACCCCATGAATCGCGGGTGCATGATTCAAACTTTAAATAGGTTCACTCCCCTAACCCAAGAAATGCTCAAGCTTGTCCTTGTCTTTACCCTCAATCTTCCTTGGCGACCAATTTTCTAACATCCCTAGTTTTTATGATCCAGCGGTTATTTACTATTTGTGGTAAATCTCAGATTGAACCGAACCATTCGATCCGACCATCCTCCGGTTCTCCCAAACCGTTGACCAATGTACCATGACCACCGCCTAGAATCTCGATAATAATGCAGCAAGCTATTTGTCTTGCCGCCCATATCTAGAGCATTACATGCACCATACGATAACAAACAACACACAACACGAGGTACACAACCACTCAGATGGAACAATCCCTTACCCAAGGGACTTGATTTCAGATGGCATCAGTTCTCACTTCATAAGATCTCGCCTATTTAAGAAAATACGCAGTCTCATGCTGCAGGCCTTTCTTCTCAGCAACTCCTGGCGCATAAGGTGCCAAGAAACCTATTTACTAGACAACAAGGTTCGCCGCCCCACGGCTACGATACGGCACACCACTAGCAGATATTACAACAACAAAAGTTGACAAGTCAATCTTGTCTTTTAATCTCCCTTTTCTGAACCAATGTTACCTAACTTCGGACTGGTGGTTATATTAAGGCCACCCGCATGCAAACAAGCTTTAAAGTTTGGATAAGTAGGAAAAGTTAGCTCAAGCTATCAGTGAAGGAAAAGAACCTGCCCGCCTGAAGCAACTTTGCTACCTTATCCGGTTTTGGTTGAGGCACCAGTGAAAGTTCCAATTAAGAACCAACTAAACTCCAAATCATCGACCAACAAACCATCAATCAAGAAACAACTGCTAAATCCACTCAATATACATGAATCTAACATCAACCATAGGAATCACTATTTAACAATTCTGAATCATATCAACCTATTCAAACACCTTAAACGGACTGCGAACTGTCAAATGCTGTTACTTGGCTCCAGCAAATTTCCCCATCATCTTTGCAATAATAGGAGCTACTTTGGGATTGGCTTGGTGTTTGGCGAAACTTGCCGGGTTATTCATCACTGCACCACAAGAAACAGACATGAATAATCAGAGAGAAATGCCAGCATATAAATCTCAATAACTAAAGTGGTGACCGTAAATGCACAAGAACAAAGTTTCAACTCAGACTGAGACACAAAGGTTATATTTGTTTAAATAAACGATTAATCAACAAGAAAATAAATAGAAGGTCAGCCTCCACACACTCCTCATAAAATATAAACTAAACAATATTTTATTCACCCCACTTCCATTTTCGACTAATCTTTCCAAAAATATTCAGCTATAATGTTAAAACTGTCAGAATTAACGAGTGCAGGTCTATTTTTTTCATGAATGAACTTGCGGTGTTTCTTTTATATTTCCCCTTCTTCTTTAGGGTGGGAGGATTCACATCCCTGGTCTAGGACATCAAAGTGAGCTAGTGCTAGGTGGTAGGTACTGCTTGTTAGCAGATCAGACAATAGTTATTTGGCTAAAGCTAACAAAAGCATTTATGAGACTAAGACAGCCTTTAGATGCCGGACACCTAACCAGGTGATAGACATCTCTAACACCAGGCAACCACCCCATAATTGCTTAACATGGGTTAAACATTCCCCTGTTTGGTTCGAGGGCTAATGGGTTAGGTTGCGGAAAAAGGGAATGAGGGAGAAGACATTTCTGATGGTTAAGCTTATTTCACCTGTTTACCCAGGTTAAGCACTTTTCTGGTGCGTCAACCAGTAAGAATTGACGCCCAACTAATTGATAGTTCTTGGCTAGTTATATGGATAAACATCCACTAACCACTACTAAACCAGCAGCCTAACATTGCCAGGGGGTTTATTGTTGATTTTGGTGAAACCAGAGTTGCAGTTTATCATCACTGCATGCACCCATAATTTTGATTCAATTATATCCATTTCCACAAAGCTTGTTAACTTGCAGATTTCCTCGCAAGGATTTCTTAGAAGTTCATAGAACAAATTTATTTAGTAAAAAATAAAGTCAGAAATTACGACTAGTGCAAAATAAACATTTGATGGAACAAATTAATATAACAAGAGTGAAAATTAAGAAGCAACAGAGACATGGAAAACAGCATACCATCTTGGAGAGCAGCCATGATCTCTGGATCATTAAATGCTGCCATTAGTTCAGGATCCTGTTTCAGATAAGAGAGCTTGCTCAATCAGTATGATATGATAGGACTAGAACTATAGACAAATAAGTTAAATTAACATGAGTTCAGTCTCTTACATTCAGAATTTTGCTCATATCAATATTTCCGGGTACACCACCAGGCATGGCACCTGGGAAACCTCCAGGCATACCTCCTGGGAACCCTCCGGGCTTACCACCAGGGAACCCACCAGGCATACCTCCTGATGGTCTACTTGATGATTGTTCTTCCCTCTTTGCCTTCTCATAAGCAGCCTAGAAGAATGTCAAAGTCAGAATGTGTAACCAATAAGTTACATAACCTTGTGAGGGCACTAGCTTAATGTCAACTACCTGAGCCTCCGCTCGGCGCTGCTGCCTCTCATGCTCAATTTTCCTTTCTTCTCTCTCCTTTCGCAATCTATCATACTTTCTATGATGTTCTTCAATCTTGTGTTTATTGGGTTCAACCTGCATGCCACCACACAAATGTAAAATATTAAATAAGTATTATAACTATCAATATTTACAATTGCTGGAAATTTTCATACCTTCTTAAGCACAGCATTTATCTCCTCATCATAATCCAATTTGGATGCCAGGTGAAGATCTTTAGCAGCTTCCTCCCATTTCCCAAGCATAGCTAAAGCCATGCCACGGGATTTGTAGCCTTTTGCAGAGTCAGGGTTGATCTGAGACAATGACCAAAGAAAACGTAGACCCCATTCAGGCCATAGTAATGCATTAAACGGGAAGCATAGGAGTTCTTGTTTAGATAATAAGTGGAATTTTCACAAAGCTGTCATTTAAAGAATTATTTATATATGCAAAGGAATTATGATAAGACACATCTCCTGCCGAAACTGATGGCATGTAGGCACATAATAGATGACATAAACAAGTTAAAATGCATCGATATATTATGCTATCTATGCAAACACAAAAAAAAAAAAGAAATGCCACATTGTACTATAAGCATGAACACCGGAATGGACTATATACAAGATGGCAGGAGCACAGGAAAATGTGTGCCCCTTGGGTATTTCTGGGGTCCAATTTTGCAGGGATAGTTAGGAAAGATACAGAAGGTGAAACAACATGTACACAAAACGGAATCAGTATAAGCATGGCACCATTATAATAGCACATTATTTCCACTATATAAAATTACCTCCAAAGCAGCATTTGCATCACGAATTGCAGCATTCGGTTTCTTCATCTTGATATACACAGATGCTGCATAAAAATTTAACAAACACTAAGTAGGAAGAAATCAACAGAAAATTAGTGCTAATAGAAGTGATTAAACAGCACTTACCTCTGGTTGCATACATGATTGCTGATGTTGGATTCAGCAATATAGCCTCCGTAAGATGCTCAATTGCCTCATCCAACTTCCCTGACAATCAGCCAACACCAATGATTCATAGATTCAGATTAATACGGATAAAATATGATACAACAGATGCTGTTATACCATCTGAAATTGCTTCCATAGCTTTCCCTTTGGCCTCTTGAGAAGCATCACGGCTTTCTTCTGTTACCTCGGTAGATGGGTCTCCCATCTGGAAGGAGAAAAGTAACATTAAAAATTAGCAGAAAATGATATTGCACTCATTCATGACTTTTAAATCACTCACAAGCAGTAAAAATGATATCCATTGCAAATCACCTTTTGTGGTGCATCATTGTCAGGTTCTACAGTTTCTCCTTCAAGCTCAATGTCAGATTCAACAATCTCATCATCAGATTCATGCTCTACTGAAGCAGGATCCTTTGCATTGAGATCATCCTCGTCAAGATCTTCATCCATTTCATCCACCATTTGGCTTCTCTGCAATTGTTATCAATTAAACCAAGACTCTGGCCTCAGCTATCTCAATCCCCAAACCAAACAGCAAAAGAAGAGAAAGCCCAAAACTAATAAATGATGCAGGATGTCTTTCTAATGTCTTAAAAACAGATATTTCCATGACACCAGAGGGGAAGAGGAGCAAAAATACAAAATATCAACAGTTAATTGCAGGGAAAAAAAGGCTTGGTTTCAGCACTGCAGAAAAGGTTGCTGATGTTATATTCTATAATCTCCACCCTCATGGAAAGAAAGTATAGCTCACTTTCTGGTTGTAATGGATTAAGTGACTAATGATACATAGGAGCAGACAAACAGAACTGAAATTTAATCTAGACTACAAGAATGGGGAACTCCTGACCATTCCAGAGTGGTCAGCTCCTCTGTCAACCAGTATTTTTTTTGGTCAGTGATTGCCAACTTTGGTTTATGGTCTGGATAAGGCTTGGTCATACGTTTCCAAGAGTGAGGTGCACTCAGGGTATCCCAATGGGGTATCGAAGAGACTGCAGAGAGAAGCTTCTGTGTACATTAAGTTGTACTTTGCATTGGAGCAGGCTTTTTTCATTTGTCCAATGATGGAAACAATAAGACTAGCACAAAGCAGGGATAAGGAATGTGAATGATTAAAGAGAAGATGGTATTTTGATCGAAGGTAAAGAAGTTTGATGAAGAAGAGTGGAGATGAAGAGGTTTTATACTGATTTTCTTTTCTTTTTTTAAAAAAATTATTTTGGTAGACAAGGACTATAGTGAACTTTAGTTCCAAAACCTGTGCTCAACCACATGAAACAAAGGTTAGATTCACTCCTAAATTTCTGATGCAACCATAAAAAGACTAATTTCCCTTCAATAAGGATTTCTATAAAAGAAGATAAAAATATATATTATTAAGGATTAAAAAAAGAATATAAGTCATAATGAAACAAGAAAGAAAACAACCTTTTTAGCCATAACAAACTACCCAATTTGGGATGTATAGAACCAAACCAACGTGGAACCAGGACGGTTCTGCATATTGGTTTGGAATAGGTGTGAACCAATTTGAACCGAACAGAACTGCCCAGTTCTGCTTGGTTCGACTTGGTTTTGATTGATGCCTACAGGTTCAAGGTCAAACCGATCCCTTAAAATACCCCAACCCTACCCAAATTCTCTCTCTCTCTCTCTCTCTCTCTCTCTCAATCCATCCACGGAGGCTCTTTGTCCTATGCATTGTTACCCGGATCGTCAACCCCCCCATGGAATCGCGTTCCCGATCGCTCGAACCAAAATGCAATGCATTCGCGACCCGGAATGGTAAAACCCACAAACCAGAGAGGAAGAGAGAGGGAGAAGAAAGAGAGGAAGAGAGAGAGAGAGAGATGGGGGGTAGAGAAGGAGAGGGAGAGGAAGAGAGGGCCTCCGAAAGATGCCTATGCTCGGAGAGAGGAAAGGAGAGAGAGTGAGAGACTCTTACCGGGTCGTCGGACGGCTCCGGACTAACGGCGCCTCCGCCGTAAGATCTCCGGCCGCCGTCGAGCCCACACCGAGGGGCCTGAGGGCAGTCGAGCCGGAGGAGGGCCTCCAAAACCTCCAACCCCTTCTTCGTTTGCGAAACAAGGGTTCGCCTCTATTTTGATTTTTTTTTTGGAATTAAACGCGTGAAGTCGTTTTTTTTTTTTTGGAATTAAACGCGTGAAATCGGCAACTGGGTTGCCGACTTCGTGGAATTTTTTTTTAAAATTTATTTGGAGTCGGCAAACTATTTGCCAACTTCAACGAGAAATTTTTTAAAAAAAATGATCTGAAGTCGGCAGAGGATTTGCCGACTTCATCCATTTAAATCCAAAAAAAAAAAATTCACAAAATAGAGGTTTGGCCCTGTTCCGCATGAAAAGAGGGCATACTAGCAGAAGCTGTCCTCAGCTCGCCCGGTGTCGGCCGCCCTCGATTGAAGATCGCCGACCGTCGGAGTAGCATCGGCATCGGCATCAGTTTGGAGACCTCCGACAGCCTCCGATAAGTCCCCCTCTCTCTCCTTCCCTCCCTCCGTAGTCTGCTTGCATTGAGGAGCTCGAAAAGAGCTCCAATCACTCCGACTCTTCCTCTCCCTCTTCCTCTCTCTCTCTTCCTATCGATTGGCACCAGACTGATTTGCTACAGACCCGTACACCGGCCTGCCCGGCTCCTCGTTTCCCAAGTTTCTTTTCCACCCTTTTTTTTTCCTGTTAAGCAAGACTTAAAAGCCCAAGATAGTTAGCCTTAATCATTATCTATCATTTAATACAGGATTTGAAAAAATTTAAATATTGCGTACATTCCAAAGTTCAAACTCCAAAGACTCCTAGCCTTCCACTCTTCCAAAGCTGCCAGCAACCTCTCATCTCATCTCCTTCACCGGAGAAGAAAAACAAAATCCAAAGATAAACAACCATGGCTTTTGGAAAAGGAAGAAGAGAAGAGGAAGAATTTGCTTCTCAAAATCAAAGCAATACCAACATGATTCATGATTTGGATGGAGATTCTTCTGAAGATGAACAAAATTATGAAGAAGTTGACATAGACAGAGGAAAGTCAGCAAAAGAAATTAAGAGTGAGAAGGTAAAACCAATGGAAGTCGATTCAAAGATGAAGCTTTTGTTAGCATAGGTGACTCTTCTTGGTGCTGCACAAGAAAAAAATCCAGAAGGCTCATAAGGTTGGTCTTGTAATCACTGCAAAAATCAATTTACTAGTTCTTATACCCGTATCCACTATCATTTTTTTGGTGCTCCTCTGGGTAAAAAAGCTCAGATTCAACGATGCCCAGTTTTAATGAATAATCGAGATGATATGAACGAGTGAGGAGATCTGTTCAAGAGACTGAAAAGGCTGGAGTCTCTTCTTCACTAAAAAATTCTACACTAACAAGATAGAACAAGCCGATAGCTTCTCAACGGATTGAAAATTCTTTCAGCATAATAGAGAGGGATATGGTGGATTTAAAAGTAATAAGAGGCTTATGTGCTAATGGGATACCTTTTAATGTTTTGAGGAATCCTGAGTTCCATGATATGGTGTCGGCAATTAACAGGGGTCCTAAAGGATACAAGGCTCCATCATTCGAAAAAGCACGAACAACCTTATTGAATGAATGTAAGAGAAGCGTAGAGAAGGATCTCATGCCAGTTAAGGACACATGGTATTCTCAAGGAATATCAATTGTTTCAGATGAATGATCTAATTGCAAAAATCAGCCATTAATTAATGTGCTTGTAGTAAATAGCCATGGAGCCATGTTTTTGTGTGCAGAGGATTTTTCAAGAACTGAAAAAACTAGAATTGCAATTGCAGAATTTTTGTTGAAGTCAATTGAAGAGGTGGGATCTCATAATGTTCTATAAGTGATTACTAATAATGCTGCAAATTGCAAACTTGCTGGAAAGGAGATAGAAAAGGTACATAAGCATATATTTTGGTCTCCTATGTAGTTCATAGTTTAAATTTGATTATGAAAGATTTTGCAAAACAATTTACTTGGTTGAAGGATACACATAAGAGGGGAAGAATATTGTCAAATAATTTTTGAATCACACACAAGTGTTGGCTATTTTTAAAGCTCATTCAAGATTAGAGTTGTTAAAAATAGCAAAGACTAGATTTGCCTCACATTATATTTTGTTAAAGCAGCTGATTGATTATAAAGAGACCCTAGCTACTATAATTGTTCTAAAGCCATGGAAAGATTGGGTGCAAAAGGGAGATGAACATACAAGAAAAATGGGTGCTTTAGTTGCTAAAACTATTACTAGTGAAAAATTTTGGGAGGAAGTTGAGAATATCATCAAAATCACGAAGCCATTATTTTTTCTTATGAAGTTTTGTGATGGTGATGGCCCTAAAATGGGTGAGATAAATGAAAAAATAGATACAATGCTTGGTGAAATAAGGGATATAATGAAAGAAAACAAACATGTTCAAGATTATGAAGAAATGGAAGAAATTGTGCTTTCAAGATGGGAGAAAATGTCTATTCCATTGCATTGCCTTGGGTTTGCTCTTACTCCTAGATTATATGACCCAAGGTATCTTAGTTTGCCGGCACCATGTGGTACAATAAGAAAGGCTCCAAATGAAGATAAAGAAGTAACTAGAGATATTTTGAAAGCATTTGAAAGAATAGCTGAAAGTGATGATGAGGCAAAAATGCTATGTGAGCAATATGCTATTTTTCACTCACGTAAAGGATTGTATGCCATGGCTGCTGCTCAAACTGATGCAATGTCAATGAACACTATTGATTGGTGGACAACATATGGTTCAAAAACTCCAGAATTAGCTGAGGTTGCTAAAAAGGTTTTGTTACAACCAATTTCAAGTTCATCTGCTGAGAGAAATTGGAGCACATATTCATATATTCATAATGTGAAAAGAAACAGGTAAGTAAAAGTGAAACTCTTTTAGAATTTTTTTCATTTATATTCTTTTCCTTTTCTTCCTTAATAAGATTTTTTTTCTTTTAAACGTGATAGGGTGAACTCCTCAAGAGCCGAAAAATTAGTCTTCATTCATTCTAATATTCGTCTTTTGTCTCGATTTACTGAAAACTACAAGAATGGACCCTATAGTAAGTGGGATATTGATCCAGAGGAAACTCGTCTTGATGATTCTATGATAAGATTAGAAGACAAGAGGTAGAGATCACTTAAAGATGAATATACTGAAAATTTAGATGACATTTTGAAGGAAGATGAAGCTAGGCCATCAGTTGCTTCCATTTCTTCTTCCAAATCTAAAGCAACGGGCA
Source organism: Cocos nucifera (assembly GCA_006176705.1). Taxonomy (NCBI): domain Eukaryota; kingdom Viridiplantae; phylum Streptophyta; class Magnoliopsida; order Arecales; family Arecaceae; genus Cocos; species Cocos nucifera. The sequence goes on along the minus strand of QRFJ01000237.1, from coordinate 1,551,782 downwards.
ACTCCTCCAACCCACCCCAAGCTCAACGTCCAGGACTTCACCAAACTCAAATTTTCAGCTTTGCAACAAAAAGAAAAGGAAAAAGAGTGGATTGAAAGACTCTTTAGAAGTTTTTAAATAAGTACTTTTGCTTTATTACATGTTTTTAATTTTACATAGATTATTGTTTGGGAGATCTAATATTATGGTTATGGTTAGAGTCTTGGAGACTTTTTAATTTAATTTTTTGTTGACAAATGTTGGAGACTTTTTAATTTATTTTTTTGTTGACAAATGTTTTTAGACTTTATATATATATATATATATGGAGTCATCGACCCGACTTTTAAGGTACATCGAATTTCAACCCAAAATAATGTTCCAATTAAGCCTACCCCCATACTGCGCACCATGAAAAGTACCGTACCACGCACCGGACCCCGTACTGCATACCTTAACGACCCACGATCCAGGTAACTTTGGTCCTACGCCACTATAGCTCCATCCGACCACCTCCTAGATCGAGCTTGGCACCTCACCATGCTCATTCTCCTAGGCTATTGGTAGGATGTCGGCCTTCACCTTCCCACCATGTTCACAATCACCATCTTCTCCACTGCTTTGCCAACCACTAGTACGATGCCGGTCCCCCTTCTGCCCCCACTCCCGCCATCAGAATCTAGGCCAAATCCTACATTCATTGGCTCCATCCCTCACTTGCCCTCTGTAGACCTAGGGCAAAACCCTTGATTGGTCAAACCAAAGCCTAATCGACATAGCCGTGCGTCCCATGCATAGCATGCATACCATATTTTAGTATGATATGATACCATAACATATAGGCCTAGTACCTAAGAGGTATGGGTCACAATATTGATTTTGCAAACCTTGATACTATATGAAATTCCATGCCTGAGAAGCACCATCCATATGTAACATTGCATATGATTGTGTATTATGGCATTTCAATCACGAACCTATAAAAGAAAGTGATATGAGTCAACAACATACTCCAAAAACATGATGACATATCTGTCAGAACTCCAAAAGTAATGAATCGCATGATACCATACTAACACTTCACACATGTTGTGCATGTGATAGGAAGCCTTATGGCTTTGAGTCTTACTAGATTAAAGATTAATAACATTTTACATAGCTTGATAACTACACTTTAAATTCTAGTTGATCCACTTCTCGTTTCTTTTCCTTAAAGATACAAATACTAAACCAAGAGATGTCATGGGAGTAGCTACAACAATGTAGTAGACAGGCATATCTAGATTTCAAGGGTGTCATTATAAGGGACTCATTGGCAGGCAGCTAAAAGAATTATTACAAACTAATGGCATAGATTTCATTGTGGATATGGATTTTATTTTTCTACTAAATTTCCATTGTGCAGATTAATAAATTAACCCCCAGTTTTCATAGTATAGTTTCCAATTTGATTTAATACATTAGACTGAGAGTGGTATGCATTTATTACAAGTGGCATACCAAGAGGAGTTAAATGCAAAAAATGGAGGTCTCACAGTTATGGTAACTCTTCAAGGTTTTGAAAGGGAATTTGCATTACATATGGTTATACATTGATGCACATGGCATACTAAACTAAAAGGAAAGTCCTTCAGAATTATCAATGTATTTTTGGAAATGACTTTCTTTTTCTCTGTGGAACAGCATAATTATATGGGCCCTGTTTGGTTCCTACAATAATGCTCATGGCAGTCAGCTAATGTTGAAACATATAAAGATGTCGATATTACATTCCCAAGCATATGCATATAAGATATATACAGATAGACATGATGACTAGTGTACTAATAAATGCGACTTATTTCTCTTCACATGAGAATAGATTTAAAGAGAGAAAGACGAGGAATATAAAAATAGAATTTGTGAATGTATGTATCAACTGACTTATATGAATAAACTCTTTATTACTAAAACAAAAAGGTGATGCACTTTTTCATAAAACAAGTTTTTTATTATTTTAGATTAAAAAAAAAAAAAAAGAATGTGCCTATAGATACACTCTTTAGAAAATATACCCTTCCATTGCTCTTTAGATAAGAGTTTAGAAAGTGAAGGAGGCAAAACAGATAAACTAAGTAAATACGCTTCTTAGTAAATACATCACCCTATTACTTCTTAATAATGGTTCAGATGGAGATGGAAGATAAGCACATAACTAAAAGTAAATACCCACTATATATTATTCTCTATATAATACTTTAGATGGAGAAGAAAGAAACATTAATAAACTAAAATTCTGAGTCCACCTGTTGAAACATTTAACTGGTTTAAGAAATACAAGCATCAACTTTCAATATAAAAGTCATCCATGACAAACTTTTTTCTCATTGAATTAACCAGGCACACCTGCAATTCGTCGAATAACTCATCCCTCTTTGATGATGTTTGATAGATTAATGGGATATTATAGAAAACTTCAAGTGAGATTATGTCAATAGCTATGTCCAGGTTTCATATTATGTTGTTTGAAAACTGTGGACTTCACATATAAAACCATAATTTTCAATATTTAGATAAGTACGATGAGTTATTCTAACTTCGACTCTATGCATCCACCTCACAATCTGAGCATTCCACCTAAGCCCTTAAGGTGGTCAGCACTTGGAACCACCTAGGCAACTTGATAACCTTGAAAGGAATGGTCACAAGTCATAAACTTTATGGTCATCTAAACAGGCTCAAACTCAGTCAATTGCATTGAAAAATTTATTACTTCTCACTTCAACTTAATAACATGTTGCCCATTTCATGACTCCTGTGTGTTTATTACACCAACAGAGTTGCTCCTCTTTTGTTTTACCATTCTTACAGATATTCAGCATATCGATGCATCATCTCTTTTTGTTTCATTGGATTACAACGACAGCTTTTTCTGCTCTCCATTGCTCCTACAATCAGCAAATGCTCATCATCATGGTTGGGTCCCAAGAGATGTTTCATAGTTACAAAAAATGGCATCGTAATCTTCCATTGGTCTTTCAGAATCTCTGGATTCACCTGAAATTGCACCATGGAATCACCTATTCGCAAGCATATGTTTACATTATGTAGGAATAAGCATACAATAATTTTATGCTCCTAAAAGTTAAGCTAAAATGCAATCAAGCAGGCAATTAGTATCAAATGTTAAACAAGCCCTAATGAATTTTCTCCTAGGAGATAAGCTTTACACTCATGCAAGGCAAATTTGACCCCAAAAACCATGGCAGAGATTTACCAGACTTACAACTACAGCATTACATCACATCAAAGAAAACAAGTCAATCTTGCAGCTAAACAAACTTTTCACAGAACATGACCCTATCTGGACAAGCACTATAAAGGCCAAGCACCCATCAAATTGTTGTTTACTGAACAATCATTCATTCCAGTATTCCTCACCAAGTCTTCCACAGACTATTGGCAATGGTCACTCAGTTCCTTTGAACTGATTCCTTTCAAAATTGACTCCAAGTTGAGCCAATTGTTAAATTAATATCTGCTGATAAAAGTTGGAATAAAAATTATTGCAAAACATCCTACAAGTCTTTGTCATCAATAACAAGTTCCTGGCTCAATAACTGCAGCACCTCTAATCAGTCAGGATAGCTCTCAGGGAGTCTATTTATGCAGTTTATTTCTTGCAACATGGAAGATGCTTGACATTCCTTAAGTTAAACCATGCTCTGGAAATTGGTTGTAAACCATCCTTTCTTGCTACCATCAATGTTTTGACCCAGTAGCATTTAAGAATTGATCATGGAGCTTTCAAAGGCAATAGAAAGGATGAAAAAGCACAAATACAGATGATTGCCAAAAAAGTAGCCCAAATACAATGAGAAAAGCAGGTGGTAATCTTTCAGAAAAAAATTAAAAAAGGCATCCTCAATCAACCCCACGAAGAATCATGTTCACCAAGTAATGCCAGTTCACATTGTTGACGGTGTAAAAATAATGGAAGTACCATATGATTCCTATCCTTTGGTTGCACAAATAGAACAATCGGTTGAATCAGTCATCTGAAATACCCCATCATGGCAATCCGGGGCCCGGGCAACTCACGCCGTTTCAAGCCAACTTAAATTTTACTCAGCGTTCAATTCCGCGTGACTTTCTTTACGAGAGTGCATAAAAAAAAAACCACGGTTCTTACCAGACTCCGAGGTTTATATCAAAGTTAACCAAAGGATTAACGCACTTACGGTGAATACTAAAAGACAGAGTAAAAGCATCTGAAACTTCAATTGCTCACATGCGCTACGAGTGGCCAACACTCGAATCTACAACCTTGCGAGGAAAACAAAAGATGCGCAACTCACCACAAACATCAGATATATCATCTCGGTGAACTCCTCGAAATTGAATGCAACAATTTCTCGATGCACCAATGAAACATTTGAACAATTACCCCAACAATTTTTATACAAATCAACTTTAAGAGTCTCCCAAGCGAACATCACCACATAAATGTTCATGACAAACAAAGAAATCAAAAAAAATAGCACGAAAATCTCTGTAATATTCACCTTAAAAGATGTGAAGATTTTCATCTACATGAAGAAATTGCATGGTACGATTACAGGACGGAAGGAGGAATTAGGGGAGAGAGAATACCGCATCCCGAGTTCGGGGCGACTCCCCGGGCTTGTAAGCGGCGGGAGGAAGCTTCGCGCCCAAGCTGAAACCCCATCATCCGGCATTGAGTCCGGATCAGAGAGATCGCATCAGCGAGCACAGACGACAATGAAACCATCGAAGCAAATGGAAGGCAATTTTTTTTGGAGAAAAAAAATGATCAACCGATACCTTTCGAGATAGTCTCGGAAGAAGGCTATGGAAGGGTCGCTGAGGATAGCCGGATTCTTCTTGCACTGCTCGACGAAAACCCGCAGCTCCTCCACCTTCGCCGCGTCCATCTCCGTAAACTTCGAGAGGCCGATCGAAGTAAAATGTGTGAGAAAAGCAACACTGAGAGAGGGAGAGGGGGCGAGGAAAGACTTATTTAAAGCGAGAGATGGATAAGAACCAGGGGCAGAGCTGTGGCATTTTGTTTGCTGTTTTTTATTTAATGGGAGTCACGGCCCGCTGTTTTGTTTCTCCCGTTAGAGGGATATGGGGAGTAGCGGTTTCTAGCAGCTTCCGATGGGAAATGCGTGGAGAGATTGGGAACGTTTGATTTTGATCCGACGGATTGGGAAGATTCGATGATTCGTCTCAAATAGGAATGGATGATGGGTTAATATTACTGGTGGGCCATCGCCCCAGGAGCATCTGATACGAGGCGCAACTCCATTACCCTACCTTTTCTTCTCAGCTGGCACGCCGCGTGACGGCGTCGGTGCACGACCGCCAACTCCTACCTGGTCCATCTAGTAATTAAGACCAGTGGATCAATTCAATGGTCACTCGAAATATTATCTTTATATATTTAAATAATTCAAGATCAAATGAGCGATGCCTATTATCCATCAGACATATATTTTGAAAATTGTATTGATCCCATATAATAATTTTCAATTGCAATGATCTCCCACTGCCCACGTATTGTACCAGTTGTAATACCAAGGAAATGGCGGTTAGGCTTTTTTTTTCTTTTTTCTTTTTTCTTTTTTCTTTTTTCTTTTTTTTTTCTTTTTTTTATTGATTCTAATATCTCATTTTCCAAGAAAACACCGAAGCTACTTGCTTCTTCTTTTTCTCCCCAGGGCTGCCAACCTAACCGGACCCAAATATGATACAAAAAAACTACGAATAGCTGACCAATGATCTACGTATCAAAAATTAATATTTTTATATATAACTTAATAAAAATAATATTTAAATTTAATTTTATTTTTTAATAAAAATAATTTTAAAAAAATAAAATATATAAAATTCTGCAAGATCAATAGATAAATATCACTCTATCTTTATATTCAGCCATTTAAGGGCTCAGCAATAAAAATCAACATCCAATCTATTATAATATTTATAGATAGGACGGACTATAACTGTAATAACATAACAAAAAAAATCTAAATATTTTAGATAAATTGATGATCCTTGAGCTATCTGATATCCTTCTAAATTTAAGATTATGCTGTCATGTAAGATAAAAATTATGTAAAAAAAAAAAAAGGGAAGGTTTGTTTCCATCTATCTGTTTGTCCATCTAATTTATTTTTATAAAAAAATTTATTCAAACTTAATTCAGATACTAGTTAGATTACAAAAAGAAAAAAATATTTATAATTTTTTTTCTAAATTCAGGCTAGGTGGTGTTTGATGATCCCGACTAGGCTTAAACTCATGGTCTCATATGCTCATTCATAAATTTCATAAATTTTTTTTATTTTATTCTATTAAAAAATATTTAGAGAGATCCTACAAGTAAACACAGATAAGACAAGATATGTTGAAAATGTGTCCCAAAGTCAATCGTCAGTCTATTGACGATTATTCTACTTATTATACTTATATATAAATTATTAATTAATAAAAATTATTTTGATATTTTTTATTATAAATTTTGTTGTCTTTTAATGAACTTCCGTATTGTGATGAAGTTCTTAGGACTATCTAGATTCGACAAAGAAGTATTTATCATTCAGTCCTTAAATTATTCATGACTAAAAGATATATTGTTATTTAGGATGACAATGTTCATCAAGTATAGGTCATTGTATGCCATATAGGTTGGTTGTCCTCATAGCCAAGGAGTGTTGAGACAATGATATGGCACATAAGTGAGATGTATGGGTATATCTGTACTGAATGTGACCAACTTCGGAGCTTTTCTTCTGTCAAGATTAGCTCCGATGGAATATGGGTATAACTGTCCAACCGATCTGAGATCACCACAGTGACTTTCAAGCAACTCACTATGCTTTGGTGCCAGACTACCTGAACTTTTAATTCAATGACGAAAAATTTCTGGGCACAATCAAGTACTTAAGGAGTCGATGCATGTATCAAGATGGGATTGACTACTTCTGGATTCAGAAGTTATGTTAAATAGTATTTCAATTTAGCAAAACCTTGATCAGGATAGTCTTAGTGAGGAGTCACGGGACTAATTGCTTTGAGACATGACATAGATGTATTTTCTAGGGTTGACAGTCTAACCCTGAATCATTTATTATATGGAGATCATAAGGATGAAATATACGATGATCATATTCGCATAGGTTCTGAATGTTGCGATTGCGATTATTCGATCTATCCGGACATCGGATACCATTGTTAGATGGTCACTTTAATTAGTACAAAAATTTATTTCTGTGCTATCGGCTTAGATTCGAACTTACGGAGTCACACATACTAGAGGTTCCTATCTGATCGATGGTTGGTGAAGAGTCCCACTCGACTGGGCATCGAGTTCCATTGGACTGGGACTCTTCGATCAGGAGTCCTATTAGGTTGGGATACTGAGTCTCAATGTTTGAAAGTCTATGGTTAAGAGTTCTACTAGATTGGGACTCTTCCACCAAGAGTCCCACAACTCTAAGACTCTGAGTTCTATATGTCTGGGACTCTATGATTGAGAGTTAGGACTCTACAATCATGAGTTCCATTTATTTCGAACACCAAAATCAAGAGTCCCACCGATTTAGGACTCTTCGATCAAGAGTTTTACTTTGATGGGACTCTATTGTCCGGACATCCATCAAATTTGGACTTTGAATTTATGAGAGATTTTATTAATGATTTGATCGCTAATTAACTCAATTTGATTGAGTAATTATTTTTTGGTTCAAATCCAATTGAATTGGGTTCAGTTGAGTTTGACCCGATTAGGTCACAAGTTGACCTAATCGCCGAGGAGGTTTGAACCCTGATTTGATCAGTGATTGGGCTTGATCAATTTTTAATTTTATTAAAATTTAATTAAGTCTAATTATGTTGGATTTAATTTGATCTAATTAGGTCTAACCAATTTTGATTGGATTGGTTCAATTGGTTGAAGTTTAAATTCAAAGACTAGTTTGACTAGTCTTCTCTTCCCATGCGTGGCATTTTTGAATTCAATTTTCTTCTCTTGTAAAGTTTTCCATGCTGATTAGAGGTCTCACGCCCAGGTCTCCCACATTCCAAATGGATAGAGATGGTTGGTTTCATTCAAAAATTCAAAAAAGTTTGAATTTTAAAGGCTAACCACCCATGCGCCACATCACTCCTTATGCGCCCACTTTTCTTTACGAGAAAATTTCTCATGAATGCTCTCCATGCACAAAATATTCCATGCATTTCCTTCTCATGCCACTTATGGTTTGAAACAAATTGGTTGGCATTTGAATTCAAAACAAGTTTGAATTCAAATTGACAACCAACCCCTTCTGATCCTCTTATGTGTACTCTCCATGTTTTGGCACAAAAATAAATAAAAGGATTTTTGGGATGTGAGAGATGGGATTTGAGAATAGAGAGAAGACTTCCATGAGCCTCTGTGTGTATGAGAAAAATATTAAAAAAAATCAAGAGAAAGAAAAACAAAGAGAGTTGGGCGTAGTGTTTTTTTGAGTGCTACCTAGGTTTTTAGAACCTGGGATTCAGGAAGAGTTTGTGTGTACTACGAGTGTCGTGAGCCCACCAAATTTTAAAGAGAGCCTCCTCTGTCTCTCTACTATGTCTACCAGTAATCTGGAGCATCCATGAAGCCCGTAAATGAAGATCAAAATCATTCGATCAAAATAGCCCCTAAAAGACTTCGGTGTTGAGCTAGCACTCGTAGAAAGCCGATCAGGACTAGGAGCCTCGTATGGATGATCCATAGAGGCTAGATATCTATGTGGCTGTATCATGACCAGTGGACCTCCTCGATAATGATTGGATCATGGCAATTGACTACTCGCATAAGGTATAGTGTTCAGAACACTTAGATCTAGTAAATAGTTTACTGCACTGTTTTAATTTTTTAGATATGATATATATGCATTTATGTCATGTTTAGATCCTTAGTATAGCATTTATTTTTTGATATAATAAATAATTAATTAATTAGATTAATTAATTTTTTATATATTTTAGCTATTTCTGATATAATCATAAATTAGATTAAACCCTACACTGGTTATTTCAAATGGTATCAGAGCGAGATTCACTAAACATGATATGCTTGCATATTTTAAATTAATAATTTAGATTTAATCTAAATATTAATTTAATATTTTGAATAATTAAATCTAAAAAATTAAAATCAAGATCGTACGGACTGTAGGTTGTCCTGCTATAGGGTTTACCCCCTACAGTAAAAAGATTGTCCTGGTACGTTGCTGATCTAAGTTATTAATCATAAAATCTTAGATTTAATCTAATATTTTTATTATCTAATTAAATTAGGCTTTAATCTAATTTATGATCATGAATGTATAATTAGATAAAGTTTGATTCATGATTTAGTATTATGTAGTGTACATAATTTCAGATTAAATCCTACAACTAGTATTGTTTGTGAATTAAGTCGATTCAATTTTAAAGTAAGTTGACTCAATTGATGAATAATACTAAGTTATAAAGAATATTTTAAAATTTAAAAAATATTTTTGAAATGTCGAACCCTAATCCTCAGCCCATAAACTTAATTAAAAAATTAAGTATAATGATTTAGTATCTAGAATTATGAATTAAAGATCCTAAGTCATTAATTATAAAACGTGGATTATTGGGTTAGTTGAATTATGTCCATTAATTGAATTAGACCTAAGGTTAGTTAAAGAGTGGATTAAATTAGAATAATTGATCAAATCTAATTAAATATTAATTTAGATTAGGTCAAGGATTCTATAGACTTAATTGTAATAGTTGTAGTTTATCAAGTCCATGCCTTTAATGAGGACCAAATGGACTTGATTCATGACTATGCGGTCGAACCCATAATTACTAAGTTGATCAAATTGAAACTAATAAACTGGATGGTGTCTAAGGTAAGTCTGACAGTTTGATCAGTGATTTTTAATTGGAAGCTACTCGCACTGATTCGGTCTTTGATGAGTTAATGACATATCCCTTTCACTGATCTCACTTACCTGGTCATCTTGATGAGTTAGATTTTGATTGGATTATTTGATGATTCGGGCTCACTCATATTAATTAAGTAAATCAGTTTGATTGATTTAGGTGCTCCTAATGCCAGCTTAGATTAGATCCTTTTCTATCTGACTTGGTGAAGTCAGTGGGAGGATCAAAATTGGCTCGCTTTTCTTAAATAAGTTAACTAAATCCTCTAAAATTATTAGATCATTAAAAGTAAAATAGTTATATAGATAACTATATCATAGCCTCCCATTAAGTTGAGTGATAATGGGTTCATTAATTTGATAATCACTGGAGGCCCAAAGGTCTGGTGCTTATTGATTAATGAAATTATCATTCATAAAATGATGATTTGGTTAAGTCTTTCTGATGGTGGTTAGATTGACGGACCAAAATTGGACCTAATCATTTATTGGTTAGATAAAATCAAATACAGTTATGCTAATGGTTAGACCTAACCGAACATTTTCAGTGGAGGCCAAAGCCTATTGATTAGGTCTCCAGGGTAAAATTGATATTACTAAAAATTATTTAGAAAAATAATTAGTTTTGAATCTATCCATAGGTGGATATGGGTTAACCAATCAAAGTTGGGCTCATGCGTGTCTGTGTGGATTCTAGTATCCACTAAGAAATTAAAGTAATTTCTCGAATTGGAGGTAGAAACTATCAATTCTTATAAAATAGTGGGAGAACCTTTATACTAAAGTTCAAATCTATAGGATAATTGATTCATATACTAATTAGATTTGGTTTTTCTTTTTTTGTGCAGAAATGGCCACTAATATGTCGCTCCAGTCATTATTAGACAATAACAAATTAATGGGACCTAACTATGATAGCTGGTATCATAAGTTGAAAATCATCCTGGAGCATGAGCGGATCGTTTATGTCGTAACGGATCCAGCACCTGAGGAGCCAACTTTGAACGCTAGAGGAGCAGTTCGAGATACTTATCAGAAGTGGCTCAATGACCGCACCATCATTCGGTGTATAATGCTGACGGCAATGAACGACGAGTTCAGCCGTAGGATCGAAAACGTTCAGCCACAGAAGATGCTTCAAATGTTGAACGACTCGTTTAGCATGCCTGACGATGTTGAAAGGCACAAAATGAGTTGTGCTATTTTCAATGCTCGGATGAGGGATGGGGCCTCAATCATCGATCATGTATTGTACATGATCGAGATGATTGAGCGCCTTAGTAAGCTAGATTTTTTTTGCACAAACAGCTCAGTAAGGATGCGATCCTTAATTCCTTATCCAGATCCTTCCTCCCCTTTCTAACTCATTTTAGAATGACAAAGTTTGCAGTCAACTACCACGGCTTGTTAAGGTTGCTGCAGAACTTTGAGAAGGATCATCAACTCTACAAAGAGATGATGAATGTTGTGGGAGGGTCTTCTTCTGGTCGTCGACCCTTTAAGAAAGAAAAAAAGAATAAAAAGGTGCAGCTAAATGTCGAAACAACTGCACAGGGTCAGACCAAGAAGTGCAAGCCCGATCAGAGCTAGGTAGAGTGCTTCTTCTGTAAGAAGCAGAGGCACTAAAAGAGAAACTATCCTTTGTACATTGCCTTCCTGGATCCGAACAGGCCGAGAAGGAAACAAGTGATTGCTGGGCAAAGTAATTATATAATAACACTTTGAAATTTTTTCTTATTTGATTCTACTACCTGGGTATTAGATACTAGAAGCCCTTATCATATTTGTAATTCTATACAGGGCTTGCAGGTCAGTAAAAGATTTAACCAAGACAAAAGGTTTCTAAACGTTGGAGATGGAAGATAAGTTCCAATTCTAGCTTTAGAAATCATGAACTTCGTAATCAATTTAAATAAAGTTATTCTTAATGAATGTCATTTTTGTCCAGCTTTCTTATTGAATATCATTTCTGTAGGTCTTTTGGCCATGAATGATTTTGAAATATCAATAAAAAAAATTTATAATATCATTTTAAATGATATTATAATTTTTATTGAGCAATTGAATAACAAATTTTTTTTACTTTCTATGCCTATTAACGTGGTTCAATCCTTCGGTAAATGTCCTAAAATTAGTGATATGTCTGATGTCTACCTTTGGCACTGTAGGCTAGATCATATTAATAAGAATAGAATTAACAAGTTAGCTCAAAAAAAAAATTTTGAGGTTAGTGATTGTGAATCACTTTCGACCTGTTAGTTCTGTCTTCTTTGTAAGATGATCAAGTCGTCTTTTACTGAAAAAGATGAACGAGCTACTGAACTCCTGAGTCTAGTGCATTCAGATGTATGTGGACCCATGAGCTCAAGTACCAGAAGTGGATACTTCTGCTTCATAACCTTTACTGATGACTTGTCTATGTATAGGTACGTCTATTTAATGAAGCATAAGTCAGAGTCATTTGAAATGTTCAAACTATTCCGAAATGAGGTAGAGAAGCAAACTGAAAAGAGTATTAAAACTCTTCAATCTGACCAAGAAGGTGAGTACCTTTTTAATGAGTTTCTGACATATCTTGGAGAGAATGAGATTCTCTCCTAATAGACCCCTCCTGGAACACCATAATATAATGGTGTGTTTGAAAAGAAGAATTGGACCTTATTGGACATGGTTCGATCCATGATGGAGTTTGCTGATTTGTCGATCTTTCTATAGAAATATGCACTCGAGTTAGCTTGTTACATTCTAAATAGGTTTCGAGTAAATCTGTTAATAAAACACCATATGAGATATGGACAGAGCGTAAGCCAGTGCTCTCACATCTTAGAGTTTGGGAGTGTCCGGCTTATGTCAAATATTTAATGATAAAAAAGCTTGGACCTAGGTCTGATAAGTGTAGTTTTATAAGTTATCCAAAAGAAACCAAAGGGTGTTACTTCTATCTTACTGATGAGCAAAAAGTGTTTGTCAGTCTTAAGGCAGCCTTTTTAGAAAATGAGTTATGTTGATGCAGAATCTGATTGACATCGGATTGGTCTGGAGTCGAGGAAGATGAGGTTGCCATCGGTGACCTACAAAATAAAGTTCCATCTGGAGTCGGTGGTGGTGGCTCTAGCAGGATCCTCCGACGATCAAGTCAGATCTTTTGGCCAACAGAAATGAAGTGCTCAGAAAAAAGTTCGACAGAATTTTGAAGAGAAGAAGAGAGCTTAGAGAAAACGTATCTGGAGGGTCCCTTTTTATAGGCGGAGCTTGTAGTGGATTGATGGTGACAGTTATAGCTGCCTGATAGCGGGCCGCTTGAGGTTTGGTAGAGTCAGTCACAAAGAGAGGCATCGCCTATAGCGCCATCTATAGTAAATTGATGGTGATAGCCATCGCCGTCAGATAGCGGATTGCTGTCGCCTGCATCGGACTAATAGTGACGGTCGCAGCCGTCTGATACCGAGCAGCTCGAAGCCACATGGAGGGGTGAAGAGCTCTGATGTACATCAATCTCAGAGGAGTTCGGACTCCCATAGGAGTCCGACCAAAGGAGTTCGGAGGGAGTTTGGCTCCTATAGAAGCCTAACTGAAGGAGGGATCAAGAAGGAGTTTGGCTCCCGTAGGAGTCCGACTGAAGAAGAAGTTTGGAGAAAGTTCAGCTTTCATAGGAGTCCGACTGAAGGAGGGATCAGAAAGAAGTTCGGCTTCCGTAGGAGTTCGACTGAAGGAGGAGTTTAGAGGAAGTTCGGCTCCCATAGGAGTCCGACTAAAGAAGAAATCAAGAAGAAGTTCGGCTCCCATAGGAGTCTGACTGAAGGAGGAGTTCGGAGAAAGTTCGGCTCCTATAGAAGTCCGACTGAAGGAGGAGTTCGGAGGGAGTTCGACTATTGAGAAGTTTGACCAACTGAAGAGGTTCGGTTGGGGCTCGGCCATTGAGAAGTTTGGTTGGATTTGGCTGCTGGGGTAGTTCGGCCACTGAATGAGTCCGACTGCTGGGGAGAAAATTTTTGATTGAAGCTCTTCCGTGATTATCGATTGCATTAGGCTGAGCATCAGGCTGGACTTCAGTGGGAGCGGAGTTTATCTCCAACAATAGTTCTCCCACTCTCGAGTTTGAAATTCGAAGGAAGGGAGTATCGAAAAGCGACTGTCGAAGTTCTTTTCCAGACTCTGCACCTGTTGAGATTGACGCTTGGGGAAGATCTTATCTTCCACCGAGGTTGGCATCAAAATTAAGGCTCGGAGAAAATCTTATCTCCAGTCGAGGTTGAAGGAGATCTCATCTCCTACAGCCGAGGTTGACTCGATCGCTTGAAAGAGATCTTATCTCTAGCCAAGGTTGACTCGGGCGCTCGGGAGAGATCTTATCTCTGACCGAGGTTGGCTCGGTCGCTTGAGAGAGATCTTATCTCTGGCCAAGATTGCCTCGATCGCTCGAAAGAGATCTTATCTCTGGCCGAGGTTGGCTCGATCGTTCGAAAGAAATTTTATCTCTAGCCGAGGTTGGTTCGATCGCTCGAGAGAGATTTTATCTCTAGTCGAGGTTGGCTCGGTCGCTCGAGAGAGATTTCATCTCTGATCGAGGTTGAAGGACTTTGACCTACTCATGTTAGGATGAGGTTCTCCTTCTGTTCCTAACATGGCCACTATTGATTGCTTCTTTTCTATTACCATATAGTTTCTGCACCAAGAAACGACAATATTGAAATGGAGGAATCTTATTGAAAAAAAATTACTGATGGCACATTCTCAGATTCTCTACATTTTAGGGTCGTAGGAGCGTTGTTCTTCCAAGTTCCTTCAGATGATAAATTCTGGATCGGACAACCTCCTCTATTTCATGCTGCCTTCTTAATTCGGAGCAAGCTTCTCTTGACCCTGAGGTAGAGAGATGATGGCTCACTGAAGTACCGAGCCCCCCCAGAGGTAGCGTTGATGACACCGAGAGAAGGCCGACCCCCTCGTTGCTCCTCCATCATGGGTGGTTCTGGCTATGGCAGCGCTCTTGGCCGATCTTCTCCTACTTTAGGCTGGCATCAGAGGAATTGACCCAATCGGCTCCTCCTGATGAGCTCCTCAATTTCATCTCGGAGCTGAATGCATTCCTCGGTATCGTGGTCGTGGTCATAATGGTAGAGACAGTATTTGCATCGATTGCGCTTGTTCGGAAGAGACCGTAATTCTTCTAGTCTTGGTAGCTAACTCTTAATTTCCATCATAACTTGACTTCTAGAAGCATTAAGGGGGGCATAGTTGTGGAACCTTCTAAGGGGAGGACTTCTTCGCACTCCTCTATCGGGACTTCCTCGATGACGAGCTCGAGGAGTTCGGACTTGCTTGCGCTCGGAGGGAGTCTATGAGCGCGATCGAACTTCTCTCGACCCTTCATCGATGGTGGGTCTATCAGACACGTCCACCCACCGCTCTCCTACGACTTCTTCATTCTTCAATTTGAAGGCTTCTTCCGCATGGGCATATCCCTCGGTCCGAGTGAGCAGATCAGCAAAGTCTCTAGGGTACTTCTTCTTCAGAGAGAACAGCAAATCATTCTTCTGAATATCATCTTTGAGTGCGACCATTGCAACAGACTGATCCAGATTTCGAACCTCCAATGCAACAGCATTAAACCGAGTAACATAAGCTCGGATGGATTCTCCCATCTTCTGCTTGACATTCATCAAAAAATTTGAACCTCGGCATGGATGTCGGCTGCTAATGAAGTGGGCCACAAACTAACAACTCATCTGATCAAAAAAGAAGATCGTACCTGACTTCAACATCGAGTACCATTTTCTTGCTGTCCTCTTCAAGGTAGATGAGAAAACTCGGCATAATATGGCATCTGATACGCCATGGAATAGCATCATGATCCGGAAGGCCTCCAAATGATCGACTGAATTAGAGGTTCCATCGTAGCTTTCAAATTGGAGAAGCTTGAAGTTTGGCGAAATGGGCTCTTACATAATTCGAAGAGAAAAAAAAAAATCGGTGCAAACGTCGTCATAACGAGCCGGGGTGACATGGCGAAGTTCCTCAATCCATCAGTCCATCTCCCATAATCTATGATCGAGGGCATCATCTTGATCATAGATCTTGGAGAACTTTTGGCTACAAATGGGGAAGGTCTCCTCCAGAGAAGAACCATGATCTAAACATAGATCCTCTGCTCTCTATTTTTTTTTCCCAGGGGCGATGGGTACGCTAGCCTGAGTACTCTTTTTTGGGATCAATTTTCAACATCCTGATGGCAGACTTTCTGATGGAGTCACCGTCGGAGGCTGCTGCATGGCCTGCATCATCTCGGTGAGGCCCTGAATCTGCTGCATCAGTAGGTTAAACTGCTCTGAATCTACCATGGTCGTTGGTAGAGGTGGAGGTTGAAGTATTGGCGATGGAGCAGGAATGGATGGATCCGGCCTAGATCTGACGGTAAAAGCGGTAGATCTTCAGGTAGTCGCCTTCTTTTGAGGTATTTCATGAAATTGAGGGAGATGATGGAGGTGACCCCTAAAGAAGAAGGTCGGTAGGGTCGACTAAGTACTTCTTTAAGAACAAGGGTACCTCAGAGACAGAGATCTTCCTTCAGCGTCAATTTTGTTGATGCAAAATTTGGTTGACGTCGGATTGGTATGAAGTCGAGGAAGATGAGGTCGCCATCGGTGATCTACAAAATAAAGTTTCATCTGGAGTCGGTGGTGGTGGCTCCGACAGGATCCTTCGATAATCAAGTCAGCTCTTCTGGCCAATAAAAATTGAGTGCTCAAAAAAGAGTTCGGCAGAGTTTTGGAAAGAAGAAGAGAGCTTAGAGAAAACGTATCTGGAGGGCTCCTTTTTATAGGCGAAGCTTGTAGCGGGTTGATGGTGACAATTGTAGCTGTCTGGTAGCGGGCCGCTCGAGGTCTGATGGAGTCAGTCACAGAGGAAGGCGCCGTCTGTGGCATCGTCTACAGCAGATTGATGGTGACAATCATCGCCGTCAGATAATGGATCACTGTCGTCTGTGGCAAACTGATAATAATGGCCACAACCGTCTGATACCGATCCGCTCGGGGCCACATGGAGGGGTGAAGAGCTCTGACGTACATCAATCTTAGAGGAGTTCGGACTCCCATAGGAGTCCGATCAAAGGAGGAGTTCAGAAAAAGTTTGGCTCCCGTAGGAGCCCGACTGAAGGAGGGATCAGGAAGGAGTTTGGTTCCCGTAGCAGTCCGACTGAAGAAGGAGTTCAAAGGAAGTTTAGCTTCCGTAGGAGTCTGACTGAAGGAGGAGTTCGAAGAAAGTTCGGCTCCCGTAGGAGCCCGACTGAAGGAGGGATCGGAAAGAAGTTCGGCTCCTATAGGAGTCCGACTGAAGGAAAAGTTTGGAGAAAGTTCGACTCCTGTAGGAGTCCGACTGAAAGAGGGATTAGAGAGAAGTTTGGCTCCTGTAGGAGTCCGATTGAAGGAGGAGTTCAAAGGAAGTTCAGCTCCCATAGGAGTTCGACTGAAGAAGGGATCAGGAAGAAATTTGGCTTCCGTAGGATTCCGACTGAAGGAGAAGTTTGAAGAAAGTTCGGCTCCCATGGGAGTTCGACTGAAGGAGAAGTTCGGAGGAAGTTCGACTACTAAGAAGTTCGGCCGACTGAAGGGGTTCAGCTGGGACTCGACCGTTGAGAAGTTTGGTTGGATTTGGCCGCTAGGGTAGTTCGGCCATTGAATGAGTCCAGCTGCTGGAAAGAGAATTTTTTATTAAAGCTCTTCCGTGATTTTCAGTTGCATTAAGCTGAACATCAGACTGGACTTCGACAGGAGCGAGGTTTATCCCCAATAAGTTTCTTAGTGAAGGAACTAATGCCTCTAAGATCGAACTTGATTAAGTACGATAGGTGAAAGAATAGATACAAGTTGTTGAACCTAAGCTAGATCTGATTAGATTAGACCCAAAATCTATTATAGATGCATCCTTAAGGCGATCCGGTAGAATACCACGTTAATCGGATAGATACTATGATTTCTTAATCCGAGATGGAGATCCTATTGAACTTGATGAGAACGATTAGGACCCGATCACCTATATGAATGCAATGCAGAGATCTGACTTTGAGAAATGGCTTGAGGCCATATAATCCGAAATAAAATCTATGAAGATCAACGATGTATAGATATTGGTAGATCCATCCGAAGGGATAAAACCCATAGGGTGTAAGTGAATCTTCAAAATAAAAATTAGCGCAGATGAAAAAGTGGAGATCTATAAAATCCATCTGATTATCAAAGGGTATTGTTAATATTATGGTATTGACTATGATGAGACGTTCTCTCATGTGTCAATGCTCAAATCTATTTGGATTATACTTATCATTGCTATCTATCTGGACTATGAAATCTGGCAGATGGATGTGAAAATGATTTTCCTAAATAGAGAGCTGGATGAAGAGGTATATATGATACAACCTGAAGAATTCACATCTATAGATGAGTCTAAGATGTGTAGGCTTCAAAGATCTATTTATAGACTAAAGCAAGCATCTCGGAGCTAAAACATACGATTCGATAGAACAATAAAAATGTATGGCTTCATTAAGAATAAAGAGGAGCCCTGCATATACAAGTAGGCTAATGGTTCAGCAATAGTATTCCTAGTATTGTATGCTGATGACATTCTCTTAATCGAAAATGATGTCTCTGCATTACAAGAAATAAAGATTTGGCTGTCATCACAGTTCTCCATGAAAAATCTAGAAGAAGCTTCCTACATCCTAGGGATGAAGATTTATAGAGATAGATGTAAAAGGTTGCTTGAATTATGCTAGTCTACGTACATTGACACTGTGCTGAAACGATTTAGCATAGAGAATTCCAAGAAAGGCTATCTACCGATAGACCATGAAATTTTTCTTTTAAAAAGGATTATCCAATAACATCTCTAGAAAGAGAGCATATGAGTAGAAAATCATATGCTTCGACAGTGGGTTCTATGACTAGATGTGGCATACTCACTAGGGATAGTGAGTAGATACCAATTTGATCTAAGGAAGAACCTGGAAGGTTGTTAAAATCATCCTGAAGTATTTGAGAAATACTAAGGACCAGTGGCTTGTATATGGTGAATCGACTTGAAACTTATGCGATTCACAGACTCCAATTTTCAGTCTGATCATGATGATAGTAAGAGTGTGTTGGGATATATATTATCCTTAATGGTGGGACCATCTGCTGGAAGAGTTCTAAGCAGCACACTATGGCTGATTCTATTTGCGAGGCAGAATATGTTGCTGCATTAGATGCTGCCAAAGAAGTAGTGTGGTTTAGAAAATTCATCACCAAGCTCGGAGTAGCATCCTTCTTTGATGGTTCAGTTTTGCTCTATTATGAAGCTCTGGAGCCATTGCTCAAGGGAAGAAACCGAAGGCACACCAGCAGATGAAGCATATTCTGTGCTGCTTTTACCTTGTCCGAGAAATTATGGATCAAAGTAATGTCGACCTTCAGAAGATCGATGGAAAAGAGAACCTGACTGACCCATTCACTAAAGCTGTTGCGGTGAAGGAGTTCAACGACTTTAAGTTGAAGATAGATATTAGATACTGCACTGGTTGACTTTAGTCTAAGTGGAAGATTGTTGGAAATGTGTCCCAAAGCCAATCGTCAGCCTATTGATGGTTGTGCTACTTATTATACTTGTATATAAATTATTAATTAATAAAAATTATTTTGACATTTTTTATCATAAATTCTGTTGTTTTCTAATGAATTTCTGTGTTATGATGAAGTTTTTAGGACTATCTAGATTCAACAAAGAAGGATTTATCATTTAGTCCTTAAATTATTCATGACCAAAAAATATGTTGTTACTTAGGACGACAACGTTTATCAAGTATAGATCATTGTGTGCCATATAGGTTGGTTGTCCTCGTAACCAAGAAGTATTGAGACACTGGTATGGCATGCAAATGAGATGTATGTGTACATCTGCACTGAAGGTGACCAACTTTAAAGCTTTTTTCTGTCAAGATTAGCTCCGATGGAATATGGGTATAACTATCCCTCTGATCTGAGATCACCATAGTGACTTTCAAATAACTCACTATGCTTTGGTGCCGGACTACCTGAATTTTTAATTCGATAATGAAAGATTTTTAGGCACAGTCAAGTACTTAAAAAATCGGTGCATGTATCAAAATGGAATTGACCACTTTTGGATTCAGGAGTTGTGTTAAATAGTATTTTAATTTAGCAAAATCTTGGTCAGGATAGTCTTAGTGAGGAGTCATGAGACTTATTGCTTTGAGATATGACATGGATGTATTTTCTAGGATTAACAGTCTAATTCTGAATCGTCTATTACACAAAGATCATAGGGATGAATTATACGGTAATCATATTCGCATAGGTTCTGAATGTTGCGATTGCGATTATTCGACCTATCCGGACGTTGGATATCATTGCTAGATGGTCACTTCGATTAGTATAAAAATTGATTTCTATGCTACCAGCTTAGGTTCAGACCTGCGAAGTCACACACACTAGAACTTTCTACCTGATCTGATGGCTGGTGAAGAATTCTACTCGATTGAGACTCTATGATCAAAAATTTCACTGGACTGGGATTCTTCGATCGGAAGTCCTACTGGGTTAGGACATTGAGTCTCAATATTTGAGAGTCTATGGTCAAGAGTCCCATTGGACTGGGACTCTTTGACCAAGAGTTTCACAGCCCTGGGACTCTGAGTTCTATATGTCTGAAACTCTATGATTGAGAGTTAAGACTCTACAATCATGAGTTTCATTTGTTTCGGACATTGGGATCAAGAGTCTCACTTATTTGGGACTCTTCAATCAAGAGTTTTATTTTGATGGGACTCTATTATCCGGACATCCATTAGATTTGGACTCTGGATTTATGAAAAAATTTATTAGTAATTTGATCGCTAATTAACTAAATTTGATTGAGTAATTATTTTTTGGTTCAAGTCTAATTGAATTGGGTTCAGTTGGGTTTGACCTGATTAGGTCACAAGTTGACCTAATCGCCGAAGAGGTTCGAACCCTGATTTGATTAGTGGTTGAGCTTGATCAATTCTTGATTTTATTAAAATTTAATTGAGCCTAATTAAGCCTAATTATGTTCGATTTAATTTGATCTAATTGGGCTTAACCAATTTTGATTGGGTTGGTTCAATTGGTTGAAGTTTAAATTCAAAGACTAGTTTGACTAGTCTTCTCTTCCCATGTGCCACATATGCCCCACACCTCTTTGAATTCAATTTTCTTCTCTCGTAAAGTTTTTCACGCTGATTAGAGGTCTCATGCCCAGGTCTCCCACATTCCAAATGGATAGGGATGGTTGGTTTCATTCAAAAATTCAAAGGAGTTTGAATTTTAAAGACTAACCACCCATGCGCCACATCACTCCTTGTGTGCTCACTTTTCTTCATGAGAAAATTTCTCATGAATGCTCTCCATGCACAAAATATTCCATGCCTTTCCTTCTCACGTCACTTATGGTTTGAAACAAATTGGTTGGCATTTGAATTCAAATTGACAACCAACCCCTTCTTATCCTCTCATGTGTACTCTCCATGTTTTGGTGCAAAAATAAATAGGAGGATTTTTGGGATGTGAGAAATGGGATCTAAGAATAGAGAGAAGACTTCCATAAGCCTCTGTGTGCATGAGAAAAATATTAAAAAAAATCGAGAGAAAGAAAAACAAAGAGAGTTCGGTGGAGGGTTTTTCTGAGTGCTACCTAGGTTTTTAGAACCTGGGATTCAGGATGAGTTTGTGTGTGCTATGAGTGTCGTGAGCCCACCAAATTTTAGAGAAAGCCTCCTCTACCTCTCTACTATGTCTATCAGCAATTCAGACCATCCGTGAAGCCTGTAGACGAAGATCGAAGTCGTTCGATCAAAACAGTCCTTGAAAGACTCCGGTGTCGAGCTAGCACTTGTAGGAAGCCAATCAGGATCAAAAGCCTCATGTGGACGATCCATGGAGGTCAGATATCTATGTGGCTATATCGTGACCAGCGGACCTCCTTGACAATGATCGGATCGCGGCGATCGGCTACCCGTGCAAGGTATAGTATTCAGAACACTTAGATCTAATAAATAGCTTACTGCACTATTTTAATTTTTCAGATTTGATATAAATGCATTTATATCATATTTAGATCCTTAGTGTAGAATTTATTTTTTGATATAATTAATAATTAATTAATTAGATTAATTAATTTTCTACTGCATTTTAGCTATTTTTTAAAAAAATTTTGAAAATAGCACTGCAAATCCTGCACTAATTCCTTCAAGGTATCGGTGAAAGACTACCTCTCTAATTCGTAGGCATTAATGCTTTTTTTGTCCTTTTATCTCTTTAATCATGAAGCATGGGCTACGTTAGGGTCCCTCAGGAGTGCGCTAGCACACCGTCTTCCTGAGTGGGAGAGTGGATGTCATAGCACAAACTATGATAGACTTGCTCAAAATCTCTAGACTGTCTTAAGAGGACTTTTATAATCATTAGACACTCAAATTTGGATGTACAGTTCTATGGACTTTATTAAAAATATTTTGATAGAAATTATTTATGATTTTTTTTTATTTTATATAATTTTTTTATATTATAATATAAAAACTACTCTTTCTCTATAATCATTTTTATTAATAATATTTTATTATAAATTTTGCTATAAAATTTTACAATATATAATTTGAAAGGCTAGAAACTAAAAATTATTACAGTATTTAGCTAATATACTAATAAATATTGTCATAATTTTTAAATTTTTTAAAGATTATGTTAAATCTAAAAGTTATTATTTTGTATACCAAATTTCGAATCTACTTGCTCCAAGATCATCAAATATGCTATTATATGCATTGTGGAGTCATCAATTATTATGCGATTAGCATCGTCTTGCTCTAAGACTACACACCTACTTTATATATCATTGATCATCTTTCTGATATTTATTTGTTCTTTATTTTATTTTTTTAAGAAAAAAGACAAACATGTTGACATTATCGGCATGCATAACCCACGTGCATCTCTAGACTCAAGCGCCCACACATTCCCGAGGATTAAGATTCGACTTAGAGTAAGAGTAGGGACAAGCCCTCTATATATAGACTATGTCATAGGTTGCACATCACACACTTTAAATGCATGAGACAATCAATTAGTTTGAGGTAACATAAAATTATCTGATATTTCGTTATATGATATGATCGATATCTCATCACAGTTGTACATTCAGCATACCATTCTCATGGCTCCCTTTTGTTGGATTTGGAAGCAAAATGTTTCTCTTAGGGTGAAAACATTTTGGTGATTCTTAGCTACGGATAGACTTCCAACTAAAGTATATCTTTATCATTATAGCATCCTTACTGATTTTCAACAATATTATTATTTGTGATCAAAGGTTATTGAAGATCCCAATCATGTGATTCTGCATTATCCAATTGCTTCTCATACTTGGCAATATTTGTATCATCTTACTCATTTGTTTTGCCCTCTTTATTCAATACAACATCTGCTCCATTTTATGTCTACTCTTTTTCTTCATGATCGATATAGAAGTTTACCGGCTTCTATTGCTTGGGGTCTATGGTATGCTCATAATGAAAGGTTATTTAATCACATCCCTACAAATACTAAGTAGATCATTAGGTTGGCTATTTCCATGCCTACCTTAATGGTTCCTAATAGACACTGGGTTAGTCGTTCTGCTTAATCTTATATTTCCTCATATAGTTTCATGGTTGCCCCTTAGGTACTATCAAGGTTAACTTTGATGCTTTGGTTATTTCTAATAAAGCATTTGCAGATTATATTATCAGGGATCATAATGCAAAATTACTCCATGCAGGAGGTAAGCTTTTATCCCATACTTCAACTCCATTTGCTGATTTAACAGCTACCTATTAGGACTTAAAGAGGCTATATTTTCACTAAATGCTGCTTACACAATTATCGAAGGCGATTTAGTTCCTATGATCTTGTGGATAAATAATTCTCATGTGCATAGGTACGGACATGTTCCTCTTCTACAAGATATTATTGATTAGAAATCTTTATGTACTTCTTTTAAAGTTCGTCATACTGTGCGATAAGGTAATCAGGTTGCTGACTATATGGCTAATAAAGTTTTGCAAGATGATTTCACCTGGACGGCTATGGATATTATTGATTTACCTCGCTTATATCTTCTTCAGGCAGATAGATTTATGGTACGGTTTTTTCGTTACTAACTTTTATGTGCATATTATGATTGATATTTGGTTGCAACGCATCAAATTTCATAGATGGCAAAGCACTGTTCTGCATGAGTTTCGATCTTCTTTCTTGTCCTTCCACTCTCTTTCTAACTATTCATCAATTCTTCTTTCCATCTTCCTCACTTCTCTATACCTTTGATCATCTATCTGTTCCACGCTGCGCAATTATATATTACAGCCATTGCGGTGGTAACACATAAAGCAGTACTTATGTATCTCCCTTTGGCCATATCTCTACCATATTTGTATGCGGTATGATCCTTATCAGGCTGCCTCTGGAGTTATGGATGAGGTGCTTGGGAGGGTTGAAATATCCATTTTGGATATGGCTTATTGGAGCGCATTGGGGGTTCACCATCATGTGGTGGGCAATATTATATGGAGCATAGGGATGCTATCACAACTTCTTACACCCTTCCTCTTCTGCTCACAAGTTGGATGTAACAAGTGGCTACCAAGTTTATGGTCTGAGCACAGAGGCTACTTTTTCGACTGCTGTTAGGATTATGCAGTACCAATGTTCTTACCAGATTGGCTTACAACAAATGTTGCTTCTGCTGTTGGCGCTCAATATTTTGGAGGATAAAGGTTATGGCAAAGCCATCTGTCTATGCTATGTCAACTTGGATGCTTGCTTCTGTACATTTAAAAGACTTCCCATTCAAAGACTGCTATTTTTTGGCTTCAGCATTCCTTTCAATATACTGAAAGATGATAACTAGATGATGGGGAATAATTGGCCTTTGTTAGCAGTTGTGAAGGCACATGGAAATGATCATTCCGCTGACAGTGGGCAGCTCACTTACAAAGGATTGCTTATTCCTTTAGCTCGGCCTTTCATTACTTCACCTATGCTTAGCAAGACTTGTTCCACCACTGATACTACCATAATATAGGGCATCCAGGATCAAACACAGGCCGATGCACTGATCATATGAACTTTTCAAAAAGAAAGAATCGTCAATTTTGGAAAAAAGAATAATTATGGACAGAAAAAAAGGAAGAAGAAATAAGAAAAAAACATAAAAAGAAAATAAAAGGAAAGAAAAGCAAAGAAAAAAGAATTTATAAAAAGTAAAATCGGAAAAGGAGGCCAAGGAGAAGAGAATACTATCATATCTTAAACTTTTTTTCTATTTTTATTTTATAGGTTTTATGTTCATTTCACCTAATCAAGATATATATTCGCTACCTACTTATTTCTTTCACTTGTACGTCACTCATCTTCTCCGGCATATTCCACATTGTCCCTCTCATGCTGCCGGTCACTTATTCAAACTTATCACTTGCTTTTATGCTGATGGTTTTACCTTCAATTCTGATTATTCCATAACCACGGGTCAAAGTTGTAAATTTATAAAAATAATATTTTTAACTCGCTCCTATAAAAATCTTTAAAAAATTGTTACTTTTTTTTTCTTTTTTTTTATAAAAAGAGAAAAAACTTTAAAAAAAATGAAAAAAAAAAATACTAGTCAGATCAGCCATTACCAACATTCTAGTAGTGATGGAGAGAGAAGAGAGGAAAGGAAAGGATCCATCCGAGAGCCACTTAGTTAAGCTGTTACTTTCTGATATTACACATATGTCCATTGATTGACATTTGTTGCTTCATGCTATTCAAGAACTCTCTTCTCATATATATAGTTCACACTTCAATTGTTGTGCTCTAATTTATCTTTAGAATCATATATTGACTTTGGCTTTTACTCTTAAATTGTGTTTGGTGAATCGCCAGATGATCTAAAAAGATAATGTAGATTACCTTCAAGATAGATTGTCATCATCAAATTATCAGTAATATTGATTATTATATTTAGTACATACAGATAATGTTGTAGTAAAATAATTAAAAATTTTAATTAATATATTTGATATGACAATTAAATTATCAGTAATATAAAATCAAATTCTCAAAATACCCCTAGTAATGTTATTCTTCTTCTTCCAGGTATATATACTTATATATGTATAATACATAAATATATAAATACACCCACATATATATATTTATAATTATATAATATATAAATATATTTATATATAAATAATAATAATATATATAGAGAGGAGCTGTAGCTTTTATATATAATAATACATAAATATGCAAAAATATAAACATAGATATATATATTTATATATTATTACTATATAAATATATAAATATATATCTATAATATTATATATAATATTAATATAAATATATTTATATATATAAATAATATATATAGAGAAAGGAGTCACATTTTTATATATAATAATATATAAATATGTAAATAAATATTATATATATATATATATATATATATATATATATATATATAAAGGAGCTACGGATGGCATCCGAGGAGGAGAAGGGTTGGGCTATGAATTTTTTATGATTTCATTGAAGAATAATTTTATTCAAAATTTTTATTATAAAATTATTAAATAAATAGCAATATGAATAGCAACTCCTTCCGAAAGCAATCTGGATTGCCTCCTGAAAAGCAATATGAATTATTTAGACAATCTGAATCACCATCCAAAAAATATATTAAATACAGTAATCTAATAAATCTACTTTAAATTAGATTGCCGGTGAACAAACGTAATCTTAAAGTTATCTTGGGTCCTCTTATACATATAGTTGATTCTTTATAGTATAGCTTCCTGTTTCAGTTAATGCTATTCAGAAAATACACTTATAAATTTTTTTGGATATCTGACTTATGCTTTATTTGTTTTCCTTTCAATGTATGCCGCTGTTTTCTCTGTTTTTTGGTTTTTTTTTTCTTGGGTTCAACCAAGTCCTCAAGTTCTTCAGTTGCATGGTTTCATATGCAGTGGACCTTTACATGCATCATAGTCCAGTTTTTATCAGACGGTTGCATTTTCTCTTCTACCTTAAGTCATACAGAATCCATTTTGATACGAGTAATTTACTAATATCACCAGACTAGACCATCACCTTGTCCAACTCCAAGCCTATCGCTTCCAGGAAAAGTGTCAGACGCTCAAGAGTTTGATATAAGATATTTACTTTTAAATTTTCCAGTTGCACATCGTGGATTTATGTCTTAGACCATCCCAACGGCATCAGATAATATTTTACAAAAATCATCATCACAGCGGACACAAAATTTGCAACAGGATCATGATACAGCAATCTGCTATATTTGTACACCCAAATCCCAGTTTTCGGACAAGTTCTGAAGATTATTTTATGAAAAGAAGGAGATAAAATCATGAAACCAAATATACTCTGATGTATATGGATACCACCAAGGAACAGCTCATCAAACAAGCGACGGATGGACTACCAGCCATCAGCCCGTCATCTAAGTCCAAATAAATGAAATCGGTAAACTGACAACAATATAACGACCAAACAACTATTCTAACGGAACAATCCTCCTCCCATTTGTCTCCAGTCCGGATGGGAGATATGATAGGGTACCCCTCCTAGGCCAAAATGGACCACGTGAAGAAGAACAAGCTAATCAAGCCTGAGATTCCAAACCAGGTCGCTCTATGGGCACTTCCGCTTCCATTTCCCCCTGCAGGAGCAGCTGCAATTTAATATAACCAAAGAACAAGAAGTCACAACCGCTAAGGATCAAGACAGGATCCTTCTTCTCTTCCTAACGTAGATATAAAAGTACTGTTCTTAGCAAGATAACAATATGCAATGCAATTGAAACAAGCACAGGACAGTTATTAAATTTCATCTATCACAGGTAAAAACAAGAGCAGAACAATAGGTGGTTGAGGAATACTGACATGGGCCTATACAGACAGCCACATACTTGTGGAAGCTAAAGAAATAATCATGTTGCTGCCTTGGTGACTCCTAATTCAACCACCTCCCTTTGAATGCCTTCAAAGGTTACACTACACTTAAGCTGAAGTGATGATGCTGAATGAAACTAGACATACACTCCAAGGGCTCCAGCATACTGGCAGCGTTCATAAAACACATGAAATTTTAAAATAATCCTGATAATCTTCAACTGAAGCTATGATCAATTATACTGCAACACCACAAACTTGCAGCACTCTTACTGTTTGGAAAATCTACAGATAGGTATTTAATGAAACTCATGATTTTTTTTTCCTCCTCAAAAATAGTCTAATTTTATTCTCTCAAGCACATGATATTGTGTAATTCATTAAAAATCTGATATTATATCTCCAAACTTTTGCAGCAATGAATTGATGACATCTTTGATGAAAAAAATCATTTATGAGAAGCGCTATGATGTCAACAAACTTGCAGACTCATTACAATATCATAATTTATAAGGAAAAAAAAGTGAGTGTGATATCACACAGGTGCAGCAATATTCCAGCAGTGATTACATTATATACTGATGATATGGATTTCATCAGACAAAACCAAGTTGAATTAAGACAAATAATAGTTAATGCACATATTATGCATTCATTAAAAAGGGCACTAGACCAAATATGGTAAAGGAATATAATCAAAGATGATAACTAATTGTGAATGGTGAAAGGTTCAAACCGACATATGCAGCAAGGATGCTGCTCAAATATCAATTTCAATCTTCCGCCATTTATGGTTGGTGACCAACTCCGATCAAACTTTTCTCACAATCTCTAACTTAAATGACAAAGACAAATATGTCCATTAACAAGAGTATTATAGATGAAACCATAGACCATCTACAATAAGGATCGCCAACTTAGAACTGGATGCATTGCTGGTCAGCCAATGGTACAAGTCGGTACACCTCTATATTGAACCATGTCGGGCCTGATCTGATACGGAAACGAGGGATGAACCGGAGAGAAAAAAGAGAGAGGGGAGAAGGAAGCCGGAGGGCTGTCGAGGCCTCCTGAACTATGCGGTCCCAAAATAGCCCCATGGCCACCACGGATTCGAAACAAGGATTCACGCATATTTCATCATGTTTTTTTAGAAAACACGACATACGGTGAAGCCGGATATAAATTTTTTAAACAGACCCATTGCTAGCTTCACCGTGTATCGTGCTTTTTAAAAAACATGATGAAATAGGGGCGAACCCCTGTTTCAAACCCATGGCCACCGTGAGGCAATTCTAGGCTGTTCGATGGCCCTCCAATGGCCACCCAGCACCTTCCCCGCCGCCTCTCTCTCTCTCTCTTTCCTCCTGCATCTCGCAGAGGACCAAGAGCCCCGTAGGCCTCAACAACCCTCTAGCAGCCTCAACGAGCGGCCTTTCCCTTTCCTCTCCTCCTCTCTCTCTCTTCCTCACTTTCGTTCTCTCTCGCTCCCTCTTCGCCAACATTCTGAATTGGATCCCTGAACCGCATTAGTTAGTTACCAATACAGTTCCCCATGCCCCGAACCATCCGGTTTAGGATGGTTTGGCAAACCCTGATCTACAATTCAAGTCAATTTGAACATGATATGACCAATATCTTAACAAGCATTTGGCAATTTAATATTTTATGAGGACTTTATTACATTCACTAACAGATTGTAACACTATTTATTTATTTGGTCTAGGATTGGGCATTGTTGGGGTGCATGGAGAGTTGGGGATGGGTGTTGGTTCATGGTCATAAGGGCTAAATGTAATCTATGAATAAAAAAGACAGTTAGATATTGACAAGTATTCATATAAGTTGGTTTAGATGATAGTTTCAGCAACCTTGGGATACAGGTTAAATAATTCTATATGGTTTAAAATATATCTTTTTTGTTCCTATATAGGATTTTGTAAGTCAACAAAATGTGATTAAAGTTTGCCTAGGATGAGTTATCAGATCGTTACAAATATGGATGGGTTAGGAATTATACCTATGATTATGACATTCTTGCAGATTAAGCTTCATGAGTCTTACTTAAACAGCCAACAACATTTGATGCAGGTGATTGATCCTAGAAGAATCATCTGGTGGATGGTGTAATTAGGGGTGACAATTTTGACCTGACCTGTTTAACTGGTCCAACCTGGACCTGACCTGCCTAACCCGACCCATCTAGTTCATGGGTCAGGTACAGATCAGCCAATCTCAGCTCACCAGCGGGCAAACCATCAGGTCAAAAAAGTATATGGTACATGATTTTTAATAATATATTTAGACTGATTTTTATATATTTTAAAATTACATAATATATGAGCTGCTGGACCATTGACAATGGCTTAGAACTAAAAGGAGAGATGAGTTGTAGCACAATCGGTGCAAAATAATGAAAAACAGTCTATCCATTTAAGATAAAGCTCTAAACTAAATAGCTTGGGCCATAAACAGGTCAATGGGTTGGTAGGTTGGCTTCAAGTCAGATTCAGGTCAAACATTCCCGACCTACTAGTAGGTCGAGTCAGATTCGAGTCAGACCCTATAAGCTTTGCTATATGAGATCAACCTGACCTGATAACTACTACTCCCAAGTGGGCCTAGAAATGGGCTCGGGCCAAGCTGACTTTGGATAGAGCTATGGCCTAGGCCCGAACAATTTCAAGCCGAGTTTGGGTTTTACATATAGAACCCCTTTTTTTTGTCTCAAGTTTACTATTGGCCCGACAAGAGCCCAGCCCAAGCCTGAATTCAGGCCCAAACCCGAGCCCGAGCACTTAGGCTTAGTCTCTCAATCAAATTTAGCACTTAATGAGAGTTTGATCATTTGTTTTTAGTGAAAAACCTTAAAGAATATGAATTGGAGGTTGTGACATGTTGATTCTTTTCCATTATTTTATGTTCAGATTTCCAACACAGTGTGTAAGCTTGTAATTATACATTTGGGCCAGCCTAACTATCCCAATCGGGCTGGGCTCGAGATGGGCTAGGGCTTGGGATTTTGAAAAAAATTCAGGCCTAAGCCCAGCACAAGCCCTAGAAAACAAGGGGCCTCGGGTAGGGGTATGGCCCAGCCCAACCTAGTTCCAGTCTTACCCCCTCGATGTAATTCCATCAACCAACAAAATGTAAGAAGTTGGATTTTTTTCAGTGAGAGCCCTTTATGTTAATTGATAATAACACTCCCGCTCATGGTTAACGCACTTTCTAACTCCTTTAAAACACTATCCGTGGAGAATGAGGGTTTCACTATTAAAGAAAAGAGTACTCAAAGAGTGAGCTAACTCATGAGCAAGAAAATAGTGAGTTATAAATGACTTGATGGTAAAACATGCCAAAAATACAGGATTGCCTTGGTTATGATTGTGTTGTATGTACTCATAGTCTGTAATACACATGACTGATCGAATCAAGATGATATGATCAGTGATCAATTGAAGGCATGTTTGATGGCTGTGATCCGATTAAACTTTTAAAGCCTTTTACCACAATATTTTTTATTCAAGTGAACTTATGGGTATGATATGATGCATTCATAGGGTTGAGCCCCAACCATGGCGCAGCATCTGCATTCTATGTAGTAGATAGAAGAATCGATGAAGGTGTCAGCTTAACGCATGATGAAGGTGTGGATAAAGAACCTACTCCAAATGGAGGAGGGGTGCAACTGCTGGGCTACAGTGCAATTTGCCAAGAAGAACAGCTATTGATACACAGACAAACACATGATAGATAGACTGATGCCACAAGTATCAAATTGCAATCTTTTAGGTAAACACACACACAATAATATGATGGCAAAAGTATCAAATTAAAACTTTTAGGTAATAGTAGAGAACGTAACTCCTAATCAATTCCATTAGCTAACTAGAGTTTTATTTATTTTGTTCAAACTGCCTTCAAAATAATGGGGTGGTTGACATACCTGGAGAAGGATTAGACCCGGGAGCCGCAGCTGCAAGAAATTAGTTGACAACAAAAGCAAAGAGTTAGCAGCTCGCACAGCTACAGGTAAGAACATAAATTGAACGGAGTAGGTGAGAAAGTAGCTGAACTTCAACATTTATTCATTTTCTTTTCTTTTCTTTTCTTTCTTTTCTTTTTTTTTATTATTATTAAATACTCATTGCCATGATCGATCGTGATGAAGGGCTGTCCCCCCTCAAAGGGTAACAGAAGGTTCGGAGCGCTCGGCTCCCGAACGGCTGACAGACTTTTCAGCAAATAGGAAATTGACACGTATAAATTCAGAGAGAAACCACAGCGCGATTCGCTAAAAAGCCTGTCTGCTGCCCGGAACAATACAGCTAAGCGAGAATACTTTCCGTAATGGTGAAGGCCACCGGAAAGCGATTAGCGGCGAAAAGAAAGGGGACACCGGGGATGCCATGGAAACCACGACGAACCGATTCCCACTCGTTTTCCACGGCCAATGACGATCACCGGACGACGACCGGCATCTCAATCATGAGAGCCAGGAAGGCCCCGTGATCGAAAGAGCGACAAAAGAAGAAGAAGAAGTATCGCGGGTTCAGAGTAACCGATGGGAGCGAGATTACCTCCGAGGCAGGCGGACAGGTCGGAGTTGACGCCGCAGCGGCGGGAGAGGTTGAGGGCCTTATCGATGGTGATGTGGAGAGCTTTAAGGATTTCGGAGTTCTGGTAGAGCGCGCACAAGCACGGGAGCTGGTTCTTCACCGCATCCTTCAGCGGCCCGCAGCACGACTCTGGCGGCTTCGTCGAGTTGTTTATGTACGACGAGCACGGCACCAGATTCGCCGCGCACGTCGGTGTCTGCTGCCCCCTCGCCACCGCCGCCATCATCACCAACCACACCGCGACCACCATCGCCGCCATCTTCTGCCCTAAAAACCCCATCTCTCTCACTCGGCCCTCTTTATTTTCTCGGATGCCGAATTGAGAACCTTCAGCGGGCTTTAATTTAGCTTCTCGGGCACGCTCCATCAGGCCGTTCGTTGTCGCCGCTCGTTGAATGGTTCCTCCAAAGCCCCGTCGCTTGCCGTGACGCGACTTTTCGTTTGTCCCAGTGGTCATCAACGAGGGCCGGCGTTTTTTTGGACCAGGGAACAACGGAGTAGGTGGTGATTTGATTGGACGGCCTCTGATGACCCGACGGTGGAACTCTATGAGATGGACGGTCATGATGAATACTAAATGAGGTCAAAAAAGTAGTCCGCCCAAAACAAACGCCTTTACGGAAAGGCGTTCACGAATTAATGATGCGATGGAATACTAATTGACCATTGAAGGGTGAACATGCTGTTTATGGGTCTATGTTTTAATTTTTATAATTCTTGGCCTAGACCGTCAATAGATTATGTTGCAAGGGTCACTGGAATAGCTGAAAGCCAAGTTAAGATACGTGGCGTACTTAGCCATTTTGCTGTTGGATTTTGTTAGTGCATACGTTGAAGGTGGAAGCGTAGCTCCGTGATGTATTTGGAATAGTCGAGCAAACGAAAAAAAGTGATGGCCTTTCTTTGATAAACAAATGACGATGGTCCATTTTTTTGATAAAAAATAGCGATGGTCTTTCACGCGTAAGTTGTTAAGACAAGGAGTTGTTTACTTTTGTCCCCAAATGATCGAGAAGAACGAATCATACCGACGATATAAAATTGGTTCCCATTTGTTTTTTTGTTTTTTTTCTTTGTTTTTTTTGTTTTTATTGTCTCGATCAAAGAATGAAAAAGTAATGGAAATAGAAGAAAAATAAGTGTCCAGATGGCCAACGTGTGAACATGTTTGGTCATACTCCTATAATTGTTTCGCTTTTGCTGAAATTGGAATTGGACGTTGGAACACGTCTTGGCGGCTGGTTGGCAGGTTTTGAAGTCTTTGGAACGAAATGTCGCTCCTTCATCTATTATTAGTATCATATATTCCAATTTTCAAATGATTGTTGGTCTTTCTAAGGATATAGAGAATTTAGTAAAAGATGGACGTTGGCTAATTTCATACCACATGCATTTGAATGCTGGCATAGAATACTATATTACATGATTCTTTTGTTGGAGTGGTGGTCGGGTGTTGATCTCTGAACGAGCCCAATGATTGATACACGTCACAAATCTACAGCAATCCAAAATCCCATCCGACTAGCCGTAGTATTATTTAAACTTTTTAATTCTAAAAATATTATCTAAATTTTTTAATCTTATATAAATATTTAAAATTTATTCAATAGTTTGATCAATATAAGAGTAAATGTCTATCTACTCGCATCCTTTATATACTCTCCTCGTTTAATCCGCATGCTATTGCCAATGCTGAAGATACAAATCTATTCAGATCTAACCATAAATATGATAAAATAAAAATCATAATAAATTTGAGATCAATCCTAATAAATTTATATTGCGGTGTTTCTTAGTTTATATGGATTATAAACTAAATCAAAGCTGAAAAAAAAAAAAAAAAAGTTAACAAGTATTATTTAAATTTTTTGATTCTATATAATTATTCAAGATCTATATAATATAAAATTTATGCAGGACTAATTACATCCGTGCCGATCCTTACAAATCCAAGGTTTACAAGGAATCACGACTACGTGATAGAAAGAAGCAAAACATTCATCCATATGTAAAGAATACATCGGCTCTTACATGTGATGAAATATAGTAGTTCAACGATGTGTCTTAACAATATAAATAGATATATGCAACCTGCGGTGATAGCATAATGTTTATCTTTCATGCTTTTCTGCCATGCATCAAAATGCTTGCATTTGGCCTACGTTAGCATCGGGTAGGGGTCGATGATAATCCTGTCTACACTCTGGTGGAACTAAAAATGTAAGAATTATTTTTCCCTTTTTCCTTGCTTCCTTCCGGAGGAAGCAGAGATGCGAACCTCCCTGCAGCAGCGCCAAAGCCCAAGTACAGAAGCTGCTTTAAATATTGACAGCTTGCCCATGGAAGTGCACCTACGGTTCTCAATATTATACGCGATCACAAGACAGGTGGAGCCATATTTTAATTAAAATTTTTAATTTTTAATACAATATTTTTTTTGTGATATGTAAACTTTATTCAAAAAATTTTATATATGTATAATTTTAAATTTATAAAACATCATAATTAACTTAATGATTCAAATCTTAATTTTCTATCCTTTTGAATTCTTATTTTTATTTTTTTTTCTTTTTTCTCTATCCTCAGCCTTTCGAATTCATTTTCACTTAATATAATATTATTAAATTTATTTTTATTTATTTATTTTAATTTATATATTGAAGCTTCGGATGAAAATTCTGACTATGTCAGATCGGGTACTGTGAGTCATGTGACTAAGTGGTCTAGGCTTATCAACCAGAAATCAAGAAGTGGTCTAGGCTTATCAACCAGAAATCAAGAATGGGATGCATCAGGATTAGTAGTGGGATAGTTCGAGAGTCAAGAAATAATAGTTGCAGAGTCGCCTTCAACAATATCCTTCTAGCACCAATAATCTCTTAGGTGATGCATTCTCAAAAAACTTTCAACGCTAGAACTAGAATATTTGTATCATGAAATCGAGAACCACCAGCAGTCGGCAGCTCGCCACTGTGATCTTTTAGGATATAAACTCGCTAGACCTTTACAGCACCAAAGCATGGAGGATTCCTGGTAAACTATATCACCCATGGGGAGGTGGTGACATTGAAGAATCCTGAGACTCCCCTAGTTTGAAAAGTTCTCTCAGCCATGACCTTGGTGACTTTGTGAGCCAGAATGGTAGTCCAAAAAGCAATATGTGCTGGAGATTTGCTGTTGCCTTGGAAGACGCGTTGGTGGACAACCAGATCGAATACTGAAGATAATAAATAGTTCTTTTCTTGCTTAGAAGATTTGATATGGTAGGTATTTCTAAGCTATTGTATAACGGTATTAATGTGGCATGGAAAGAGAGGAACCATCAAAAATGTTAGCGGAGGACCAAACGTGCTGAGCTACTCTGCATTAAACATGCAAAATATGTGAGGGCACTTCTCCTCCTTGGCTCTGTGTATAAAATAATATTCCTGCGCTGGCAAACAAGTAAGCTATTTGCAGGCTAGCTTGAGTTTTGCTTGAAATTTGATTTGAGTTCGGCTTGGTTGGTTGAGAAACATGTCAAGCTAGGATTGGGCTTCATTTGCGTAAGCTCGGGACAGAGTAGGTTAGAATATTAATATATAATAATACATATATGATAAAGAGTTTCTACTATGTCTCGAAGAAAAACTCCCCCTCTCTCAATTAAAAATCCTATGCCATGTATACATATTGTTGGTGCCGATTTCCATCCAGCATCAGAATGGCTAGAGTCTACAATGCACTGGACCGTCAAGAGAGGAATCCTGCAAGAACAGTCCCAATCGGAGGTTGCTTCGGTGGGGATCCTCCGATGTTCAAGTTAGAAAAATAGTGCAACAAAAGAAGGAGCTTGGAGGTAGAATATTTACGTACCTCTCCCTTGTGATCCCCTTTTGCCTTCCTTTTATACGTGGAGGTGAAAGCTTTGGTCATCGGAATGATCCTCGAGAGTCATGTAAGGACTGTAGTCTACCATTTGTCGCCTGCTAGACCATCCATCTTAAATCGTGCTGCTCATTGAGCGACGGTCAGCCAATCATGAGTTGGCTCGAGGATCGAAGAAATATCTGGAGGATGGTCAGCTGCCCTGGGGGTTGGCGGCCTTGCCTTACTTTCCTAAGAAGGAAGTATAAATGGACAGCAAGGAGTTGCCATAGTTGGACTCTCCACCTGTGCCCTCCTATCATGTCCTATCAGAGTCCTGGGTGGTAGGCATTATTGCGTACACATAGCGTAATTTATGACCCCTTGGAATATTATGGTCGAAGATCGCTTCTCCTATAGGGTGCAAGGTCAGTCGACGAGGGATCGGTGCATGGGGTTGCCTCTGAGAAGAGGGGTTATGGAAGAAAGAAGACAGGAAGAGGCTCTCCCGGCTCCCATGCCATCTTGTCCCATCATGTCTTGTTGGGGTTGGTGGCAGTGGTCATTATTACATGTGCATGGGGCATTTAATGGCCTTATGGCGCAGCCAATGACTTTCGAAGGTGGCTTGATTTGACATGCCTCTCTCATCGCAGCATGCAGCTGGCCGCCAGGTGCGCCTCAAGTGACATAACCTGATGAAACCATGCAGGGGCCAGTCTTATAGGATACGCCTTTCGGTCAGGGTTGGTGTCCAAGGGTCAGTGAAAGACCTATCGAAAGAACATGTTATCAGGATCGTGACCCGGCGATGGTCGGCATTTGACATTCAATTGCTCGACCGGTGTTGGGGCCTTAAGATCCAAGTCCGTGAGTGGAGTGATGGTCAGCGGGCTAATGATAGATCGACCGCCATTAGAAGGACAATAGTGCACCGATCGTCAACTAGCCATGCCTTCGAGGATTGGCCGGCTAGCTATAATCAGTCAGGCATCAATGATTGGTCAGGCCGAACCGATAATATGCATAGGTTGGCGAATCCTACAGTCGGCCCTTAGGGGTCGATTGCTAGAGAGACGTCAATAGCCTCGAGTGGGGCTCGTCACAAGTTGGTTGGCCAATCCCTATTAGCATGGGTGGGGAAGCATCGAGGGTGAGAGTAAGTCAAAGGTAGGCCGCTTTCTGAGTCAAAGATTGGTCGACCATGAGGGTGGCTGACACGAGGCCGATGACGTCAAGGTGTTTTAGTTTATTGGGGGCCCAAATGTCTTCAGCCCCTAGGCCTTCCTTACATTATTGGCCCATACCTAATCTCCCCTAATACATACCTAAGGAACCCAAACTATCAAACCAATGTAAAGCAAAGGTAGTTTGAGACATGCTCATGACATGGGCAAACCAATTCCAAAGCTGAGGCATAAGTCTATTCTTTCAAGGTCAGATTGATTTTCAAGAAAATTATAAAAACAATCCTCAACAAAGGGTCAACCCAGTGATACCCCTTGATTTAAAAGTTACAAATGAATTCTTCTCCCAAATTGATTCTTCAACTCTCCAACCAGTAGATGATATTAGCTTGTCATTTTAATTAGCGAAAATGCTCACTCCCACTTTTAGCCTATTCGAACATTTTTTAAGATCCATATAAGCAGATGAATAAATCTAGATCATCTACATAGTTGCTTTGAGATACATGTAGATGAATGAATAATCTAGAGCATCCATTGATTGTCTTGAGATCCATGTAGGCAGGTGAATTCACATCATCCATATGGTTGCTTTGAGATTTATGTAGATAGAAATTATCTTGATCATCCACTAATCGTCTTGACATCTGTGCAAATGGATGAATATCATGATCGTCCATGTGTTTTCTTTGCGATATGTGTAGGTGGATGAATAGTCATGATTATCCACCAACCACTTTGAGATCCATGTAAATGGATAAATATTTGGATCATCTATGTGGTTGCTTGAGATCTATGCAAGCATCATCAACTTTTTCTCTCCTCTTCTACCTTTTCCTTCACGTTGTTAGTGACCGATGGACGATATAGATAAAAATATTAGCAGACAATATATGCACCAGTCATTTTCTTCAAACCTCAATCTCTTGCACTCGAACCATCCACAGTCCCTCGTCCTCTCGCCTCCGCAATCTCTTTACCAATTGTTGGAGCTCTGCAGTAATCAAAGCCCTTGGCCAAGATCTCCACTCCCTCAAGCTCGGTCACTACCCTAGCCCCTTCAACCATGGATGAGTTTCCTTGCCTCCTAGCTCGAGACTTCAAATTCCATCCCCCTCTAGCTCGATCACCATCCCTATTCGATTGGAATCCTACTAATGATTTCCTCTTTAGGGATCATAATATTGAGATCTTTGATAGTCAGAGTGCCCTAAACAACGACGATGTCTTTGGTGATGACGTTTTGACCATCCACTACATCCTTGTGATTTGTATAGATGGATGGGTCATCCACTATAACTTCATGATTTGTACAAATGAATGAATAATTTTAATCAGCCATTGATTACTTTGAGATTTATGCACGCAGATGAATATTTCAGATCAACTAGTCATTTTGAGATCTATACAAATGGATGGATGATTATAGTCATGCATTGATTATTTTGAGATTTATGTATAGATAGATAATCTTGATTATGCACTAGATGCTTTGAGATCTGTGTAGATAGATGAATAAAAAAGTTTCCTGTACTTTAAAATATGATACGAATGATTGTTCAATCATAATATATCTTTATACTATCATGTAATGGTTATATGATACTAGAGATAAATGATGGAAATAGTTTGATACAGTTTGAAAACTTGAAGAATATATATATATATTTTAAATTCATGGAGTGCCTTTGGGACTGGCCTTATGCAAAGTAAGTGTCCCAATATTTTCCCTTCGTCTTTATAATTATGAGTTGCCGCTCGCCAACCGGCCGAGCCAGTTGTGGGAGAGCTAAACCAAGCTGTTCTCCGTCTCATACGTGCCCTTGGCAAGGAACGGGTAACATTCCATCCAGACAAGCGTCGTGCTCGGTGCCTCCGGTTGAAAAGAGCACGAGACAGAAATCGAGACGGTGTTGCTTCCTTCCGGGGCTGGCGAATGGCCACCCCGCGCGTCGCATCCACGAGCCTGGTCGCCCACGGTACAAGCTAAAAGCAGTCTCGTCGAGACTCCCGAGCTGAAGAATTTCACGCGTCGGATGAGTGCGAATCCTCCCCCCTTCCTCCTCCCTTTCTCGATCTCCACCGAGCCCCTTGTTCATGGTTCCGCTTGTTCTTGTTTCCAGGATTCCGAAGGAATGCTCGTCCGGCCTCAGGGGGGCGATATAGCGCGATTGGAGTTCAAGCGGCGCCTCGAGAAGGACGCCGACGCCCAGGAGGTGCAGGGGCCGGGAGGTCCCTGGCGGCACCTCCCGGGCTCTTCGCGAGGTCTCTTTCACCCATTTCCTCATCTATCTTCCCTGCACATAATCTTTCCCCTTTCTCTGACCTTTGCTAGTCTACATCTTTCAGTAGCCGCGGCTGGTGCCGGAGACGAACGGGGGACTGGAGTATTTTCTGGACACCGAAGCTCGGAAGCTTGAGTTCGAGAATCGAGATCGTGAGGTTGAGGCCTTGGTAAGCTGCCAAGGAATCATTCTTTCTATCACCAAAGCGGAAGGGAAATGCAATGAATTGATGCGTACTGCCATTGTAAGTAGAGATTGAAATGCAAGGAAAATAAGGAGTTTGCATGGCTGGTATTGTTATGCTAATAATTTGGGTGAGATTGGTGTGACAAAGCATATGATTGGCCAAAAAGCTAGTAGCTCTCCTATACATAGGACTGAGAAACGGAATAATCTGTCATGGTAATATTGTTTCATGCTTGGTCATATATAGATGAATGGGATAATACCATCTAGTTAAGCTATCTAATAATCGATGGATCATCATTAATTGGTTACTTATTTCGATTGAACATTATGTGATTTTGTTTGAATTCAGTATCGGTACAAATCTCCGGTTTCCTTTTCACATGACGACTTTCATTTAATTGTCCAGTTAAACAATGCCATAAAAGAAAAAATAAGATATTTTTTAATGATTAATATATTGTTAAAGTTCTGTGTTGTATGGTTCAAAAGGTCAAGGAGGGTGCAAAAAAAAAAAAAAAAAAAAAAAAAAAAAAAGAATCTTAAGATGGGGAAATGATTAAAAAAAAAGAGGATGGAATGGGGAACAATTATATTAGAGGAATTTTACGTAGGAGTTAACAAAGAATGTTAAGATGGGGAAATGATAAAAAAAAAGGATGGAATGGGGAACAATTACATCAGAGGAATTTTAGGTAGGAGTTAACAAAGAAATGGAGAAGTGACTGAGATGATGTAGGCTTGTATCATGAAAATTTGCAGAGGCTTCAGTAAGGAAATACACTCAAAGCTTTGTCAAGGGCTGTAGGAAGAGGAGGGTAAGGCTTAAGGAAATGTCGTTGAAAGTTGTGATTGAATGACTTGGAAAAGCTCGTATAAGATCACACTTGACAGGATGGTTGGTGAAAGAAAGCTCATAATGTCCGCCCAGCATAGTTGGGACAAGGTTTGGTTGTAATGGTTATGATGTCTCAAATATTCTACATTTCTAATTTATGCAGAACAATTATCTTATAATATAGTCTTTTCAGTTAATTATATAGAAGGAATTGAGAAACTGAATCGTTTGGTATATGCTGATGAATGACCCTAATAGCAAATTATTGAAAAGAGAGAGCTTGAGAATCTGGCCCTTGCAGAGTTCCTTATTCTTTTTGTATTTGAGCAGGGAGATAAAACTCTTGGTGGTTCCCTCTCAAGTTTCTGCATCGACATAATTCAAGAAAACTGAGAACTTTAAGACTTCTAGTAGCAGCATATTCAATTCAAAATGTCATAGGTACATATTAATCTTGACCTCTGTAATTTCTGTTATATTCAAATGCAACATTGTGTGGATCTTTAAGTAGATTAACATGCTTCTGATGTATTAATGTTTCCACATATCATATACTTTTTGGACACTTTTTAGCCTACAAATATGTCAGTTCCATGTGCTTGGGGCTATATAATTGACTATTTGGCTTGAATCCTTTGCAGTTAGCCATGCACTGGCAACTTGTGATAGGCAATCTGGTCAACTTAACCCCCATATATGGTTGCAGTTTCATAATAAATATATGAAAGGGGGCTTGCAAGTGCTTTTATCTCTGTTCTTCTCATTCTCCCTTTCCTTTTCTCTTTTCTCTCATTTTCCTATCTCTTTTCTTCTTTCATTCCAAAACTTTAGAATTATGTGCTGGAAGTAACTCAAGACCTCATCACTGCATGTAACCAGTAAATCAATGTTTTTAGCCTTACATCATATGATTAAGGTACCATATAGGTGTTATATGTATAAATTCTGTGTATGTAAACATGTCTAGACTTATGGTTAATATACTAGCTAGAGATGCTGCAATAGATATATGCCATAAGTCTACATACATCTATAAACTTCCTTAAGTTAGATCTGCACCAAGAGTTTACCATGAGGATGATTGGAACCCCATGTAGACATGGTTCCATTAGTGGGAGAGGAAAGATGCTAGGAAGGCAGTATAACAGCTAATATGATGTCTGGAAGTTCTTTTGTGCAAAGTCTAAGAGGAGTTAAGGTGATGCTCAAGGACATATGATCATCAAGGAGAGATCACAAACACACTTTGACGCAATGTAGTTGACAAGGGATATGATGGCACTGCAATTCATTAACAAAGCATGAAGTAAGCTAAAATTTAATTGCTTGAAGGCAATATGGAGCTTTACTTGGAAAACTACTAGTTTTAGAAACTTCTAATTGCAATGCTAATATTTAAAATAATAGCCCCAGTGAAAGCTGTAAGTTTAGGAGGCTGTTTGTGTATATTACCAGGGGAACATTGACAAACAAAAAGTGAATGTTGAGTAGGGATGATTGGCAACGAGGCACTTTGAAATGGCTAATAATTTTCAGATGGGCTGCCTGGATCTTATATGCATAATATAGAAGCTAGAGGGTAGCTGTCTCAACTCTCAATTTGTGGGGGAGGGGGGTGGGGGGAGAGAGAGGAGATGGTTGTTGACATGTAGGAGTAGCGCATGGACTAACAAATCTTATCTTTATTGCATCTTTATAATCCCTAAAGAAAACCAACCTTGGGTTCTTTCATAACAGATTACAAGTGAGTTCTGCCCCTCCAAAATGTCAACGACAGCACCCATCTAGCCCTTCCATTGCCC
Source organism: Cocos nucifera (assembly GCA_006176705.1). Lineage (NCBI taxonomy): Eukaryota > Viridiplantae > Streptophyta > Magnoliopsida > Arecales > Arecaceae > Cocos > Cocos nucifera. Next base: position 1,509,074 of record QRFJ01000237.1, on the reverse strand, counting down.
CTTCGGTGCAATGCTCAAATCTGAAAATTAGTGTTTATTCCAAGTTTAATTGCACTGTGATGTTGATTGTTGATTGTCAAGTTTTAGCTTTAAAGCTCATGAAATGGTTGAAAGTTTGATTGCCCACAAAGGAACTTAATCATGTTCTAGGATAAATCACATCAAACTTTTTGGCAATAAGATTCGATTGATTAATAATGGTCCTTTTTAGTTGCTAACTTTAACCAGTCATGCAGTAGTTCCATCTAAAAGACTGCTTTTCTAAATGGATTTATGGTGAGAAAGTCTTTTGAAGCAACCTCTAGGGAATTTTGTTCAGCCAGAGAATAAAAAGTTTTCCAATTAAAGAAAAACTTTCTATGATTTCCAATGATGACCAAAACTTGCATGAAAAATTCCACCCAAGTGATTATATTCTATGAACTTAGAAGATATTGATTTGATCATTCTATGCTATATGTACTGTATGTCACATTGTATTTGTGGAGCACATGAATTATGTTATAGTTTAAGGATTTGATATTTCAGGAGCGGACAAGTTGAAAATTTTTCTTGGAAAACACTTTTCCTACATTTAACTTGAAGAGGTTGGATTTAAAGAAAAGATCATGTTTTGATGGAGAAATTATTGGACTAATTTTGTAACAGAAACTAGTATGCTTGTGTAACTAGACAATACCCTCAAGGATCTTAATGTAATACTGGAATTCGAACAACTATGGCTGTTTGATTTTTAAGGAAGACATCATATATTACTCAACTGCTAGTTATGTCTTTCACAGCCAGTATTGTCATTTAATTTGTGCATGATCATTTTAAGCCTAATTGAGGAAGAAGGATTGTTTTAATGACACATGGCTATTGTGTTTCTTTATTATACAAACTTTCTCATTGATACAAGATTGATTATGGGTTGTCTTCAACCAAGAATTTAAATGAATTTCTTTTGTAAGGTCTAGTCAGTAGCGTAGAAATGAAAAATTGAGCCATTTCTTTTGAGAAGTCCTTGAAGTTTCATTTAGACAGTGAAAGAGATGTGCAATCTTGTCATCCGCTTAAGAAGAGTTTTACTCAAGCTGAAGGATCAAGTTGTTTCATCTTACATTAGATCAAAGGATCAAGTTGCTGGTATTGTTTCTTCTTCTTTTCTCATTAGTCTCATCTTGCACAGATAAGTTCACCATGGGCTGGATTGCCTAATCATTCTTTTGGTTCACCACATAAATTACTTGTTATGCTTGAGAAAAATTTAGGAGGCCCTTTTCTTCCCACTGTTTGAGAAATGCTAGGTCTACTGTTGTATGTGGATCTGGAGGAGATCAACAGTCTATTTATTTATGAGAGAGCTCTTCAGTCCCTGAATTCACTTTGATATGTTCAAAACAAAATCTGTTATGAAGCCGCGCTCTGATCCTTCTTAGAATTGAATGGCGAGCAAGGATAATTTGCAGTTACTGTAGTTATCTTTATTATTCTGCACAATCATCCGTGTGATTGCTTGAACATGGTTATATTCAATAAAATGTAAATAGAAGTGTGAAATAAACTCCTTTTAATTCCTATACATAAAACACAACCTGACTTGCACATAAAAATTATAACCAGTGTTTTGCAGCTACCAGGCCTGGATAATTCAATACCACATTAATGTGCAGATTAAACAAAGAGTTCTTGAATCACCGATAACTTGAACTTGGGCAACTTTGATTTGCAGCGACCAGAACTATGGGCTTTCATCGAAATAAGTGATTTCTAATTGCTTCACTGGTAGTTGGATATAAATATGACGGGCTTTTATAATGTGTTTTGCAGGAGATGAGGATAGATTAATTGAGCTGAAAGCGATGCAGAAATTTTTGCTTAGAGGGAACAGGTCTGTTGACATCCCAAAAGTCTCTTGCATGAGAAGTTGATCTGCTCTCTTCTCTAAACCACACCAATTCTGTCTTAATCTTCATTGTAGAAGCACATGATGCGATGAAAACTAATCTTCTAATAGCAAAACAAAGGCTTATGAAAAGTATTGCAATCAAAAAATTGGAAGGCGACTGTATGATTGATGCATTACTTCCCTTATCTTCAAAAATGATTTTGCTAAATATGAATCATGTAACTGGTGAAATATTTCTCTATAAGCTGTTCCTGGAGATGGTTGAACAGAATGAGCTAAACAGATCTGTATTGGCTCTTCTCGATGATAACATGTGGCAAGGCACTACACAGTCATCAAGGGGTCTGTTTCTTTCTTTCTTTCTTTTCTTCTTTTGGGTGTTTCTGTTTTTTTTTCCTTTTTGTCTTGGTTTGTAGAATAGCTCAATAGTTTGATCAACTGAGGTATTTGGTCGGTCATTCATATGTTGTATGGCTTATCCTGCAGAAAGAAGCTGCAGCTTTCATGGAGAATGTCCGTTCATCTGTTCTGAAGTATATCACGATATGAGACACAAACAAACATTTTGTAAGCCACTTTCTACTTTTGTTTTACCTCCTAATGCAAATTCAGCTTGAAAGTTGCTTATATTGCCAAGTGCTTTTTTTTTTGTGTCTAATGTAATTTTATAAGCTCATGTTGCTCTAAGAAAAGTTGGAGGAATTTTTTTTTTTTTTTTTAGTTGAAGATTTCACCTGTCTGCTTGAGTTTACTATTATCTTGATTAGTTAAATGAATTTTTCATTACCATGTGCAACCAATTCCTTATAAACAGCCACATGGAAATAAAATAGAGCTTGCACAAAAAAAGTATGGATGATGTGGTAAATATGCATTAAAGAAAATAAATGATCTAAATATGGATTAAAAAAAACAATGAAAAGTATGAATTGCTCAACCATGCTGAGATAATAAAATCTTACCTAGATCATCAATTGTAGATCTTTTGTGTTGAAATTTATCCTAGTTCTTTTTATGGACCTATCTGCACAGAAAATTAAACTTTGAAATCAGGGAAACTCTTTTACATTATAATTGCAAATTCTAATGAACCAGTAATGTATTATCTATGTTACCCTTTGAAATGGAAGCTCTATATTATGATGGTATTAATTCAACACTTCTAATAGTTTTGAGATGGTAGATCATATTTATAACTTGGTTTATCAATTTGGGATTTGTTTCATCCAATTTAAAAAAGCTACAACTTTATGAGGGTTATATCAAGTATAACTCGAACATGACCCATACATATGTGTATACATATAAATACATATGTACAAGCATGCATATACTGCCTCTAAATTGCTTACACATAAAAAAGATCTATGGATTTCTAGCCTGCGCATTAAGTGATAAAAAATCGAATAGTCTAAACAACATGAAACAATACATGTTTTTTAGTTATTTGGTACATATATTAGAAACCTCCAAATTATATAATCTTTGATATATAAGCAATTTAGAGATAGTAGATTACATTCAATAGCTTCAATCATTGATGTAGGACTCTCATTATCCAATTCTAGAAAGGTATGATCTTATGGGAGTTGCATCATGTGCAACTTGATCCTATACACATACATACACACACATTACATATATATTGTGTTGTATGCCATATTTTCATCCTTCAAGGCTTCTCTATCGTTAGATAAGCTCTGGGATTTTTATTTGTAAGTAACCCTATACAACACATGTCACATGGCGTATCACAAACAAATTGTTGTATCAAGTACACCATGTGCTGTCTAGCTATGTCTCTTTCATTTATACTTGGGTAAAGGCTAAGCGTCCAGAACCAGTGGCATGGTGAGGCCTACTGTCTTCCAGCCCAATAATGGCTCAATATTGTACCACTCTAAGCTTTACCAAACAAATGTGGCCTTTAATTGACAATATTTCAAGCAGGCCTGCCTTTGCCTAGGCAGGCTATCTTGGCTTTCAGTTTAGTAATTTTTTGCCTGAAGGATGGCAGCAACTGTGTCTGTCGATCCCCAACAGATTATTATTTTCAGCATTATGACACTAGTGATGTTGGTACAAAACAAAGTCAACCGAATTAAAAGAATTTATGCAAGCTACATACTCTAAAGCTATTTCAATGATATTATTTATCCTTTATGATGCTTAACTGAAATTTTCCCATGCCACTTTTTTCATGAGGCTTTCAAGTCTCTGAAATCTCTTTCACTGCATGCCACATGCGACAACTCCCATCAACCATGTAGCTTAGTTCACTTTGCAGTTGAGGGGAAAGAAAAACTGCACCTTCCAAGCTGCAAGAATATTCTATCAAATTACATAAATAAAAAAGGAAAAATCTCTAATTAGATGAAGGATCATAGCTACCCATTCATCTTGTCACATGCAATCCTTGGACTCTAGTCAGATAATTCAACCTGAAAATTATTTAACATAGCCTTGCATTCGATGTGTCCCAGACTTAGCATAATAATTTAGGTGAAGAATTTTTTTTTTAAAAAAAATTAACGTAGACTTGTAAGTAATCAATTTTAGCCCATCAATTGTTGTTTGATCTTAACGCTGGTTACGTGGTTTGATGCAGTAAACTGTAGAAGTTGGAAGTTACCAAAAATTTTCTAGACCTGTATGATATATGCAAGAATCAATTATTATATATGCAAGCGGGGTTATATACTTGTATGTATGTGGATTTAACTATGTTAACTCTTGCGGGAAAATAGGGGAACCGAACCAAACTGACCAATAGATCTAAACCAAACCTTAAAATGTCTTGTACCAACTTGTCACACCTGCAGTTAGGGGTGGAAATAGGCCAGTTAGGAGCCTAAGCTTGGTCAATTTATTAGATTAAAGAGGCCTATTTAAATAAATAGATTTGGATTAAAATTTCAAAACTTAGTCTGAAAGTCTATAGATCGGTCTCTCTCTCTCTCTCTCTCTCTCTCTCTCTCTCTATATATATATATATATATATATATATATATATATATATATATATATATATCTATAATTTAATAAAAAATTATAATTTTATTAATATATATAATTAATTAATTTGAAGGCATATATATATTGATTTATTTAAAGGTTTTAATGTTTATATGTTTTTAAATAAACTTTTAGATCAGATTTTTTTTTATTTTACAAATAGGTCAGGCTAAATCTCATTTTAAGCCTAAATCAGTTCAATATACTAGAATTTTACAATACAGGCTTGGCTTATTTAAGCTAAAATTTAGTCCGGCCTATTTCCATTCCTACCTACAGTGGATCATCTCAGTTGCATCTTGAGAACAATGAAATTGTGTATCTATGTGAACCTTTGGTGAGACATGAAATATTTGTTATCTTTTATATATATATATATACATATATATATATATATATATACATATATATATATATATATTGGTACAGAATTTGGTTGACGTCGGATCGAGTTGAATTTGAGGAAGAAGATGTCGCCGTCGGTGATCTACAAAATAAAGTTTCATCTAGAGTCGATGGTGGTGGCTTCGGTAGGACCCTTCGATGATCAAGTCAGTTCTTCTGGCCAACAGAAATGGAGTGCTCAGATAAGAATTCAACAAAATTTCAGGAAGGATAAGAGAGCTTAGAGAAAACATATCTGGAGGATCTCTTTTATAGACGAAGCCTGTAGTAGACTGATAGTGACGGCCGTAATCATCCGATAGTGGGCCGCTCGGGGCCACGTGGAGTTTGTTATGGAGAGAGGTGTCCGTTGTCGTGTTGTGGTCATTCGTTGAGATTTAATAGTTGAAGTTCGGAGGAAGCATGCATTGGTTGGTGAAGGGCTTTGACATATATCAATTTCAGAGGAGTTCGGACTCCTAAAGAAAACTTGACTGAAGGAGAAATCTGGATGGAGCTCGGCCGTTAAAGGAGTTCAGCTGCTGAAGGAGTTCGACTACGAATGTGTTCGACCGTCGGAGGAGATCGAATGGGATTTGGCCGCTGGAGGAAGAATTTTGGATTGAAGCTCTTCCGTGATTATTGGTTGCATTAGGTTAAGCATCAGATTGGACTTCGGCGGGAGCGAAATTTATCCCCAACAATAGTCCTCCTACTTTTGAATTCGAAATTTGAAGGAAGAAAGTACAAAAAAGACGACTACCGAAGTTCTTTTTCGGGTTCTGCATCCGTTCAGGTTGAAGTTCGGGAGAGATCTTATCTTCAATCGAGGTTGAAGTTGAAGCTCGGAGGAGATTTTATCTTCTATTGATGTAGACGTTGAAGCTCGGAGGAGATCTTATCTCCAATCGAGGTTGAAGGAGATCTTATCTCCTGTTGACGTAGACGTAGAAGCTCGGGGGAGATCTCCAATCGAGATTGAAGAAGATCTTATTTTTTGTTGACGTAGACATTGAAGTTCGAGGGAGATCTTATCTCCGGTCGAGGTTGAAGAAGATCTTATCTCCTATTGACGTAGAAGCTCGGGGGAGATCTTATCTCCAGCCGAGGTTGAAGGAGATCTTATCTTCTATTGACATAGAAGTTCAGGAAAGATCTTATTGAAGGAGATCTTATCTTCTGTTGATGTAGAAGTTCGGAAAAGATCTTATCTCCGATCGAGGTTGAAGGAGATCTTATCTCCTATTGACGTAGACGTTGAAGCTCGAAGAAGATTTTATCTTCAGTCGAGGTTGAAGGAGATCTTATCTTCTGTTGACGTAGAAGCTCGGAGGAGATTTTATCTCCAGCCAAGGTTGAAGAAGATCTTATCTCCTGTTGACGTAGACGTTGAAGTTCGGAGGAGATCTTATCTCCAGTCGAGATTGAAGGAGATCTTATCTCTTGTTGACGTAGACGTAGAAGCTCGGGAGAGATTTGATCTCCTGTTGACGTAGATGTTGAAGCTCAGAGGAGATCTTATCTCCAGTCGAGGTTGAAGAAGATCTTATCTTCTGTTGACGTAGACGTTGAAGCTCGGGGGAGATCTTATCTTCAGTCGAGGTTGAATGAGATATTATCTCCTATTGACGTAGAAGCTCGGGAGAGATCTTATCTCCAGCCGAGGTTGAAGGACTTCGACTTGCTCATGTTAGGATGAGGTTCTTCTCTTGTTCCTAACATTGCCACTATTGATTGCTTCTTCTCTATTCCTAATATGGTCACTATTGATTACTTCTTTTCTATCATCACATAGTTTTTACACCAAGAAATAATAATATTGAAATGGAGGAGTTTTATTGAAGAAAAATTACTGGTAGTACATTCTCAGATTTTCTGAATTTCAAGATCGTAGGAGCATTCTTCCTCCGAGCTCCTTCAGGTAATAAGCTTTGGACCGGACGATCTCCTCTATTTCATATGGACCTTCCTGATTTGGGGCAAGCTTTTTCTGGCTCTGAGGCTGAGAGATGGCGGCTTGCCGAAGTACTAAGCCTCCTAGAGATAGTATTAATAATATCGAGAGGCGGTCAATCTTCTTGTTATTTCTCCCTTATTGGTGGTTCTGACTGCGGCAGCGTCCTTAGTCGATCTACTCTTGCTTCAGATCAGCGTCTGAGGAATCGACCCAGTCGGCCTCTCCTGATGAGCTCCTCGATTTCGTCTTGGAGCTAAATGCATTTTTCAGTATCGTGATTGTGGTCACTGTTGGTGCAGAAATCCGTCGCCGCCGGAGGTCGCCGCAATCGAGGCCGCTGGGCGCCGCCGGGGACCTGCAAAACGAAGTCCCGTTCGGAATCGGTGGGGTGGCGGCTCCGGCAGGACCCTCCGACGGTCAAGTTAGTTTCCGGCCAACAGTAATGGAGTGCTCGGAATGAGTTCCGGAGCTTAGAGATGTGGAGGAGAGCTTAGAGAGTCGAGAGTTCAGAGAGCTTAGCCTTAGTATGTCGGGAGGGGTCCTTTTATAGCGGAGCTTAGTTGATGGTGACGGCTGTGCCGTCTGGCAGAGAGTCGTCGGGCAGCATGGAGTTTGGTACGGAGAAGAAGGCGTTGTCCGGTAGATCGTGGGAGCCATACCGGCGAGTCGTGGGCCGCATGGAGTCCGGTACGGAGAGGAAGGCGTCGTCCGGTAGATCGTGGGAGCCATACCGGCGAACCGTGGGCCGCATGGAGTCCGGTACGGAGAGGAAGGCGTCGTCCGGTAGATCGTGGGAGCCATACTGGCGAGTCGTCGGCCGCATGGAGTCCGATACGGAGAGGAAGGCGCCGTCCGGTCTTGCTGCAGGCGACAGTTCGTCCAATGGAGTTCGGACTTGTAACAGAGTTCGGCCGAGGGGGAAGCTGGGGGAGTTCGTCTGGCTGAAGGGTCGGCCATCTGTAGAGTTCGGCCGCGGGACGGTTGCCGAGGAGTTCGACCGCTGAGAGGCCCGAAGAAGCTCGGCTGGCTAGTTGAAGGACTTCGGTTGCTAGTTGGTTCGGCCAGGGCTCGCTGAGGAGTTCGGTCGCCTAGGATCGGTCCGAAGGGGTTCGGCCACTTGGGCTCGCCTGAAGTCGGTCCGAAGGAGTTCGGCCGTGGGGTCCGAAGGAGTTCGGCTGCATGGGCTCGCCTGGGGTCGGTCCGAAGGAGTTCGGCCATGGGAAGTCCGAAGGAGTTCGACTGCATGGGCTCGCCTGGGGTCGGTCCGAAGGAGTTCGGCCGTGGGGTCCGAAGGAGTTCGGCTGCATGGGCTCGCCTGGGGTCGGTCCGAAGGAGTTCGGCCGTGGGAAGTCCGAAGGAGTTCGGCTGCATGGGCTCGCCTGGGGTCGGTCCGAAGGAGTTCGGCTGCATGGGCTCGCCTGGGTCGGTCCGAAGGAGTTCGGCCGTGGGGTCCGAGGAGTTCGGCTGCATGGGCTCGCCTGGGGTCGGTCCGAAGGAGCTCGGCCGTGGGAAGTCCGAAGGAGTTCGGCTGGCGGTGGGAGTTCGGCCTCTAGGCAGTTCGGCCCGGACCTTGGCGCAGGGGAGTTCGGCCTCTAGGCAGTTCGGCCCGGACCTTGGTGCAGGGGAGTTCGGCCTGGCGCCCGGCGCTGAAGCTCTTCAGCGGCTACTGGTTACATTGGGCTGAGCGTCGGGCCGGGCTTCGGCAGGAGCGGGATTTATCCCCAACAGTAGCCCCCCCCACTCCCGAGTTCAAAAATTGAAGGAAGGGAGTACCAAAACAGGCGACTGCCGAAGTCTTCTTCCAGGCTCCGCATTTGTTGCAGCTGAAGCTCGGGGGAGGTCTCATCTCCAGCCAATATTGTCGCTGAAGTTGAAGCTGAGGCTTGGGGGGGGACCTCATCTTCAGTCGATGTTTGGAGTTGAAATGGAACTCGTTTCCAACTAAAGTCGATGCAGCTGATGTTGAAGCCGAAGTAAATCTCGCCTCCTACGGTCGGGGTCGGATTTGAGCTCCTCGGGGGCGACGTTGTCTTCATCAGTCGAAGTCGACTCGAGGGAGACCTCCTTCTCTTGCAGCGAGGTTGAAGTGCGCGCTCGGGGAGATCTTATCTCCTGCCGAGGTTGTCAACGGTCGCTTGGGAGAGATCTTATCTCTAGCCGAGGTTGGTGCTCGTGTTAGGACGAGGTTCTCCTCCTGTTCCTAACCGAGGTTGTTCACGGTCGCTCGGAGAGATCTTATCTCTAGCCGAGGTTGTCAACGGTCGCTCGGGAGAGATCTTATCTCTAGCCTAGGTTGGTGCTCGCGTTAGGACGAGGTTCTCCTCCTGTTCCTAACCGAGGTTGTTCACGGTCGCTCGGGAGAGATCTTATCTCTAGCCGAGGTTGTCAACGGTCGCTCGGGAGAGATTCTTATCTCTAGCCGAGGTTGTGCACGTGCTCGGGGGAGATCTTATCTTCTGCGGCCGAGCTTCCCTCGGGGGAGATCTTATCTCCTGCAGCCGAGGTGCGCGCTCGGGGGAGATCTTATCTCCCACGGTCGAGCTTCTCTCGGGGGAGATCTTATCTCCTGCAGCCGAGGTGCGCGCTCGCGTTAGGACGAGGTTCTCCTCCTGTTCCTAACCGAGGTTGTTCACGTTGCTCGCTCGGGAGAGATCTTATCTCTAGCCGAGGTTGGTTCGGTCGCTCGGGAGAGATCTTATCTCTAGCCGAGGTTGTCAACGGTCGCTCGGGAGAGATCTTATCTCTAGCCGAGGTTGGTGCTCGCGTTAGGACGAGGTTCTCCTCCTGTTCCTAACTGAGGTTGTTCACGGTCGCTCGGGAGAGATCTTATCTCTAGCCGAGGTTGTCAACGGTCGCTCGGGAGAGATCTTATCTCTAGCCGAGGTTGATGCTCGCGTTAGGACGAGGTTCTCCTCCTGGAACCTGTTCCTAGCCGAGGTTGTCAATGGTCGCTCGGGAGAGATCTTATCTCTAGCCGAGGTTGTCAACGGTCGCTCGGGAGAGATCTTATCTCTAGCCGAGGTTGGTGCTCACGTTAGGACGAGGTTCTCTTCCTGTTCCTAACCGAGGTTGTTCCACGGTCGCTCGGGAGAGATCTTATCTCTAGCCGAGGTTGTCAACGGTCGCTCGGGAGAGATCTTATCTCTAGCCGAGGTTGATGCTCGCGTTAGGACGAGGTTCTCCTCCTGTTCCTAACGGGCGTGGGGGCACATAAGGGCCGCTTGTTCACTCATCCTTTGTGAACGAGGCCTCGCTCGGGAGAGATCTTATCTCTAGCCGAGGTTGTCAACGGTCGGTCACTCGGGAGAGATCTTATCTCTAGCCGAGGTTGATGCTCGCGTTTAGGACGAGGTTCTCCTCCTGTTCCTAACCGAGGTTGTTCACGGTCGCTCGGGAGAGATCTTATCTCTAGCCGAGGTTGTCAACGGTCGCTCGGGAGAGATCTTATCTCTAGCCGAGGTTGATGCTCGCGTTAGGACGAGGTTCTCCTCCTGTTCCTAACCGAGGTTGTTCACATAAGGGCCGCTGTCGGGAGAGATCTCCCCCATCTCTAGCCGAGTTGTCAACGGGCCTCGCTTCGGAGAGATCTTATCTCTAGCCGAGGTTGATGCTCGCGTTAGGACGAGGTTCTCCTCCTGTTCCTAATCGAGGTTGTTCACGGTCGCTCGGGAGAGATCTTATCTCTAGCCGAGGTTGTCAACGGTCGCTCGGAAGAGATCTTATCTCTAGCCGAGGTTGATGCTCGCGTTAGGACGAGGTTCTCCTCCTGTTCCTAACCGAGGTTGTTCACGGTCGCTCGGGAGAGATCTTATCTCTAGCCGAGGTTGATGCTCGCGTTAGGATGAGGTTCTCCTCCTCCTGTTCCTAACCGCTGTCAGGTTGTTCGTCCTTTGTGACGATCGCTCGGGAGAGATCTTATCTCTAGCCGAGGTTGTCAACGGTCGCTCGGGAGAGATCTTATCTCTAGCGAGGTTGACGAGGGAAGAGATTTATCTCTAGATGGTCGCATTAGGACGAGGTTCTCCTCCTGTTCCTAACCGAGGTTGTTCACGGTCGCTCGGGAGAGATCTTATCTCTAGCCGAGGTTGTCAACGGTCGCTCGGGAGAGATCTTATCTCTAGCCGAGGTTGATGCTCGCGTTAGGACGAGGTTCTCCTCCTGTTCCTAACCGAGGTTGTTCACGGTCGCTCGGGAGAGATCTTATCTCTAGCCGAGGTTGTCAACGGTCGCTCGGGAGAGATCTTATCTCTAGCCGAGGTTGATGTGCGCGCTCGGGGGAGATCTTATCTCCTGCGGCCGAGCTTCTCTCGGGGGAGATCTTATCTCCTGCGGCCGAGGTGCGCGCTCGGGGGAGATCTTATCTCCTGCGGCCGAGCTTTGTTGCTCGCGTTAGGACGAGGTTCTCCTCCTGTTCCTAACGCGGCGATTATTGACTGCTGCTCTCCTGTCATCGCATAGTTTTCGCATCCAGAAATAATATTATGCAGAGGGAAGAATTTTACCGAAGGGAAATCGTGGACAGCGCGCTCTCGTTTGAGGGGTCGACGGGGCGTTGTTCCTCGGAGCTCCCTCGAGCAGCAAGTCCAGTCCAGACGACCTCCTCTATCTCATGCCGGCCTTCATAATTTGGACCATGCTTCTCTTGACTTTGTCGCTGGGGATGACAATCACCGATGTAGCTAGCTCCTAGCTCCTCCCCGGGGTGGCGTTGATGACGCCGCGGGACGGCCAACCTTCTTGTCTTTTTCGGTTACGGCAGTGCCTATAGCCGATCTTCTCCTTGATCGCGCATGTTTGGAGAGGCCGTAGTCCTTCAGGTCTTGGCGGTTGGCTCTTAACTTTGCCGAGAATTCGAGTTAGAGGAGCGGGTCGTAGTTGCGGAACCTTCTGGGAGGGGGGCTTCGTTCCGTCCTTGCCGGCGCCGAACTTTATTTTGGAGGTTGAGTTGAGGAGTTCGGCTTTCCACCGAGCTTCATTTTACCTTGATGCCGAGCTTTGGGGGGAGCCCGGCTTTTCTCCGAGCCGAACTTCTTTCCACTTCGGCGGAGAATTTTTGCTCTCTGTTTCTCTCTTCGGGGCGATTGGGCTCTTCCTTAAGGCTGATTTCTCACGCCCTCATGGCGGGCTTGCTGGTGGAGTCGCTACCGGAGGCTGCTGTAAAGCGTGCAACGCCTCCGTGAGGCCACGGCCACGGATCTGTCGGTCAAGCAGGCCGAACTGCTTCACATCCATCGCGGGTTCAGGTGGAACCTAGGCCGCCGGGGCTGAAGCAGGAGCAGACGGGCCTGGACGGGATCGGGTCGCAGAGGCCACCGAACGCCGTGCGGAAGCTCTCCTGGGTGGCGTTTTCTCTTCGAAAGAGAAAAGGAAGATCTCTGGAGAGGGAAGAGAAGGGTCGCCGAGCACTCCTTTAAGAACAAGGGAACCTCGAAGGTTCAGGCCCTTCCTCTAGCGCCAATCTGTTGGTGCAGAAATCCGTCGCCATCGGAGGTCGCCGCAATCGAGACCGCTGGGCGCCGCCGGGGACCTGCAAAACGAAGTCCCGTCCGGAACCGGTGGGGTGGCGGCTCCGGCAGGACCCTCCGACGGTCAAGTTAGTTTCCGGCCAACAGTAATGGAGTGCTCGGAATGAGTTCCGGAGCTTAGAGATGTGGAGGAGAGCTTAGAGAGTCGAGAGTTCAGAGAGCTTAGCCTTAGTATGTCGGGAGGGGTCCTTTTATAGCGGAGCTTAGTTGATGGTGACGGCTGTGCCGTCTGGCAGAGAGTCGTCGGGCAGCATGGAGTTTGGTACGGAGAAGAAGGCGTCGTCCGGTAGATCGTGGGAGCCATACCGGCGAGTCGTGGGCCGCATGGAGTCCGGTACGGAGAGGAAGGCATCGTCTGGTAGATCGTGGGAGCCATACCAGCGAACCGTGGGCCGCATGGAGTCCGGTACGGAGAGGAAGGCGTCGTCCGGTAGATCGTGGGAGCCATACTGGCGAGTCGTCGGCCGCATGGAGTCCGGTACGGAGAGGAAGGCGCCGTCCGGTCTTGCTGCAGGCGACAGTTCGTCCAATGGAGTTCGAACTTGTAACAGAGTTCGGCCGAGGGGGAAGCTGGGGGAGTTCGTCTGGCTGAAGGGTCGGCCATCTGTAGAGTTCGGCCGCGGGACGGTTGCCGAGGAGTTCGACCGCTGAGAGGCCCGAAGAAGCTCGGCTGGCCAGTTGAAGGACTTCGGTTGCTAGTTGGTTCGGCCAGGGCTCGCTGAGGAGTTCGGTCGCCTAGGGTCGGTCCGAAGGGGTTCGGCCACTTGGGCTCGCCTGAAGTCGGTCCGAAGGAGTTCGGCCGTGGGGTCCGAAGGAGTTCGGCTGCATGGGCTCGCCTGGGGTCGGTCCGAAGGAGTTCGGCCATGGGAAGTCCGAAGGAGTTCGGCTGCATGGGCTCGCCTGGGGTCGGTCCGAAGGAGTTCGGCTGCATGGGCTCGCCTGGGGTCGGTCCGAAGGAGTTCGGCCGTGGGGTCCGAAGGAGTTCGGCTGCATGGGCTCGCCTGGGGTCGGTCCGAAGGAGTTCGGCCGTGGGAAGTCCGAAGGAGTTCGGCTGCATGGGCTCGCCTGGGGTCGGTCCGAAGGAGTTCGGCCGTGGGAAGTCCGAAGGAGTTCGGCTGCATGGGCTCGCCTGGGTCGGTCCGAAGGAGTTCGGCTGCATGGGCTCGCCTGGGGTCGGTCCGAAGGAGTTCGGCCGTGGGGTCCGAGGAGTTCGGCTGCATGGGCTCGCCTGGGGTCGGTCCGAAGGAGCTCGGCCGTGGGAAGTCCGAAGGAGTTCGGCTGGCGGTGGGAGTTCGGCCTCTAGGCAGTTCGGCCCGGACCTTGGCGCAGGGGAGTTCGGCCTCTAGGCAGTTCGGCCCGGACCTTGGTGCAGGGGAGTTCGGCCTGGCGCCCGGCGCTGAAGCTCTTCAGCGGCTACTGGTTACATTGGGCTGAGCGTCGGGCCGGGCTTCGGCAGGAGCGGGATTTATCCCCAACAGTCACGATGGTAGAGACAGTACTTGCTTCGATTGTGCTTGTTTGTGGAAGATCGTAATTCTTCTGATCTCGGTAGCTGATTCTTGATTTTCATCAGAACTTGAGCTTTAGGAGCATTAAGGAGTGCGTAGTTGTAGAACCTTCCGAGGGGAGAACTTCTTCGCATCTTTCTGTCGGGGCTTCTTTGATGACGAGTTTGAGGGGGAGTTTGGACTCGCTTGCGCTCGGAGGGGGGTATGTGAGCGTGGCCGAACTTCATTCGGTCCTCCATCAGCGGTAGATCTATGCCACTCTCCTACGGCTTCCTCATCCTTCAATTTGAAGGCTTCTTCCGCTCGGGCATATCCCTCAGTCCGAGCTAGTAGATCGACAAAATTTTTAGGGTACTTCTTCTCCAAGGAGAATAGTAAATCATTCTTCTGAAGGCCACCCTTGAGTGCGGCTATCGCAACTGACTGGTTCAGGTTTCAGACCTCTAATGCAATAGCATTAAATCGGATGACATAAGTTCGGATGGATTTTTTCACTTTCTGCTTGATGTTCATCAGAGAATTCAAACCTCGATGGGGACGTCGGCTGCTAACAAAATGAGCCACAAACTGATGGCTCATCTGGTCAAAGAAGAAGATCGTACCCGACTTCAACGTTGAGTACCAGCTTCTTGCTGCTCCCTTTAAGGTAGATGAAAAAGCTTGGCATAATATGGTATCTGGTGCGTCATAGAGCAGCATCATCGTTTGGAAAGCTTCTAGATGATCAATCGGATTAGAGGTTTCGTCATAGCTTTTAAATTGGGAGAGCTTGAAGCTCGGCGAAATGGGCTCTTGCATAATTCGGAGAGAGAAAGGGGATCGGTGTAGATGTCGTCATGGTGAATCGGAGAGACGTGATAGAGTTTCTCAATTCGTTGGTCCATCTTCCGTAATTTCTGATCGAGGACGTCATCTCGATCGTAGATCTTGGAAGGCTTTCGATAGTGGATGAGGAAGATCCCTTTCGAAGAAGAATTATGATCTGAGCAAGAATTTTCTTCTCTCTATTTTTTCTTTCCAGGGGTGATGGGTATGCTAGCCCAAGTGCTCCTCCTTGGGATCGATTTCTGATATTCTGATGGTGGATTTTCTCGTGGAATCACCATCGGAGGCTGCCGCATGGCCCGCACCATCTCGGTGAGGCCCTGAATTCGTTGCATCAGCAGGTTGAACTACTTCGGATCTACCATGACCTCCGATGGAGGAGGAGATTGAAGTGCTGACGATGGAGCAGGGACAGATGGATTTGGCCTAGATCTGACAGTAGAAGTGGTAGATCTCTGGGTAGTCATCCTCTTTGGAGGCATTTCTTGGGATTGAGAAAGAGGATGAAGATGAACCTTGAAGAAGAAGATTCATAGGATTGACTGAGTACTCCTTTAAGAATAAGGGTAGCTCAGAAACAGAGGGTCCTTCATCTAGCGTCAATTTTGTTGGTGAAGAATTTGGTTGACGCTGGATTGAGCTAGAGTCGAGGAAGAAAAGGTCGCCATCGGTGACCTGCAAAATAAAGTCCCATCCGGAGTCGGTAGTGGTGGCTTCGGTAGGATCCTTCGATAATTAAGTCAGCTCTTCTGACTAATAGAAATGGAGTGCTCAGGCAAGAATTCAAAAAAGTTTTGGAAAGGAGAAAAGAGTTTAGAGAAAACGTATATGGAGGGTTTCTTTTATAGATGGAGCCTGTAGCAGACTGATAGTGACGGCCGTAATCGTTCGATAGTAGGTCGCTCAGGATCATGTAGAGTTTGTTACGGAGAAAGGTGTCCGTTGTCGTGATGTAGCCGTTCGTTGAGATTTAATAGTCAAAGTTCGGAGGAAGCAGGCGTTGGTTGGTGAAAAGCTTTAACATATATCAATTTTAGAGAAGTTTGGACTCCTAAAGGAAACTTGACTGAAGGAGAAATCCGGAAGGAGTTTGGCTCTTGGAGGAATCCGACTGAAGGAGAAGTTTGAAAGGAGTCTGGAAGGAGTTCGACTCCTGTAGGAATCCGACTGAAGGAGAGATCTGGAAGAAGTTCGGCTCCTGGAGGCATCCGACTGAAGGAGAGGTTTGGAAGGAGTTTGGCTCCTGGAGGAATCCAATTGAAGGAGAAGTCTGGGAGGAGTTTGGCTCATGTAGGAATCCGATTGAAGGAGAGGTCCGGAAGGAGTTCGGCTCTTGGAGGAATTTGACTGAAGGAAAAGTCCAGGAGTTCGGCTCATGGAGGAATCCGATTGAAGGAGAGGTCCAGCAGTAGTTTGACTTTTGGAGGAATCCAACCGAAGAAGAAGTCTGCGAGGAGTTTGGCTCCTGTAGGAATCCGACTGAAGGAGAGGTTCGACAGGAGTTTGGCTCCTGTAGGAATCCGACTGAAGGAGAGGTTCGACAAGAGTTTGGCTCTTGGAGGAATTCGACTGAAGGAGAGGTCCGAAAGGAGTTCGGCTTCTGGAGGAATCCGACTGAAGGAGAGGTCTGGGAGGAGTTCGGCTTCTAGAGGAATCCGACTGAAGGAGAGATCCGGCAAGAGTTCGGCTCCTTAGGAATCCGACTGAAGGAGAAATTTGAAAGGAGTTTGGCTCCTGAAGGAATTTGATTGAAGGAGAAGTCTGGAAGGAGTTCGGCTTCTGTCAGAATTCGACTGAAGGAAAAATCTGGATGGAGCTCGGCCGTTGGAGGAGTTCAACCGCTGAAGGAGTTTGGCGACTGAATGAGTTCGGTCGTTGGAGGAGATCGATTGGGATTTAACCGCTGGAGGAAGAATTCTGGATTGAAGCTCTTTCGTGATTACCGATTGCATTAGGTTAAGCATCAGACTGGACTTCGACAGGAGCGGAATTTATCCTCAATAATATATGTATATATATGTATATGTATGTATATATGTATATATATGTATGTATATGTAGATATGTATATATATATATATGTATATGTATATGTATATGTATATATATATATATGTATATATATATATATGTATGTATATATATGTATATGTATATGTATATATATGTATGTATGTATGTATGTATATGTATATGTATATGTAGATATATGTATGTACATGTAGATATATGTATGTATATGTATGTATATGTAGATATATGTATGTATATGTAGATATGTATATATATGTAGATATATGTATATATATATATATATGTGTGTGTGTGTGTATGTAAATCTTTGGTGAGACATGAAACACTTGTTATCTTTTATATATAATAATAATAATAATAATAATAATAATAATAATAATCCAAGAAGAAAGATTAGGTAAACTACCATATTCATGTCATTAGAAAACACTGGTTACTAATCCAGAGATGAGATTCCAGTCTCTTGCTTTGCTAAGACAAAGCTTCTCAAGGACGCACTTTTAAGAAAGGCTCATAATGTGATGCTTATTCAATGACAACACCCACTTAAACTTTTATGTGCAAGCCCGCATCTCATGCACTTCTTTTCCCCAGCCCATCACCTTTTGATCATATATTTTTGTATTCAGCAAATAACAATTAGCACAAGATATAACAATAGTTGTTTCAGAATTGTGCAGGCATATACGGAGGAAGTAAAAAATAAGGCTGGCTTGTCTAACATCTGAAGCCCAAAAGGACCACTCATGCCAGGCCCACTGGAAAGCCTGTCTCTCGTCCTGTGGGCCCACCGTGTAACATCTGCGGCTCGTTGACCCCAAATTGGCTGTCCGCTGCGCTTGTCACAATACCCGATAGCTGGCCTTAGTTGTGCGTCGCCATCCCCTCGCTCTTGCCTCTGTTTCACCGGGACAGGTTCGACCGTTCGTCAATAATTGAAAATTCTCGGAAACATTGAGAAATTCCGTTCCTAAAATTCTCGGTTGCTGCCACGTAGGAGGTATAGAAATTTCTCGAGAGACATGAGGTCGCAGCAGAACGCATACTTCCCCGTTAAGTCCCCGGACCGAAAAATCCCGCTGCCCGTTTAAAATCCCGCGACGAGCGGAAGGACCCCACGCATTTGGGGCTGGTCCGTGCGTCCCTTCGCGGGGCATATATCCTCCGCCAGATCTCCATCGCACGGTCCACACCAGGCGGTGAAAGGTTACCGCTTCCTCGCTCTCTCCCTACTTTTTTTTTTTTTTTAAAAAAAAGGGAAAAGAAAAACAAACCCTAGATCGTTCGTGCTGCCGCCTCTAGCTTCTCTCTCTTTTATCTCTTTCTCTCCCCCATCTCTTCTCTCTCCTCCGACTCTTCGTTGCAACAACGCCGAATTCGTGAAACGCCATAACCGCCAAGAATTTGAAATAGTGAAAGACGAGGTAAAAAAGAAAAGGAAAGGGGGAAATTTCCCAAAAGGGGCGAAAGAGGGAAGAACAAAGGGCATTTCGTCGGACCGTCGGTAGGGATCCGGTCACCATGGGCGTCGTCGATGGGTGGTGATGGGATCTCGCGATGGGTGGTTGCCGGACGCCGATGAGGATGCCGACGAGCGATGAGACGGCATGCGAGATCTGAGAACCGGAAGATTGTACGGAAGCTTGGGGAGCCGGCCGGGGAGGCGGAGGGAGCAGCGGAGATCGGGTCGAGGATCTTCCCCTTCCGGGCGCCGCCGGCGTCGATGCCGTCGGTCGGGACGCGGCGGTCGACCAGGGTGTTCGTCTCCAAGGCCGCGGCCAAGGCCGGCGGCAGTGGCGACGGGGAACCTGTGGAGAGGGTTCTCCGCTCCGGGAAGCGCCTCACGGTGTCGGAGCAGGCCCCGGGGAAGAAGGCGGACGGTGGAAACGGCAACGGGGTCCGGTGGCTGCGGTTGCTCGGTGGCGGCGGCGACACGGCGGACCTACGGTGGTGGAAGGGGGAGGGCAAGAAGGTGGATCTTGGGGTCGGGGATGAGTGGCGCGGGCCTGCAGCGCCAGAATCCGACGCCGGTGGGGCGGATGAATCTGTCAATCGAAGGGGCTCTGTGGATTCTCCCGATGGTGGGAAGTTTGGGATTGTTTACAGCCGGAAGCGGCGGAGGCCACGGTCAGACGATGCGGGGTCTTCTCTTTCTGGAGTAGGGGACAGGGACTCCGAGAAGGATCGGAAGTATGGAATCGTTTTTGCGCGGAAACAGCCTAGGAAAAGGCCCAAGGTCGAACCTTTAGTTCAGGAAGTCTCAGGAGAGAAAGGAAAAATTGATGGGGAGCAAGAAGAGATCTCAAGACGAACAGGTAGAGAGGGGGACGAAATTAGGATAACAGAGTCTGCAAGAGACTTTGCTGAAAAGGTGGGCATTTCAGAGAATGATATCTGGACTGGCTTGAGTGGTCCTATGGCGCTCGCTGTGCTCATAGATTCCTCCTGTGGCAGTAGTTCACATAAGTTTTCGCGTCTCCTTATCTCTGTAGTTAGCTGGATGAAGAGAGCTAGAGTGAGATTCTGGCAATTTGCTGCTTTTCTTTTATCTGAATCGATAGCCAATTCTTTCTCTCTAAATGGCGTCCATTTCTTACCAGTTCGGCACCATAAAAATGTAAGCTTTCTGATATTGCTGCCCTTTCTTTGTTTCTGTTATTTTTTTAGCTTTTGAATTTTTATTTATTTACTTTTTTCTGTTCAGAATATTTTCTTCAGCACTGCTATACCTGCTTGTGGACTTTGCAAGATGTATGGTGCCAGACAGTTTATACCTTTGTTGTCTCTTGATTTCTCTGCCATTCCATTCTTCTTTGAGAGTTTGCATGTTGGTATGGTTCTTCGTTCTCAGTATTTGCCAGGAGTTCTTGCAAGATACATCATGGGTTTGCACACGAGTTTTCCTGTGGCTGTGCGATTTGAAGAATATGATTCTCATATTCCTTGGGAGACATGTTATTCAGGAACTGAAATCCCTGTTTCTGTAATTACTGCTGTGAAGAGGAATGAATCACATAATGTTTTGGAAAGCCCTAGACCAGTTGGACGAAGTGCAGTAATTTTGCATGGCTCAAGGCTACATAAACATCAGAGAAAAAGGAGCTCCTCTAGGCATTCCAGAAGTCGCCATCCTTTCTTAATGAATTCACATCCTGGTTCATTGCGATCTGATCTGAACAATGGTGGAGTTTCTCCAGAAGCCAGAACACTTTCCCTAAGGGACTCCTTTATGGAGCCTGTCCATGTGAAAACAACTGAATCTTGTATTAATGATTTTTTAAGTGGTAGAGATGATAGTGATGTCTCTACTCCTCTTGGATCTCATGAAAAGCACAGGAAGTCATCTATGAAGAGCCCCGTTGAGCTTAAGTTGGCTTTGGTTGAGCTGAAGCAAAACATGGACTTGGCACATTGCCGTGCAAATGTCTTGGTCACAGTTTCTGATAGGTGCTGGAGGGAAGAAGGGGCTGATGTTATGTTGGAATTCTCACATTCTAGAGACTGGTGCATAGCAGTGAAGGTAAGGGGCATGACAAGGTACCTGCATAAACCTCAAGATATGAGGCCCTGTGTTGTCAACCGTTTTACTCATGCCTATATGTGGAGTGGGGAAGATGGTTGGAAGCTTGAGTTTTGTGACAGGTGGGATTGGCTTGTGTTTAAGGAATTGCATATGGAATGTCGTGAACGTAACTTACAGAGTTCGCAGGATGGCTTTACAAAGGCAATACCAGTGCCGGTGGTCAGTGAAGTTTCGGATTATGAGGACAGTGCCACAGTTTCTTTTGTGCGCTCTGATTGTTACATCAGGATGATGGATGATGAAGTTGGGCGAGCTTTAGCAAGCAATGTTGCCATATATGATATGGACTTGGGCGATGAGGAGTGGCTCAAGCAGCTAAACACTAGCTCTTCTTATGTGCATGATAGTGGTTTTAGTCACATTTCAGATGAAACTTTTGAGAAAATAATATCTGTCTTGGAAAAGGATGCTTATAACAATCCCAATGACATTTATAAAAAAGAGAGGGCATTGGATCTTTGTCTGGATTTGGGGAACAGGGATATGCTGGCTGCAGTGTATGATTATTGGGTAGAAAAGAGGAACCAGAAACGTGCAGCTTTGGTTAGGGCCTTTCAGGTAATAATTATGCTTCAGTTCTCTTGCATATCCACAATGCTTTGGGCTCGAATACTAACAATACAGAATTTGTGGTGTTGGATGCTATCTAAATCATTTGTTACCTATTTCTGTGTATGCAATTTATTATTATCTGTCTACTGATTACATAGTTTTGAGAGATGATGCTACTGTTTATTATTAAAAATATAGTTATTAATAATAAGAGCAAATTCAATAGCTTAAAAAGATCATTAATCCTGAAAATTGATTATTAGAAGTGTGGCACATGATCTTTGAAGAATCATTTGCATCAAAGCATAATATTTGAATTTGAAAACAAAAATCTTCTATCATCAACTAAGATTAGTTATTTAAAGTTTATTTTCTGTACCACAGAATAGGTAATATGTGCTAGTATCATCAAGTCTTAAAGAAGGCTTATGCAATGTCAACCATCTACATCTGTAAAGGACTTATTATTGTATATGTTAGTTTATTTGCTCAAGCTATAATCACATATCCATTATCATGGCATTGCTTGGTTTCTTCCTTGAAGAAAAATACAAGCAATGGCAGCTTTGATTCATCAGATAGCAAAGAAAAATAAAGCTTCTTTTTAACAGTAATGAATGGCAATAGTAACCAAGGTCCTAAATCCTGTGGGAAGGGGTTATCTTTGTTTTTCCTTGAACTGGATGTGTTGTTGTCCTGCCCCATCCCTATGTTGGATGTGTCATTTGGGATGCTGGGATGATGACGTTTCATTCTAACACATGTGACAGTACCTTGCCCTAGCATGCTGCGTGATGTTCCACCAGATATGAAACCATAGTCATTACTTGTATTGCATAGCTTTATGTACATACATATTACAATAATAGAAGACAGTTCCTTGTCCTTGTTGCCAAAGCATGGATGTCAAATCCAGTATTACATATGATGGCAAAGATCTCCCAGAAAAGTTTTAATCAAATGAACAGAAATGCATGTGCAACCAAAATTTTGCACGCATAAATTCCTGGATATGAGCATATTACCAGCTTCTTATAATCAAGGAAATGATTTGGATCTGTGTTAGCCAACTACTGTATCGTGAGGTCCAGGTGCTGCCTGCCCATGTAACTGCCTTGGAAATTATTTTAGTGTGTGGTGTTGCCATGATGTTGTTTCTTGTCTTAGCACAAGTCATTATCTATGGCTTATCAAAACCCTAAAATATGAAAAATTGGGCAAACAATCTTTCACCGAGGCCTAGAAAGTGTAGCACATCAAAGTCAATGATTCATAAACACACCATTTTCAAGCAATTATTGGTAAAGGAAAAGATCTTTGCCCCTTCAGTTGAGAGTTGAAATATATTACACATCAAATGTGAAGACACGTGGAAAACAAAGCTCCGTTTATGTACGTGTAGAGGCTAAAGACCCTTTTATATACACATACAGACTAAAGCCCCTTTTAAATACAAATACAAACTAAAGCCCCTTTACACTAATTACAGTGACAAGAGAAAATAAGATGGTCATATTTATGGAGTTGGAATGAGGTGCGAGGATATTTACCAGTCGTGCCTATCAAGGGATTTTCAGTGGGTTACATGCAAAAGGAAAAGTGGAGGGGGGCAGGAGTAGGCTAGGCACAGACTGCTTTCTTGCAACGTTGCTTGATAGTGGGCTATTGACATTTGTGGGTGCTGGTGTTGATAGATGTGCCACTGTTCATTGGATGGGAGGGGGCTGCCATGGCAGATAAAGAGAAGGGGATGGGGGTTGAGGGAGGGGAGGAGGAATGGAAGCAATAAGTGGGCCTGAATCCTCTTCGTTGCTGTTAGAGTCATGCATTTAGGCACAAGAAATTTTGTCAAGAAAGCGAGGGCATTTTTGATGTATTGAAAATTTTCACACAAAAGAAAATTGACATGGTATAGAGCTGTAAGGTCACTATTGCAGACAATATTTGGAATATTTTCTAAATAGCATGCTTCATTGTTGTTGTTTCAATGCCACTTTTTTTTTTCTTTTGTAGTTTAATTTATTTGCTCTTTGAAGTTCTGGGGAAGGATCATGCGGGAACATCAAGAGATTGTGCATCACTTTTTACATGCATTCCATCCTCATAAGGATTTGTTCTTCATATTATATTTATGCATCAATGAAGAGTTGAGCTTTTGAGAATGGTGGAAGATAAAAGTGGTTTTAACCATTTATCAAAAACTATGGAACAAGATACATAAATAAAACACTGATGAGTGCTTATGGGAGAAGTGTGAAAGTGTATTTTTTTTTTAAGGTATGTTTTATATGACAAAGGATGGAAGTTTGTTAATGAGAAAGGTGAAAGTTATCTGTACCAACTAGTAACATAAGTTAAAATATGTCTTACATCAATGCACCTAGCCTCTTAGGACATACAACAGTGCACCTAGCCGTGTGCCTGTCTACGTGCCGAAGTTATCTATGTCAAATAGTAACATAAGTTAAAATATATCATACGGCAAGGCACCTAGCCTCTTAGGACATGGTAGTACCCGTGCTTAATGGTTACTTTGTCTTTCAAAATGACTTGTGTGACTTAGTTTGTGTTCATATTGAGACATGCTACTACTTGGATTGGAGTGCTCATGTAAGTTGTTTAGATGCATTAATATTTTATTTGCAGTTCCTAGGTGGATTGAGGGACATGACTTTACAGAGTATTGGGAACTCTATACATTGTTATGACTGTACTTACCTAAATTTTATATTATAGGCATCCATAAAATGTTGCAATTGTCAGAAAGACTGAATGTATCCATATTTGGCGTCTAGTTTGTGTGCAATAGATTGCAATTTCTATCATATTGATTGTTCACATTAATTATAAATGGGTCCTCTTACTTTAGACTTTTTTTATTTTTATTAATGTAAGGGTTATTGATAGGTACTAATGAATATAACTTAGAACATATTCTTCTTATTTTCATTCTTGGTGTTCATTTTTTTGATGGGCAATTTATTGGAGGTTTGTTCCTTTTTCATGTGGTAGTTTGGTACATAATTTCGTATTGTCATGTAATTGTGTTCTTGATACTGTCACAGTATGACATCCCAACCCCGAGGAGAGCACAATTTATACAGAGACCATTGTTTCGGAAAAAAAGATCTTTTAAGAGACAACGTAGCCAGTCTGGAAGAGGGAAGCCAGAATTCTTCTTGGAAGGTATGTTTTTTGCTATTACATTAGTGAGGCATTTTCCTCGCTTGATTTAAACTTTCGTTGCATTTGCTCTCTTTTCAGTCTTCTTTTTCCCGTGCTAAAGTTGACCTGTTCAAGCCTGGGGACTATGGGTTGGCTACCCTATTCCAAGAACCAATTTTTCTCTAGAAGAATGGCTTTCCTGGAGTCCTTAACTACTATAAGTATGGATTAGGCATCTGGAGAGAGAAATTTGGTTATTTTTCCAATATTAGTCAGCACTAGAAATTAATAATATTTGTGCTGTATATAGTTTATGACTCTTTAAGGTTTATATGAGATTGAATGTCCAAAGTTATTTGGTTTCTTATTTTGGGGTTGTCTTGAAGGCTTATCAGAAGAGGTTTATGTGGTATTTTCTCGGGTGTAAAAAGGGAAAAAGAGGGGGAGGGAAGGAGAAAGGGTTGGGGGGAGAGTTGCATAACCAAATGAAACTGGCTGGCTGACTTGGCTTAACTCATCTGGCATATGTCACTCCTGGGAATTGCTTTTTGTGGATTTTTTAAAATGAACTGGCTATTCTTTCCATTGTTCACTTAGAAATATATAGAATTGATGCAAATAGAAGTGTATCTTCATATTTACTGCTTTTATGAGAATTTTACATTGTCAGGTGAACATAGTTTTATTGAAGAAGAAAATGGAATTAATGTGAGCATATGCTACCTGAAAAAAATGATCTGCAGAAAAACTTGTATCATGAAATGCGTTGTAAATGTTCACATCAAATATGTACAAAATTAGCGTTAGAATAATACTTTAAACCATGAGATCCATGCTGTTAATGTCTATACTGCATTACTAGTGATTCTCTCTTGTAACTTCACTATGCAAAAAGAGTATTATTCGTGGACAGTTTCTTTGAACTTGTTAGGAAATTAACAGGCCCATGAATTATGACGTTGACCTTTGCTTCCATATTTTCAAATCTCCAACAGTATGTTGGGCTTGTTAGGATATTAATGGGCTTATGAACTTTGTAGTGCAGGGGACAAAACCTAATGGGATGGTGTAACTTTTGCTTAATCCATTTAGGAAGGCCAAGAGTCTTGATATTCTTTTGTGGCTCTAGGCTCAGTCAGTTGATTGGTCCTCCTGCCCAAATCTCACTTGCAAGGACCTTTTATCTGGTATCCGATTGGACAGATGAAGAGTTTCAGCAAAATGTCTGGCTGATAAATAGGGCACTTTTTTTTTTCTTTTTGCTTAGCATTGAACCACATTGTCATGGTCCTGTTGTCCAAGATATCCTGAGAATACGTGTTTGTAGGTTACACGACAGCTAGATGGAACATTGGATGTCCTATTTTATCTGGCTCTTGCTCGATTTAACAGGTGGTTGAGTATTTTCTTTGGGGTCTTGCTCGGTTTAGCAGGTGGTCGAGCAAGTTTTCATGCCAGTTATACTCTGCGCTGTATGTGCGTGGTGTTTCATGATGGTAGTCAGTTCTTTGACTTTGTGTAAGATTTGGATGATTTCCTGATCCATCTGATATTATGTTGCTTTGTTCTTTGTCGATTCCCTTCTAATGAGTTTTTGGGTAATCCCTGGGAAGTTGTGTAATTTGAACTACTTGAATCCTGTGGGCTTGTGTTGATTTTTTTATTATTTCCCTGTATGTAGCTGGAGCTAAAGAGGAGGCTTCACAGAGGAGGGTCCAAGAAGCAGAGAATGCGGCTGACAGGGCCGTTGAATCCGCAATCCAACTCCGTACTAGGGCTCAAATGCTCATGTCCAATGCTGAATTGGCTGCATACAAGTCTGTCATGGCTCTTAAGATAGCCGATGCCATCGTGGTATCAGAATCTCCAGATCTTGCTTCTTCAGTTCTTGATTGAATGGAGTTGGATATATCGCACAGCAATGATGTGCAAACTGTCGTTCCATTTGGCTGAAAGTGATCAATGTCTATTGTTGCCTTTGTTGCCGTAGTGGGATTCTGGCTGATTTAAGCTGGGGGGGCGGTTTTTGAAAGCCAATTTTGGGGCGGGGTTTCAGGAACTCTGCAGGTGAAAAACTGTAATTTTGTATAAATGGTAGCTGTCCGTAGATTTTGTATTTGTATCATTATCTCATTTGTAATACCGAATTCTTGTGATTCTCAAGGGATAAAAAAAAAAAAAAAAAAAAGGAATACGGGAAGTCGGGAAGTCAAATGACTAGAAGCATTGGTTGATCATTCTCGGTCCCTTTGTCCCCCGATGAGACTTCTATGTGGATGGTTAGGATCATTGGATTTCTTAAACCGAAACGTTTGTTCTGGTAGCTGGGTGCGGCATTATTATTTTCTTGATTTATGCCTTGGATGCAGCTAATCTCTAATATTCTGCTATAATTGTTGAATGAACATGAAATCGAAAGAGTTATTACCCTCATTTTTTCACCTCCCCTTCCGAAAAAAGCAGCAATATAATCTTCTATGCAAGCCGAGCATGATGGGGAGGTGAGCTTGATCGCTACGTGTCCTATTATTATGACCAAATCTTTTACGAGTTCTTGTCTTTATCTTACAAAATCAGGGTCTTCTTTTGCTCTCCTTCAACTTGTCTCCCGCACTTATTTGGTTCGTAGGAAATAGAAGAAGGAAGGTAATTCATGGGAAGTGGAGAGGCTTTTTGTTTCGCAGGAGTTTTGTAAGGGAAGAATTTAAAAAGCTCACTCATGGAGAGATATTTTCTATATTTTAAGAAAAATTAATCGAAGATCCATGCATATTTATGGCCTATAATTATTAAAAATTTTAAATAATAAATATTTTTTAATATTTTATTTTATTTTATTTATTATATATATATATATTATATATTTATTTATTATTTTATGAAATAATATTTTTTTTAATTTCATATCTTCTATGTGTCCGTCGGTATCGTCCCATCATGACTTTTCTTTTCTCTCAGCAAACATCGATGATCCTTGTCCCCTCATATTTTCTCACACCTTCAAACTTTTGAAAGTTATTAAATCCAGAGATCTAGCTTTTAAATTGATAGAATATCGTGCTCTATTTATAGATAATTTATTAAATTTAATTTAATATGATCCAATAAATTGATTTAGATCTCGAAACATATTATTTTAAAAAATTAATTAAAAAATTATTTTTAAAAAATAAATTTATAGGTAATTATTTTTAAAATTAAAAAAAAAGATAATATTATCTTTTTAAAATAATAATAAATTAATATTTTTAAAAAATATTATTATTTTTATAATATTTTATTTTTTAAAAAATAATATTTTTTTAAAAAATATTATCCATTTCTTATCCTTTTCCTATTTTTATTTTTAAAATATTATTTTTTAATTTTTTAAAATATTATTTTATTATTATTTAAAAATAATATTTTGCTTTCACATGGCACAACTAAAATCATCTGAGATGCTGAGGTGGCAACACTACAATACTCCTTCATAGAGTATTATATATATATATAAAATAGATATGAAGTCATGAAAAAGATGAGTTTTGAGTTTTTAAAAATTATTTTTTTAAAAAAATATTTTTTAATATTTTTTTATAAATATTAATATAATATAATATTAATACTATACTAATATTAATATAAATATAATATAATATTTATATTGATGGATGAGGATATAATAGGTATTTTATATAGTTTTTTTCAGAAAAAATAGATGTTAAATCAAACATAATCTATTTCTATGATTAATTAAATATATCAAAACTATATTCCTTGATATTATATTTTCAAAAAAAAAATGTTTTACTCGCGAACTAAACAAATTTTTCGAGTTAGAGAAGGATGCTGCCAGCAAATAAGAACAATCCTTGCAGTCCAGTAGACTTGGAGAAAGGCAGGGGCAGCAGGAAGGAAACATGGGGGGCTGGAAGTATTGGGTGCATACTACAAACGAGTTCGAGGCTCATCGCTGGAAGATTATTCCCTGCACTATATGCACCGTATAGTGGTACATGCAACTAAGCAAAGCCACTGATTTTTTTTGGGTTTTATTCATCAACAATGTGTCTTGGTGCACCATCATAGGAATTGTGGCAGCGTACACGGTATACGCAATAATTTCTCCATCTCTTAGGCATCCACTAAATTGAATGGTTTAAATACCTGGTCCACTGTCCATCTGTCCATGCAAAAGAGATGAAGCAAAAAAAGCTCAGTGAGGTGGCACCAGCACCTGTTTCACGAGGGCCGATCGGCGAAGAAAAAAACACAAAAGAGAGAGAGAGACTCGGCGTCGGCCAGAGGAGATGCATAGACGGGCGGTGTTCCTTTCCACATGAATCCCCTCCTATTCTCTTCCACCAAGTCTTTCAGCGCCGGTGGGTCGGTAGTTACATCTACTTTTTTCTTCTTTTTGGCACTCTCTATCAATAGGTAGCACTTGGAGTTCTTGGAGAATCCACAAAGGATTCTTTATCTTTTAATAATTATAATTGCCACAAGGCTCCAAAAGATCATAAATGTGATTGAAGTTAAATGCCATCCTGAATTTATGACACTAGAAGATATCTATGAAGAAAGTTCACACCGCCGGTAGTGATCCAGTGGAAGATCTTTTGATGCTCAAGTTAATTAGACTTTGAAAATAGTAGAGAGGAAAAGAAATGAAAGCTAGAAGAGCGGAGAGAAATTTTCTTCCTCCTCTCAAGTCATAAATTACTCATATTTTCTTATTCTTTCTTATCTGAGGGTCCCTTCCAACCTTATTTATATAGAGGTGAGGCCCTAAGCCATTAGCTAAAATTTGCTAATTTATTAGGCCTACCTCTGTAATCCGTCAGGCTACGTTCTGGCCTTTTTGTGAGGGAGGACTATCTCCCACTTCCTCTGAATCGAAATTATTAGTCATGGATGTTAGGTATAGGCTTCACCAGCTTAACTGATTGAATTGGTGACCTTGAGTACATATCAAGTATGACTTCGCCAAGTCACCTTGGGTGGCTCTAATCAAACGGATCGGTCCCGATCGAGGATCTATCCCATAAAACATGCCCCCCATTTCCGAATTCGAAGTGACCTTTTAGCTTTGAGCAAAAGAAGTAATTGCTTTGGTGGTTGAACTGTCGACTCGATTCCCTCCTGCACACATTCGTGTTACTGCACTTGGAAGAGAGAACTCTCGAAAATTTATGATGCATCATTTCACGTCTCATACTGTCTTTATCAAGGAGGAAGCTTAAGAGGTCATAGGATGATGCTTCCAAATAAAGAAATCTAGAGATTGCCCTTGGATTTGCTAGGGCCTACTATATGGCAAGTGGTGGTAGGTTTTGAGACACGTTTTGTAAGTTGTCTCATGCGGGCCGATCGAAAAAGAGTGCAATGAAAAGTCGCAAAATCCATCTAGGATTGGCCAAGTGGCAAAATTTGATGATTTGATGATCAGATTTGCACCGTCGATAGTCTATATAAATAGACCACTCATCCAATGGAATTTCTCGCTATCTAACTACTAGTTCCTCTCTTATCGTGGTAGTTGTCAAGAGAAGATTCTCTTTTCTTTGTCTGAAAGCAATAAAGCCATCATTGTCATCCATCAAATTGGTTGTTAAGAAGAAATGAGCTCCTCAAGCGGGAAGTCCTTGTCCAAGGTTGAGGAGCACTCCGCCGGAGGAACCTACTTCTAGTTTGCCATAGTCCTTGGTGGGGATCGGAGATAAGTTAGTTGCATCGGAGTCACTTTAGGCTTTTTTCTATTGAACTGGGCCCTGCCTACCTCTGGAGGGTCGGCAAGGCTCGAGACAAGCCCTTCTATGCCCGAGGGTAGAGGGGGATTTGCCAAGATTGGAGTGGTGATTGCCACCGATATTAGGTTCAGGTGCATTGAAAAGTACAAAGCCTCGACAGATTTTGAGGATGAGCTTGTCGAGATGTCTTCGATTGCATTCATCTAGGGCTTTAAGGACTGCAAAGTGCATCTGCATCGAATAGCCCCAAAGTTGGACTTGAGGCACCTCCACCCCAGGAACAGTAACGAGCAGATCAGGGCATTTTCCTTAAATGAAGATCAGGTCTTCTCTCTTTTTAATCTCATTTTCGGTGCCTTCTTTTCGGCATCATTCTGTAAATAAACTTTTGGTTGATGAAAAATGTAAGCACACTAACTGGCATTATCTCTCTTTGATATCAATTGATGTTCCATGATATCACTCGAATATCAATTATCCTTGACATCACAAGCCCTGATACCATATTGCGGAAGCCCCTGATCTTTAGTATGGACCTAAAGAAACTTGTGACGTTCTCTATGGGCAGCAAACCACCAATCCTCCATCTGGATCTGTGATGGAATGCCTTCCTCCTTGGGCTTGAGGGAGACGCCCCCTTCTCTAGGGCTTCTTCAAGAACCCTGGAGCAGCAACTCTAGAGAGAAGAGAAGAAGAGAAAGTTGAGAAAGAAAAGATCTATATTCTACAGCATTATTGAAAATCTAATACAAGCTATGTATTTATACATAGCCATTAGGCTCGATCAAAAACTCTCCGACTAACCCAATACATGAAAGCACTCACCGAGCCCAAGTCTCACATGCTCTCATCCCCTGGATCTAATTTCAATCTATACATGAATTAGCCTCTTTAAGACCTCTCAAACCGGGCCTTAAGATCCCTAGGATCAACTCAGATCCTAGTTCAAAATAGATCATCGCGTAACTCTGCCCGCGCACTGAGCCGGCTCAGTCTCAGCACTGAGCCAGCTAAGTTCTACTGGGTCGGCTCACCGGCTAAGTTTCATTGGGTCGGTTCAATCTAAAACTGAGCCGGCCCAGTTCTATGCCGTGCCAACAGTTTTGAACATGCAGCTCTCTATTTTGTCTGTGCACTGAGACTTAGCTGACTTAATTTTAGACTGAACCAGCTAACCTGTAGAAAATCTTCTTTCTACAGTCTTGATTTTCTGGCTTTGGTACCTTGCTTCACCTTGAGTCTTAGTTCTCCGAAGCACCAACCAAGCCCTTGAAATCTCCAGAGCCAACACCCTAACTCCTCCCGTGGCCTCCCAAGACTTGGGAGCACCACAAATCCTTACAATCTCCACCTTGGTGCTTCCAAGCCTTGGCAAATTCCTCAATAATATCCTCCTGCACGATCACACCATCCCTGCACACTCGATAGTACCTATGCAAACATCACCTCCACTAATTCTCTTTAGTTATTGTGCATCCTTGAGGCCATTGGGATGATCGCGTTCACTACTGAAGACCTTGGTTTGCTCCTCTGCATCATCCTGGATTGTGGGATCCCTTCTGCTTAGCAGCTGTATCATTTTTTCTAAATTTTTTTGAAGAACTTACAGCATTTCTATACCAACACATGCTGTATCATCTGACACGATCTCCTCAGAACTACGTCTGTCCACCTGCACACATTGCTCTACCTAGAACTGTGCATCATCGACGCTCTGAACTCATGCCAAATTTTTTCTCTACTTATGAAGCCACCACTATGGAGCTCCACCTATATCCAAAGTCCATTTGATACCGCAGAAGTCGACTCTATCACCAAGTCTCTCGAGGCCAACCACTCAATGCTGTACTGCTGAGCCTGCCGCTGTATCTCGATCACTGTTGCTGCCCCTTCGAATCTTTCGTACTCAATGGGTTCCTTTGAAATCATTTCAGATACCTCTGCAATTCGTAGGCACCTCCGAAATTCAAGAGCTTATCCAACTCTTCTAAAATTAGTGATTGAAAAAATTTCATCCTAGTCCTTCTCTTCTGTCTCTACATCAGCCATCGCTTTAGTTGCGTTCGGAGAACCATCCTCCATCTGAACCGCGACTCTCTCTAGTACTTCTGTAGAAAAAATCTGATCCATGATACTCCCAGCTGCCTGAGACCTTTTAGCGCTTCCTGAGACCCCCTGGCTCTCCCTGAGACCGGCATTCGATCTTTCTAAGATACCACTAACACTCTCTACTGAGATACACTCCTCGACTGCTGCACCATCTAACCTCTCTCAGCCTCGTGCCTCTAGGAAAGCGCTATTGCAGCACTTTAGTGCTTTCTGACTCATCTCTACGCTGCTTTACAGCCATCTAACCCTAACCTGCTGGATCTCCATGGATAATGGATCATCCATTTTCATCACTCTCAAGGCTTTGCAAATCCATGCTCTGATCGAATCACTGAATACATCTCCGACTACTTTCCCACCTTCCTGACACTGAAGGACGTATAATCACTTCTTCAGCCTTCCTTCGATCATTACCTCTTAAAAAATCTCTCTTCAACAGTCCTATACTATCCATCTTTCTAGAGAACCCTGATGCTCTTTGCTGAGATACCTTCCTTGACTGTTGTATCGCCGAGCCTCTCTCAGCTTTGCATCTCAAGAAAAGTACTACTACAGCACTCCAGCACTCCCTACCTACCACATAACCGTTATACACTCCGATCTTTTCACCAAGATCGATCAGCAAATCATGCACCAAATCCTTCTATCTCGAAATTTTTTTTTCGTTAATTCTCTCAACCTCCACCTTCAATCTGCTGCTCCTGGTTGGCTAAACCACAGCAACAACAAGGTAAATTTGAGACATACCATGGAATTCTTGTACAGATTTTTGATTTCATCTTGTACGACTTCTCCTTTCCTTTCATGCACTAATCTGGCTCTGATACCAAATGTAAGCACACCAACTAGCATCACCTCTCTCTGATACCAATTGATGTTCCATGATATCACTCGAACGTCGATCATCCTTGACATCACAAGCCCTGATACCATGTTGCGAAAATTTTTGATCTTTAGCACGGACCTAAAGAAACCTGTGACGCTCTCTATGGGCAGCAAACCATCAATCCTCCATCTGGATCTATGATGGGATGCCTCCCTTCTTGGGCTTGAGAGAGACGCCCCCCTCTCTAGGACTTCTTCAAGAACTCTGGGACGGCAACTCTAGAGAGAAGAGAAGAAGAGAGAGTTGAGAAAGAAAAGATCTATATTCCACAGCATTATTGAAATCTTAATACAACCTATGTATTTATACATAGCCATTAGGTCCGATAAAAAATTCTCCGACTAACCCAATACATGAAAGCATTCACCGAGTCCAAGTCTCATATGCTCTCATCCTCTGGATCTAATCCCAACCCATACATGAATTAGCCTCCTTAAGATCTCTCAAACCAGACCTTAAGACCCCTAGGATCAACCCAGACCCTAGCCCAAAATAGACCCTCATGTAATTCTGCCCGCGCACTGAGTCGGCTCAATCTCAACAATAAGTTAGCTAAGTTCTACTGGATTGGCTCAGTCTAAAACTGAGCTGGCCCAGTTCTGTGCCATGCTAGTAGTTCCGAACGCGTAGCTTTTTATTTTGCCTGTGTAGTGACATTTAGCTGATCTAATTTTGGACTGAGCTGGCTAACCTGTAGAAAATTTTCTTTCTGCAATCTTGATTCTTCGACTTTGGTTCCTTGCTTCACCTTGAATCCTAGATTTTCGAAGCACCAACTAAGCCCCTGAAATCTCCGGAGCCAACACCCTGACTCCTCCCAAGGCTTGGGAGCATCATAAATTTTCACAAAAAAATGTAATTTTTTTGTATTTAACTTTTAGATAAAGCTTTTCGCTTTTTGCAATGTTTTGTATTGGGTGGCATTTTGCCTAAGTCAAGAGCTCGAAGGTTTGGATGGATTGGTTGGTTCTTTGCCTCGATCAAGAGCTCGAAGGTTCAAATGAGTTGGCAGGATCGATTTCATGCCCGAGCTGAGATCTCCCTTGACCTTATTAGAAGTGCTCACTTCATTAGTAAGAACTTTTGGAAATTGCAGGCTTTTTTGAGTGCTAAGCGATGGATATTGATTGGTGTCATGTCGCTTTCCATGGACTGGAGAAGATGATTCCCTTTAAGAGTTGTGTGGTAGAGAACTGTATAATCCGAAGACCTAAAGGGGCTTTCCATTTAATACCGGTACCTGCTCTCTAGGAAGTGCAGTCTCTGAGGCCTTTTGGGTGGTGACATTTATCGTGCGATCAGTGGGGTATTTGAACGTGCTTGAGCTTGCTATATTTATAAGTAGGGGTTCCACTGCTCAGGATTGGTATTGCCTTGGTCATCTTTCATAATGTTAGAGAGGTGTTGCCTTATCTAGTATCGAAGGATCATCGGTGCTCTTCTCCATCTTGGGGGATCTTCTCTTTTCTTTGATCAATCGCATCCAAGAAATGCTTCAGCAAGCATCCTGATTTGGCATGAGAGGTATTGAAAAATTCCATTGCTCCTGTAGTGGAGCTGTGGCGACAGCCGGGCTTCTAATGCATTATCCTTTACAGAAAGATTTTAAGCCTTTTTAAAGGACTTGTCTCCCCTAGTGTAGCTTTTCGGCCCTCCTTGAAGGAATATCCAAAAGGTAGATAGATTTTTTGAAATGGAAACAACCATTCCTTCCATGATATCCTTTTGCGGAGGCCAGTGCTTGTCACAAAATGAGGAGTTCTGCTCTCCTTATCAGGGGTTGCATCGGCTAGGGCTTAGCTTATGCTCCGAGGCCATCGGCCAGGCCTAAGCTAATGTAATGAGTTTTTTTGGAATGCATACGAACCTCTTGATTAAAGTGCTTCTTTTGTTGAGATTTTTTTTTGCATATTATATAGTGTTTCTTCCATTATTGTAGTTGGCTTTTGTTGGTAACGTAGGATCCTTGGAGGATTAGTCCCTCTTTTATTATCGTCATCAACTTCTACTAGTGGTATGAAGTCCCTGGAGGGTTAGCCTCTATTGGCTTAAGTGGGTCATATGGCTTTAGTGGGCTGTATCGGCTATGGTGGGCTATGGCTGGCTATAGTAGGCCAAGTCAGCTATAGTAGGCCATGTCAGCTATAGTGGGCCGAAGCTAGTTATAGTGGGCCATATTGGCTATAATAGGCCAAGATCGGCTATAGTCGGCCAAATTAGCTTCAGTAGGCCATGTCAGCTATAGTATACCGTATCGACTATAGTGGACTAAGGCTTGCTACAGTGGACTAGATTGGCTTCAGTGGGCTATGTTGCCTACAATAGGCCGAGTCTAACTACAGTGAGCTAGATTGATTTTAGTGGACTATATCGGCTATAATGAGCCGTATTGGCTATAGTGGGATAAGACTGGCTACTGTGGGCCAGATTGGCTTCAATGGGCCATGTTGGATATAGTAGGTCAGATTGGCTTCAGTGGGCCATGTAAGGTAAGGTGTTGGCTTGCTGTTCTCGAGTCTTTACGTTTGTTGGACCTCTAGACTTTGAAAAATCTCACAAAATTTTTTGTCCTTTCTTGGATGCCAAGCCACTTTCAATCCTTAAGCCTCGGAGGGTTTGAGGTTTTATCCATGTGTGGGGTCCAGCAAAGGATCAATTTTCTTGGTTGGATTGCCATTAGCCTTATGAGCTTTTTGAAGTTGTCATGGAGGTGCTATTGTGGGAGTTGGGCCTCGTTCAACTGAGCCTCGATCCTATCTTGGTCTCTCTTGAATTGGTTGGTAATTTTATCTTTCAAAGAGCATTATAAGATGAAACTTCAATTAAACTTTCAGTATAAATCGAAGTTGCATTTACACTATGGCTGGCTATTGATGATGGTGCCGTTGATTTTCCTTGAAAATTAGGAAGAAGAACAATGCCCCTTAAACCCTATCTTCTTTTCCTCCTTAATTTGGTCTCCTGCTCCCCATGCCATCAGCTACGGTGGAGATGGTATTGATGATGCTGGCTGTTAGTTGATTGTCATTATTCTTCTCATCAGGCGCATGATTTTGTTGCTCCCAAATATACCTGCCGAGATAGCCTCTCTAGATCAATGCCTCAATCTCATCTTTGAGCTGATGGCATTCATCAATGTCATGGCCATGGTAACAGTGGAAGTTGCAGTATTTCCTTTTGCTTCTCTTATCCAGAGGGGACTTCATCGGCTCAAGTCGCTATACATACCCTTGACCCACGATCTCCATCAGAATCTAGGATCGAGAGATGGACAGAAGAGTGTAGCTATCAAAACATCAGGGCAAGCTCTTCAGTTTGTAGCTCCATGGCAGTCGGAAGGATTTTCTTTCAGTGCACATCGCTTAAGGGTCCTCCCGCCCCCTCTTCTTGCTAGAGGTCTTCCTTCCCTCTGCTTGCTTGCATGGCATCTGGGCTCCAAACTCAGACTAGTATGTTAGCATAATCTCTCATAAAATTTTTGTCAAGAAAGAAGATGAGGTGCTCATTCCACAATCCTCACTTGAGTGCCGACGTCGCTACTAACTCATCGAGGTTGTACACCTCGAGTGTGGCAGCATTGAAATAGACGATATAGTCATGTAGTGATTCCCTCTTTTTGTTGGGGAGAGAAGAGGCTATTGGATTTTCTTAGTTAAGCTCGATTAATGCCAAAGTAGATAAACGAACAGTCTGTTGAGCTGCTTGAATGAGTGAACAGACTCTGGTTGGAGTCCTAAATACCATGCTTGTGCTGACTTTCTGAGATGGCCAGAAAGGCGAGGCAAAGGAGAGCGTATGAGGTGCTTTGCAACATCATAAGGGTTTTATAATCTTGCAAGTAATCGAGGAGATTTGTGGAACTGTCACACAGCTCCAGCTGAGGTACCTTAAACTGATTTGGGACTGGTTCATCTAGAATGATTTGGGAGAATGTTGGTTGACGGTTGAAGTTGAGGTCATTGTTGCTCCGATGAGACCCATCCTTAACTTCACCCAGGCGACGTTCGATATTTTGAACTCTCTTTTTTAGTTCTTCCTCCTGTTGAGATCCTCCAGGCCTAAAGGAGCAGGCCAAAATTGAATTGCCAGTGGAGAGAGAGAGAGAGCTTCTCGAACATGTTTTCTCCCTCAAGCTCTTGCAGGTGAGGAATGAGTTGGAATGGTCGAAGGGTGACAGGAGTGTCATCGGGGGGCAGATCTCGAGCTTTGGAAGCGAGATCACTAACTATGATGAAAGAAAATTGCTTGGGGGTTCAGCTCTATGCACTATTGTTACTGTCTTGTCACTTGTTGGAGCTATTGCATGGTGCTGGTCAACACCTGGATCTGGTGAGCTAGAATATTGAGAGGTGGTGGATCTATTATGGTCGGATATTGCACTGCGATAGACCTCCAGGTAGCATTGCTTTAACTACGATGGATGGATTGTCGGTGAGAGGCGGGAGAGTTTTGCACTCTCATCTACACCATCCTCTCTTTTTCTCTCAAAGGGGACTGGAACCTTTTTTTAGCATCAATCTATTACTGCAAGGCTTCAAAAGGTTGTAGATGTGGCTAGAGCTGGAGTCCATCCTAGATCCATGGCATAGGAGGGTACTTGCAAAGGAAGTCTACATTCATTGGTGGTGTTTCGGCTGGAGATCTTCCGATGCTTAAGTTAATCAAATCCTTAGAAACAGTAGAGAGAAAAGAAAATGAGAGCTGGAAGAGCAGAGAAAATTCTCTTTCCTCCTCCCACCTGCCAGGTTACTCGTGTTTTCTCATTTTTCTTTACTTGAGGGTCCTCTTCGTACCTCATTTGTACGGAGGTGATCCCTTAAGTCGCTAGTCAAAATCTATTAGTTTGTTGGGCTTAGCTCTACTGGCTGTTAGGCCATATCTGGCCTTTTTGTAAGAGAAAAATTTCTCATATTTTATCTAAATTGAGGTTGTTAGTTGTGGGCATCAGGTGCAGGCTTCATCCACGTAGTTGGTTGAATTGGTGGCCCTGAGTGCATATCAGGTGTTACTTCACCAAGTCACCTTAGGTGTGCCCCAATCGAAAGGATTGTATATACTCGAGGATCTCTCCTATAACAATCATCATCCTTTTGTTAAAAGATAAAGAAAATAATCATATTAACAAGATAAAAGTTGTTCTTAGAGAATGCTATTTTTATGGATTCTGCATTAATGCATGGATAGATAGGATAATATTTCACCCACTCTCGTGATCTTAGTCCAGCATGTACAGAAGTTAGGTTCTCTCAGAAAGATTACGATGGATTCTTTCTTCTTCTTCTTACTTTTTTCTTCTTTCCCTTGCTTCAAATATAATAGAAATAAACCTGTTGAATTAATCAGCTATAATTAGCCATTTATATAGCTTAAATAATTAAATTTTATGACAGTAGAATCAAAGACATTACTAAATAGAGGATAAATCAAGTTAATAAGATGTTTATATAGTTATATATATTTTTTTAAAATTAGTAAATACTATATTAAATTATATAGGATTATTTATTGATTTAGATATTCGGATATGGATCGGACAGTTGCCGATCCATATCCATATCTATTTTTCTTTGACGGATATGGATATAGATATTAGTCGAATTCTCAAATTTCTAACTATATGCAAAATAGTTCGAATATAAAATTAAATATGAATGAATAATATTCGTACCAATTTAACGCCTAGATGGATTGCAGCTAATGCCCCCTAGTTTAATTTGGCCAAGAGCAGCACTTTAGCCTGCACAAATTTATCGACTCGCCAACAAGCTTTGGATGATTCTGGAACCTTTTTCCCCCCAACATGGTAACTTATAATAAATGTCTCCCTAACAACAGCGTATCCAAGTTCATTTTCATCTTGCTCTTGTGAAATATACAAAACTGATGTGCTACAGAATACTTAAATTTGAGAATGGAAGCGCGAGTCAGCTAATCGCACTAATGGATTGCATAGGTCCAAGTGGCTTGAACAAAGGCCTGTACATATTAATAACCATAGAAATTTGCCATTCAATACAATAGACTTGTCAAAATCAAATAGCATTACTTCAGGTAGGTAGGTGAGCCTTAAATTCTGAGACTCAATATGTTCAACTACAATAGTTTGCTCTCAATAATTGCTTGGAATTGTCAGTCATTACTTGGTACCTTTGCTATTGAATAAGGACCCGATATTTGTTTATAAAACATTAATTGGCTTCTTTCTGAACATTTCGAGAGAAGAAAGGTCCCTCTTGTTTTTTTTGGGAGGGTGTGGCGGTTGATCAAAGAATACAGACTTGCAAGGGTCACGTGCACCTAAAAATGGATGCCTCATTCAAGGAGATTTTATTTTTTATATATTCTTCAAGGGCAAATAGACGGTCTCCTCGATATCTAAACTTGCACAATCCATTCATTTAACATCATCTCTGATCTCTGAGTGCATGATTTGGCCAAGCACTTGCACAAGAAGCTTAAATTCAAAAACCCATAATGAGAGACCATTCTCAATCATTTATCCATTTATAGGCCATCTACTTGTACTGGGCTTGTATTTGCATTGATCGAACCCTTTCTAAACTCTCCTGGATCAGGAAGTTACAAAAGGAGGGTTCCAACTATTGTATTATATCCCGAGGCATCGTGTCTCTTTACTCTATACCATATTGGGCCATGCTTTATGCTACGTTACACGGGTTTTGGACCTACGGCAGTGGAGAATAAAGTTTTGCTCATGATGGCACCTTGAATGAGTTTGGCCATTACTAATTTGGATCTAGTGTTATAAAAGATGATACAATCTCAGAGGCATGGGTATCATGCATATAAAACTCCTGATCTCTCTCTCTCTCTCTCTCTCTCTCATGTATGTGCATGTGTATATAAATGCTTATTATACAATAAAAAGCACATTTATCAGTTATGCTCCTGGCAATTCGGGTCCTGAGAGGGGCAAGTTTTGGGGATTTTTTTTTTTTTTTTTGCAAAGTCGCTGCCCTGGATCGAGCTCGGACCTAAACATTTTGCGTGTTAATACATGACTAAGCGTGCAAATGTATATATGGGTACATATGTTGTTATATAAAAGTGTTTTCTTATATTTTCCTTTCGTAAAGAAATAGCCCTGCCAGCAAGGGATTTAAGATACGACAAACCAGACAGCAAAAAGGAAAAAGGAATTCAGGTATCTTAAAATATCTGAAGCTTGAGGCTAAATGGATGGGCACAAGAAGGAATTGGTTCAAAACCTGGACTTGGTGCACCAACGAATTTCAGCAGTCTCTGGTGCTTCAGCTCAGGCAAAAATGAAAGTTATATTTATGTTTATTTATTGGTTACAAACAAATTTTATTGGATTCAATATATCTTGAAAATGAATTTGTATAAATTTTGTGAACTACAATTTTTTTTTTTTTTTTGGTTTAATTTTCTAGGTATGCCATAAGGTCTGTTAAGATGTCAATTTATGCAAATGGTACAAAAATCTGATAATATGGATGAAGCTGTTGAATAGAAGAATGATCGAGTGACTTTTACTATAGGATCTCAATTGGGCTATTTGGCAACCATGCCTAATACGATAAAAATAAAGGAAAATCGAACAGATCGACAAGAGCAGATTAATTCTACAAACAAGAAGAATATCCATGAAGATTGAGATTAATTCTATAAACAAGAAGAATATCCATGGAGACTCAGGCCACCTATTGTAGGCTGAAGGGGCTATGTGGAAAGTAGAGCATTGGATCTTCTTTTTGCCGTATATACTTGATCTGATTTTGTCATTTGCTTGTGTTCATGTTCAATTGGTGAGGGTAACAAGGCAAACTGATGGGATGTAATGGAGCTTGACTCGTATGTGTATTTAGTTTAACCACAGAAGCTCGGATGTGGTGGAGCTTGATTTTTATGTAAGTATATAAGTTCTAATTTGTAAACTCGGGTGTCATCCCTAAATCCAATTAATTCTAGTTCAAGGCCATATTGAGTGACCATCCGCTTTCACAATTCTACAATTAAAATTAAGTTTGTATCGATCTGTTCAATTTATCAATGACCAAATTTAACAATTGTCTACCTTTAAACTGGTCTCAAATCTTGGTGGGACGTCTTGCGGATGCTGAAGCGGGATACCATCTCAAGTGTTGGGATGGGATCATCTTGCCATCATCTTTGCATCAAATCAGCATATCTTGGGACATCTCTCATGCCAAGTATTAGAACAGGTAGGCAGTTGCATATCTAGTTCCATTAAAAAACTGGTATAGTTCTATTCTACGAGATTTAAAACGTTGTGTCAAGAATATATTAAATATCTTTCAAACTTAATGAGTTTATTTTATTTCATATCACATGCTCATCTAGTTTGCTAACCCCGTGCAATTGAATTTTTGGAAGGAAAGACCAATTTCTTCATATTTGTGAAAATAGGCTACAACTTTTTTTTTTTTTTTTGTTCCATAAATCAATTAGACTTGATCTAATCAAGTCCAAACTAAACTTAATTGAATCTTATTCAATTAGATTCGATCTTAGCTATCTAATGCTTAATCAGATTGAGCCAATTAGTAATCCAATTACTAATTAATGCTTCTGCAATACTTGTACTATGTCAAACACCAATCATAGTAACTATTTGATCGTAAAATGATTCTTAATCGTTGATCAACCTCTGATCAGATCGAAATTTCTAATATATGTGACCCCATAGGTTTGAACCTAAGCTGGTAGTACCGAAATAAATTTTTGTACCAATTAAAATGGCCATCTAGCAATGGTATCCGACCGCCAGATAGGTCGAATGTATAAAGCAACATTTTAGAATCCATATGGATATGGTTTCCATATAATTCATCCCCTTTATCATGAATGCTCATAGGATGACTCAGAGTTCTACCGTGAATCTTGAATAAGTCATCTACGTTGTATTTCAAATTATCAAATTCATCACATGGATTATCCTGACCAAGATTTTGCTAAATTGAAATATAGTGATGCATTTTCTCCAAACTCTTGGAGCGGTCAATCCCATCTTGATCGCTCACCAACTTCACAAATACTTGATTATGCTCAGAAATCTTTTGTTACTGAATTAGAAATTCAGGTAGTCCGACATCAAAGCACAGTAAGTTGCTTGCAAGTCACCATGGTAATCTCAGGTTCGAGGGATACTTATACCTATATCCTATCAGAGTAATTCTTGATAGTAGAATGCTCCAAAGTTAGCTACGTTCAATGACGATGTAGGAGCATCTCACTCGTATGCCATACCAGTATTTTCATACATCTTTGTTAAGAGA
This sequence comes from Cocos nucifera, assembly GCA_006176705.1. Classification (NCBI taxonomy): domain Eukaryota; kingdom Viridiplantae; phylum Streptophyta; class Magnoliopsida; order Arecales; family Arecaceae; genus Cocos; species Cocos nucifera. The sequence goes on along the minus strand of QRFJ01000237.1, from coordinate 1,466,627 downwards.
ATAATCAACCCATATGACATACAATGATTTACACTCGATAAACGTTGTCGTCCCAAGTAATAACGAATCATTTGGTTATAAATATTTTTAAGGACTAATCAATAATTTTTTTTATTAAATTTAAATAGTTCTAAGAATTTTATCATAATTGATCTATTTTAAATTTTAAAGGATCATTATATCCCTGTGATTGCCCGTAAGCACATTTTACATGTTCGTAGGCCTGTCTTATATGCGCACCATTTCATCAGCCATTACGACGTGTGCGCTCATTATCAAAATTAACTTATATAAATATGTTCATTCATCCGAGAGTGACAGCATAATGGTCCAAAAAAATACAATTGACTTATTTCTGCAAAAAAGAGTAAAGTGATTTCAAAATAAAATAGACTCTTTCTGCAAAGCCCCCTGCAAAAGCTAACATGGGTTGCTAATTTGTCCAATGAAGTAATGACGTAATAGCATGCATGTGCTAGTTTTCTGCCTGCTTCATCAGGAAATCTATCATTTTCTTATCATATATATTTTTTTTTGCTTTTAAATAGATATATTTATATTTTTAAACTTTAAGCATTTATAGCTTTTGATCATCTTTTCCAGAATTTTTAATACAAACACCAAGTGGCTTGAAGTTTGTGGAACCCTTTACTGCAGAAACTGTGAAGGTGGTATGGTTGTATGTTCAGGATATTGATTTTTGATATTTAGTTATGAAATTTATGGATGCATGCTATAATTAATGTTCGATACTATTATTGCATGCTGATTTACGATTTGCAATTTTTTTTTGGTTTAAATGCGAAGTGTCTTTTGTGAGTAATAACAAGGCAGTGAAGTTCTGGGATTTGTTTATGTTAATATCACTTCTGGGATTTTTTTACTCCCTACCATAAAAGTTCTGGGATTTGTTTATGTTAATATCAGTTATTGGATTTTTTTACTCCCTACCGTCAGTTCTCTTGTTAAATATCTCTTAGTGTTGCGACGATTTCATATTTGTATGGAACCATTTGATTACCTCTTTTTCCTTTTGATGCTGGCAAAAAAAGGGTGGCTCTAATCAAAGAAGTCCTTTCATAACTTTTGTCCTGGGTAGGATGTTTCTTTTTGTATCAGGTAGCATTTTATGAGATGGGCTTTTTTTTTTTTTTTTTTTTTAACATTGCAGAGACTTAGTTCATTTTTATGAACCATCATCAAATTATGTTTTTTATTATTTTTCGATCAAATATCTCCGGTCAAAATTTCTAAAATTATGTTCATACATGTTCTTCAATTGTCTCATAGGTACTTGATGATCAAGAAAAGCGGAATAATTCTTTTCCTTTCTTTAGGATATATTATTTTTTTAAATATATCTTGAAGTCATGTGGGTAAACAATGACGTTGAATGCAAATAATTTTATCAAGTGATTGATTTAAATACACATGACCTCAGGTGCATGATGTCCTTCTCTTCTATTGAGGTTGGTTTTGGTTGGATTTACTGAGTTTTGTTTTTGATAATTTCAATGGCTTGGGAGGTTTCAGTGGTTTCAACCAGAAAATAAAGTAAAGAAATAAAAAGGAAAAAGGAAACAAAGTAATATAAAACAAATCAAGAAAAGCAAATCATTATGGAGTGTGTCGTAACCTTGGGGATCTTTGGCCGTATTATTTTGGTGGTTTCTTGCTGAAAATAGGGTAACTCATAATGAGGTTAGAAAAAAATCATTTGTCACATTTTTTTTTGACTATAATTATATTATTTTATTATTTAATGACAATCAAACATATGAAAAATTTAAACATTCATGGGATTAATTTTTGTAGGTAGCCAATACTGCTGATGGGAATGGGATGCTTATCTCTTTCTCAATGGGACAAAGTCGCAATAACTGGTTCAATCCCTTCCCTCCCTCTCTCTCTCTCTCTGGGTTACTTCTTGCATCATGAGTCGTACAATCTTAATCTTTTAGAAACTCCATGAATGCCATAGAAAATTCCATCTTATAAATTAGAAGATATGATTGGACAAGCAAAGCAAGGATGGTAAAGCCTGAAGCATACAACTAAAAACATTGTTCAGCTATTTCATCATCCTAGAAAAGAATATGGGGAAAATTTTTAGTGATTCTGTTTCTTTTGTGCATTGTTGTTTACATTTTGGATTTGGTCCAGAAGGTGCAGGAGAGATCCTATTGTTGCTAAACGCTTGGGCCCCCTACTGATCTCCTTTTCTTGAAAAAAAAAAAAACAGAAGCATATTTGATGTTGGACAGTTGCGTGTTCCTAGATTTTTATTTTGTCATTTGGACATTTTCCACCCAAACTCAACTGAGTTTTAGCCTTTCATGCATGGCAATTCTTTCACGCTAATTCTAATCTTTTTATTTCACAATATATATGGTTTGAATAATGGTATAACTCCATATATGCCTCACAGGCCGGCTTGGTTGTCCGGTGCGTTCCATAAAATAGAAGTCCACTTTCGAGTATCACATCATATGACCACAATGTTCTTTTAATGAACTTTGCTTGTTCCTTTCACCTCCTAAAGTGTTGCAAAACGGGTTTATTTTACTTGCATGAGTTTGGGTCCTGGAAGAAATCTAATTTGGGCGTAAATTGGACAGGAGAGGTCCTGTGATGGGATGCAATGCATGGGATAGCACTTGTCATGGCAAAGTTTAGGTTCCATCCAATTATGCCTGTCATGCACGGCTGAGATTGGAAGAGTGGAAATCTCTTGCTCCTGTGTGAACTCTACTTGCATGCACCATAGGTTACAAGTTATTGTGATGAAAAGGTTGAAATAACAAACAAAATTCCAATGTCATTCATCCATTCATGTGTTCCATACAACTATGGGTAAGGCTAGAAGGGAGCCAAGGCCAACCCATAGCCTATCAGGCCGGGTTGACTTCGAGTCGGGCTACAGACTAGGCTTGACTAAATTTGGATCTAAGTTTGAGCTCAAAATTATAGCCCATTGCTTTTTGGGTCAGATCTAGCCTAGAATATTTACTTGTGATGTGGTTTGACTACATCAAAGTCTGATCCGAAGATTAAATTCATTGATTGCTTAATTGTTCACGGGAATTTAGATTTGCTGGGCTCTTCCAAGTAGGTAAGTCCCGAATACAACATATTTATGATCCCTTAAACTTTTTCGATCAATTAGGGTTCTAATTGTTGAACATCTTCCCATCTTTGTATATTTGTCTCGATGCTTCCACCAATCCATCGCCTTTGGTAAGGCTGGCAACGGGTCGGATATGAATCGAGTCAGTCCATATCCATATCTTTTTCATAAATAAAAAGTTCATCCCATATCCACCTTTTATCCATCTCGGATTGTGTTAAGTAGAGATATGGATTAGGTCAGATACATATAAATAATATAAAATTATCATAATTTTGAATGAGGGATATGTATTAAAGTTATCTTGGATTGGATTTGGATCGGAATATACTATTGCTTGCATCCGATACAAACTTATTTCGGACATTTTTTTTAGAACTCATGCCTATCCTGAATTTCAGTCGAGTTGAATAAAATCGGTTTTATTCGGTGGATCGGATCGGATAAAATTATCATTCCTAGCCTTTGATAACCGATCCTTAGTCCAAACAAGCAAAGGTGAGATTCCATGGCAGTTGGACACCATCCATTGAGATGCCCTTCCTCTAATCTCCTCTCCGTAAATTGTAAATAGATTTCCTAATCTCAAATGGACATGATGGCGAATTTCCTAATCCCATAATTCGACTAGCTCTGGGGGATTAGGAGATTCGCGATCACCTCTAGGCAAGATTACGGATCTATTTACATCTGTAGAGAGAAAATTAGGGGAAACGTACCTCAATAGATGGTGTCCAGCTATCATAGGTGGATGGGTTCTTGTCTTTGCTTGCTTGGACCGGCGACTAGTGGACTAGTGGAGGCATTGAGTTGCGAAGACAAATATATGAAGATGGAAAAATGTTAGGCTGCTAGAACCATAGCTGATTGAAGAAGTTTAAGGTATTGGGAATATCCGTATCCCAGACTTGCCGACCAGAAAGAGCCCAGCAAACCAATTTGTAGGGGCAATCAGGTGAATCTAATTGTCCACTGGACTAGACACATCACATGTAAATCTTTTGGATCAGATCTTGGGCCATATACGAGACAGCTCTGGGTGTAAATTCGGGCTCGGGCCCAGCCCAAGCCAAGCCACGTAACTACTTGAGCTTTGTTTAACAAATAAATGGGCTCTAATTTTGAGTCCAGATTTTATTGGACCTAACCCGATATGAAGTTGGCCTGGCTCGATAGGCCATAGGTTGGCCCAGTCCCACTTCTAGTCTTATTCTAATGGGATTTGGCATCGAGCTTCTAAATTATTTAGAATTGAAACCGGATTAGGCATCAATATATCCATATCCATATTTTATTTTAATTTAAAAATAATAATATAAATATAAAAATTATTTATATTTATAATTATTTTAAATAAATATGAATATAAATTAAATATTAAAATTATGAATATAGAATTAAAAATATTATTAAATAAATAATAAATTAAATTAATAGTATATTAATATGATTATATATTAAAATTATATATTATTAAAAATAGAATCGAATACTAATTGGGTCGATGTATTTTTATTTTTGTTATAGGTATAAATATTAATATTAATTAAATATTAAAATTTTTATTTATTTATTTAAATATATTAAAATATAAAAATAAATCTAGGTAATCCACTTTCATCTCTGTGTTCGTTGGATCGGACCCAACAACCGCTCCCTATCGGGTGCCTCTCGGGCGCCTACGTCCGGTTTCATCAACTGGGGCGTGACCGCCCCTGGGACATTGAATCGAACATTCTTCTCCCTTCAAACCAATTCCGTCTCCTCCATCACGCAGCACGGGAGGAGCTGAACATAAAAGAAGATTAACGAGGAAAGAGGTGTGCTTCCTGCTCCCTCACTCTTCTTTCCGAATCTCCTTCTGCTTCCCGTCCCCTCCCATAATGTCAAGAAGAACGCTCCGCTCCACCGGCCCAGCCATGGACTCCAATTCCCCTCCTCTCCCTTCCCAACATCACCGACACCAAGAAGAAGAGCAAAGCCAGCAGCAGGCCATGAAGTACCACAACCAGACCAAGCATTCCCTCACCACCGGTTACGCCCGCGGCCCCCGCGGCCTCGACTGGGCCAACCAGCCCAACCCTTTCCTCCGCTTCCTCTCCTCCACTCTCCACCCTCTCCTCCACTTCCCCCCTCTCCCCGGCGACTCCCCTCTCTACCACTCCCTTTTCTCTTCGTTTCCTTCACCACCTCACCCGGTCTCCCATGCCTCCCTCTCCCGCCTCCTCTACGACTCCCTCTCCCTCTCCGCCTGGAAGACCACCGGCTTCTCCACCTGGTCCCTCCGCGTCAATCCCAGCAGCGGCAACCTCCACCCCACCGAAGCCCACATCATCTCGCCACCTCTCCCCGACGACAACTCACCTTTCTCCTCTTCCCCTTTCGTCGCCCATTACTCCCCCAAGGACCACTCCATCGAGCTCCGCGCCCGCCTCGAAACCTCTCCCCTCTTCCCCATCCATGCCGGCTCCGAGCTTCTTCTCGTTCTGTCTTCTATCTTCTGGCGCGAGGCCTGGAAATACGGGGAGCGCGCCCTCCGCTACTGCAACCACGACGTCGGCCACGCCCTCGCTGCCGTCGCCCTCGCCGCCGCTTCCCTCGGCTGGGACGCGCGCCTCCTCGACGGCCTCGGCCACGACGACCTAGACCGCCTTCTGGGCCTCCACCGCGCCTACCCCCCGCCGCCTTCCCAGCTCCCCGACCGACCCGTCCGTGGCCGCTTCCCCTGGATCGAATCCCAGCATCCCGACTGCGCCCTCCTCCTCTTCCCCTTCGGCGCCGAGCCCTCCGTCGACTACTCAGCGCTCAGCGCCGCCCTGTCCCGGTTTCCGTCTTTGGCGTGGCTCGGGACCCCCAATTCTCTCAGCAAGGACCATGTTTACTGGGATATCATCTACCGGACCGCCGAGGCCGTGAAGAAGCCACCGACGCCCAGCGACGGTTTCTCCGTGAATCCCTTCCACAAGAGCGGATTGATATCAGAAAGTTTATACAAAGGTCTCACGGTTCGGGAGGTGGTCAGGAAGCGGAGGAGTGCGGTTGATATGGATGGCGTTCATGTGATGAAGAGGGAAACTTTCTATCAGATACTGTTGCATTGCCTTCCTTCGGGAGAGGTGGGACCGGGGGAGAAGCAGGGGAAGCAATTCGCACTGCCATTCAGGGTTCTGACTTGGGATGCGGAGGTGCATGCTGCTCTGTTTGTTCACAAGGTCGCGAATTTGCCTCAGGGCTTGTATTTCTTGGTGAGGAATGAGGACCATTTCGATAGCCTGAGGCGGGCGATGAGCTCGGGGTTTGAGTGGGTGAAGCCGGAGGGTTGCCCTGCGGGCCTCCCCTTGTATAGGCTTGCGAGAGGGAACTGTCAGGAGCTAGCCAAGCAGCTGTCCTGCCATCAGGTACGGTGCTTTAATCGTTCATACGTGCTTGTTAGAGCCTTTCTTTGCTCACATCCATCTCTGTCCTCAAATGCAGGAGATTGCCTCAGATGGGTGCTTCAGCCTAGGCATGGTAGCTCGTTTTGAGCCAGTTCTTCACGAAAGGAATGCTTGGATGTATCCTCGTCTATTCTGGGAGACTGGAGTTCTTGGTCAAGTATTATACCTCGAAGCACATGCTGTTGGGATATCTGCTACTGGAATTGGTTGCTACTTTGATGATGCTGGTATGCCTACTTTTTTTTAAAAGAGGAAAAAAAAAATCTTCAACCTGAGTTTTGAGTACAACATATGGATGACCAGCAATTTTTCCTGGCATGCCTTAGCAATTCTTATGTTTTGTTTCTGTATACTATGAATCTTATATTCCATGTGATAAATATATAAGTAGCGAAGCAAAAGGGGCACAATATACCATGTTTTATGAAAAATAGACTTAACGTATCATTACCAATTCTAAGAATTTCATTTTTTGTTGTTCTTGTATTCCATTTGCAAAAACTTGCTTAAATTTCAGTAACCACTTATGTGATATAACTTCTTCCATCTTTTTGGTGAAAAGGGCTAGTGAAATGGTGGGATGGGCAGGTTGTGGAGAATTGTCAAGGATCTGGGTAGCTGTGAGAGTGAAAAGAGGAGGGCTTCTGTATGTCCATGGGGTTAAAGATTGAAGAGGATTATGGACTGGTTGGTGAGAGGCCTGAAGGGCATCTTTCACCTTTTTCATGTTAGAATAAAGATGGGTCATTCAGAAAGTTTAGAGGAGGGTCTGGTAGGTATGGTGTGGGAGAAAGATGGGGAAGATGCTGATACTGAAAGCTGAATCTGATAGCTTCTTTACCAGTAAAATCAATATCAAGGCATCATGGGATGGAGGAACTACAAAATTAGAGTTGGGCTGTTAGGTAATGAAAGTTGTGATTAGAAGGAAAGAAAATTTGAAGACAGCTAGGAAGTTGAGAATATTGAAGATACAAGATAGATAATAGGAGAATATTGAAAATTTGGAGTGGGGTGATAAGACAATGGAATTTTTGTTGAAGGAAAAAAGCAAATTGTAAGCTAAGTACCAATATAGGTAACTAATGAAAATTAGAACCAGAATTCAGAGGGATTAGGAGGATTTGTGTGATAAGGGAATGGGTGGTACACAGAATCTCAAACATGATCAAGTGAAATGTGGAATAAATTGAGAAACTTACAGTTTCAATGAGAAATCAGGTGGCCAGATTTTATTGACTTGGCTAAAAAAGTGGCTTTGGGAGAGTAAAGGAGTGTATTTGGCTGAAACAGATCATAGTATCATTTTTTGTATTTCTTTCCAGTGATGATATTATAGGAAAAAGTGGTTGCATGTTAGAAGGCTGATCGTTTTGAGATTATATGAGGGTTTGTGATGGAATTTGTAGAAGTAGATGGAATTTGAGAGAGCAGACTTTGATTTCATTTATAATGTGCGAAAAAGAATAATAATTGTTGGAGATAAATCCCGTTCCTGCCGAAGTCCAGTCTGATGCTTAGCCTAATGCAACTGGTAATCACGGAAGAGCTTCGATCAAGAATTCTTCCTTCAACGGCCGAACCCCAATCGAACTCCTCCAGCAGTCGGACCCCAGCCGAACTTTTTCAGTGGCTGAACTTCTTCGGCGGCTGAACTTCTTTCGGACTTTTCCTTCAGTCGGATACCTCCAGGAGCCGAATTTCTTCCGGATTGCTCCTTCAGTCGGATTCCTCTAAGAGCCGAACTCCTTCTGGACTTCTCCTTTAATCGGATTCCTCCAGCGGATTACTTCCAGATTTCAGCTAGCATTCCTTCCGGATGATCTCTTATAGCCGTATTTCCTTTAGGAGTCCAAACTCCTCTGGAATTGATATATGTCAAAGTTCTTCACCAACCAACGTCTGCTCCCTCCGAACTTCGACTATTAAATCTCGACGAACGGGCACATCACAAGAGGCGACACCTCTCTCTCCGTAGCAAACCCCACGCAGCCTCGAGCGGTCCACTATCGGATGGTTATGACTGTTACTATTAGTCTGCGACAGGCGACATCCCTTTCTCCGTAGCAAATCCCATGCGGTCCCGAGCGGCCCACTACCGGATGGTTATGGCCGTCATTATCAGTCTGCTACAAGCGATACCTCTCTCTCTCTGTAACAAATCCCACGCGGTTCCGAGTAGCCCACTACCGGACGGTATGGCTGTCACTATCAGTCCGCTACAGGTTCCGTCTATAAAAAGGGACCCTCCAGATACGCTTTCTCTAAGCTCTCTTCTTCTTTCCCAAAACTCTGCTGAGTTCTTTCCTGAGCACTCCATTCTTGTTAGCCAAAAGAGCTTACTTGATCGTCGGAGGATCCTGCCGGAGCCACCACTACCGACTTCGGATGAGATTTTGTTTTGCAGGTCACCGGCGGCGATCTCTTCTTCCTCAACTCCAGCTCGATCCGACATCGATCAAATTCTGCACCAACAGGATTGGCGCTAGAGGAAGGGCCCTATGTTCCTGAGATACCTTTATTCTTAAAGGAGTGCTTAGTCGATCCTGTGGATCTTCTTCTCCAAGGTCCATCTCCATCCTCTCCCTCAATCTCAAGAAATGTCTTCAAAGAAGGTGACTATTCGGAGATCTACCGCTTCTGCCGCCAGATCCGAGCTAGACCCATCCGTTCATGCTCCAACGCCGGCGCTTCAATCTCCTCCACTGGCAGCCACGGTAGATCCGAAGCAGTTTAATATGCTAATGCAGCAGGTTCAGGGTCTCACCAAGATGGTGCAGGCCATGCGGCAGCCCCCGGCGGCGATTTCACCAGAAAATCCACCATCGGGATGTCAGGAACCGATTTCAAGGAAGAGCACTTGGGCTAGCATACCCGTCGCCCCTGGGAAGAAGAAATAAAGAGCAGAGGATTCTTGTTCGGATCGTGATTCTTCTTAGGAAGAAACTTTCCCCATCTACCATCGAAAGCCTTCCAAGATCTGCGATCGAGATGACGTCCTCGATCAGAAACTGTGGAAGATGGATCGGTGGATTGAGGAACTTCGCCACATCGCCCCGGCTCACCATGATGACGTTCGCACCGATCCCCCCTTTCTTTTTCCGAATTATGCAAGAGTCCGTTCCGCCGAACTTCGAGCTTTTCCAATTTGAAAGCTACGACGAAACCTCTAATCTGACCGATCATCCGGAGGCCTTTCGGACTATGATGCTGCTCCATGGTGCACCAGACGCCATCTTATGTCGAGCTTTTCCATCTATCTTAAAGGGAGCAGCAAGAAATTGGTACTCGACGTTGAAGTCGGGTACGATCTTCTCCTTTGACCAAATGAGCCATTAGTTTGTGGCTCACTTCGTCAGCAACCGACGTCCGTGTCGAGGTTCGGATTTTCTGATGAATATCAAGAATGAGGGAGAATCTATTCGAGTTTACGTCATCCGGTTAAATGCTGCTGCATTGGAGGTCCGGAACCTGGATAAGTCTATTGCAATGGCCGCACTTAAGGACGGCCTTTAGAAGAACGATTTGCTGTTCTCTCTGGAGAAGTACCCCAGGGACTTTGCCGATCTGCTAGCTCGGGCTGAGGGATATATCCTAGTGGAAGATGCCTTCAAATTGAAAGATGAGGAAGTCGCAGGAGAGCGGCAGGCGGGCGAGTCTAATAAACCCGCAGCTAACAGAGGGCCGAATGAAGTTTGGCCATGCTCACGGACTCCCTCCGAGCGCAAGCGAGCCCGAACTCCGCCTCGAGCTCGTCGTCAAAGAAGTCCCGACAGAAGGATGCGAAGTTCTCCCCCCAGAAGAAGAATTATGATCTTCCCCAAACAAGCGCAATCGAAGCAAGTACTATTTGTATCATCATGATTATGGCCATGATACTGAAGAATGCATTCAGCTCCAAGACGAGATCGAGGAGCTCATCAGGAGAGGCCGTCTGGGTCGATTCCTCAGACGCCGATCTGAAGCAAGTGAAGATCGGTTGAGGACACTGTCGCAGCCAGAACCATCAAGGAGGGAGGAACAACAAGAAGATCGGCCACCTCTCGACATCATCAACACTATTTCTAGGGAATTTAGTGCTTCGATGAGCCATCATCTCTCGACCTTAGAGCCAGGAGAAGCTTGCCCCAAATTGGAAAGATCCGTATGAAATAGAGGAGGTCGTCCGGCCTGGAGCTTATCGTCTGAAGGAGCTTGGAGGAATAATGCCCCTACGATCTTGGAATTCAGAAAATTTGGAATGTGCTACCAATAATTTTCCTCCAATAAAACCTCCATTTTAATATTATGGTTTCTTGGTGCAAAAATTATGTGATGACAGGGAAGAAGCAATCAATAGTGGCCATGTTAGGAACAGGAGGAGAATCTCGTCCTAATATGAGCAAGTGCCTCGTTCATTTTAGACGAGATGAGGGGAGAGGCCCTGACAACGGCTTTTATGTGCCTCTACAGTCCATTAGGAACATGAGGAGAACCTCGTCCTAACGTGAGCAAAGTCGAAGGTCTCGTTCATTTT
>QRFJ01000237.1:1418795-1455537 GCA_006176705.1 Cocos nucifera | reverse complement strand
ATTTCTTCAGGTCCTTCTCGTTCATATCCTTAGACGAGATAAGGAAGACCCGCGTCTTGCCTCCTGACATCACGGATCCTTCGAGCGTTTTACTTGTTTCTCCGTGCCTACAACCGCCATTCGAAACGTTATTACGCGAAAGTGTACCACAGAAGGAGAACCTCTCCTAAACGTGATGCAAATAGTCGAGTCCTCTATCGTTTTAAAAAGAATGAGGGGAAGTCCTGACTCGGGCCCTTATGTGCTCCTTATAGTCGCATTAGGAACAAGAAGGAGAACTCGCCTAATTGAATTTCGTTCATTAAAGTCGAAGGCTCTCTGTTCATTTTTGATGAACATAGATGGGGAGAGGTCCTAATTATATTGGCCTTAATATGCCTTATTCAACATAACTATATTCCACATAAGGTAATAAGGAGAACTCTTTCCGTCTCTCACCACAATTGTCGCGCACACACACGTCGAATTTTCAAGTTTGTCTTCATTCCATTTTTAGCATAGACCGACATGAGAATTGAGAGCTCTGACAACTCTCGCGTCTATGGCCGGCATTCCCTACAGGTCCGTTTTGTATTGGAACAGAGGCGAACCTCATCCTACACGTTAGCACAAGTCCGAAGGCCCTCGTTCCATTTTAGTACGAGAATGAGGGATGAGGTAGCGGGGGTTCCTTCCTGACACCACGGTTGCTTATACTGCCCCTGATTTATTTAAATTGCCTCCGATGTTACGGCGCGTCTAGCAACAGGAGAGAACCCTTCCTCCTCAACCCTCTGGATAAAATTAAAGGAGGCAAAGAGTAAAAAAGAGTAAGAGCTCGAAGCGCTCCCGTTCATGCTATTTCACATTTCTAGACTCTTCACGAGATGCACTGAGGGGGAGTGCCTGCAACTGATCCTTAATGTGTCTCTACATCCATTGACTCGTTAGGTCCTCGTTAGGTAACACTTATGAGGAGACCTCGTTCTATCACACCGTTTGAGCAAACCCAGTCGAAAGCCTCGTTCATTTAGACAAGATGAGAGAGAGGTCTCGCACAACGGATCCTAATTCCCTACACTGCCTCTGTTAGATAGAGGCAGAACCATCATGCTAATTATATAAACACAATAGCTCGATATCCTGTGTAGACCAACTGTTAAGAACGTGGAGAATGGAAGAAAGCTTTCGGTGAGTAAATTTCTTTACTACGTCATTTTGTGTTTTCCAATGACTAACTTATACATGATCATCGTTCATATGCATCGCTGATTAAATCCGTGTCAGAATCCCTGTTAAATCTTAATTTCCTTTGTGGTTTGGCAGATGAGGTTCTATTTCGTTATTACGTATTCCATCTTCTTTTTTTTCATTTTTTTATACTATGTTTCCCGACATCTTTCGCTTTTTATAAACTACGAGCTTCTTTTTTGGACAATTGATCGACTACACCAGCAACAAAGTCGTTGGTTGAATCTTCCTTCACTTATTACTTTTACTTTATATTCTTGCATCTCTGGTGATAGAATAAATGAGATCTCTTTCAATACTCTAGCTGGAGATTAGTATACTCTTTCGAGCTTCTAAGCGTCATACTCTTACAAGTAGATAAAGATCTGCTCTCTCAACTTTTGGTTGGGAGATAAGATCTTTATCCGTAGTCTTCAACTTCAACGTCAACAGGAGGATAAGATTTCTTGCAACCTCGGTTGGATGATCAAGATCTCACTCCGAGCTTTCAAACGTATCAATTCTCACAGGTAGGATAAGATCTTCCTTCAATCTCATCTTTTCGATATGGAGATATATGATCTCTCCCAAGCTTGTGAATCCTTCAACAGGAGAATAAAGATCTCCTCATCTCGACCTGGAAGATAAGACTCTCCTGAGCTTCAACGTCAACGTCAACCCTCAACAGGAATAGAGATCTCCTTCAACTTCGGCTGGAGTTATAAAATCTCCCCCGAGCTCTAACTCCAACCGTTAAACTTTAGTTATGTATAAAGTATTCTCTTCAAACCTCGTTGAAGATAGATCTTTCCTTCGGAGCTTTCACATCAATGTCCAAAGTACGGAGATAATGTCTCCTCTCCAACCTCCGGCTGAACGATAAGATTCTCCCTCGAATTCCAATTCTTTCCAAAAGGAGGGCATAAGATCTCTCTCAACCTTCAGCTGGAATAGTCTCCTTCGAGCTTCAACATACACCATTTATGCATATGAAAAGCATCTTCTTCACCACCCTTTCAGGCTAGGAGTATCTAAATTTTCTCTTTTTTGCCCTGTCCCTCGCGAGCTTTGACGTCATCCTTGCAAAGGAGATAATATCTCTTCAACTTCGGGCTGGAGATAGAGATTCTTCTCCCGAGCTTTCAAGGAGCATTCGAGCTCTCTGTTATAACGGAAGATTACGATCTTCTTCAACCTCGATAGGAGGAGGTCATAATTTTTTTTTCCGAGCTTCGACTAAACGGGTGCAGAAACCCAGGAAAAGAGATCTTCGTCGAACTTAGTCATTTCATCACTTTTTGGTTACTCCCTTTCTTCGAATTTTGAACTGGAGTGGGGGACTAATTGTTGAAGGCATAAATCCCTGCTTACCATCCATAAGATCCAAGTGTGAATGCTGTTTAAGCTCTCTAAATCAACTGGTATCTACGGAAGAGCTTCGATCGAGATTCTTCCTACAGTCGTTGTTTCCGAGCTTACCGGCCTTCAATCGATACATTAATTCCAGTGGATCTCTGAAACTCTCTCAGCGGCTCGACCACTTTACTCTTTCCCCGGACTTTCTCCTTAGGTCGCGGTTAATTCGTCTTCTCATTCTTGATCTTCTCCTCTCCAGTCAGGATACTCCACAGGAGCCCCGAACTCGCCATTCTCGCTTACTTTTCTATTCTTCCTTCTCTAGATCATCACTCCGGTGTCCCTCGAAACACTCTCCCCGGACTTCTTCAATCGCATTGAAGGATTTCCTCCACGGAGTTATTGCAGCTTCACTTTCAGTACTTCTCCTTCCTATTCAGTCTATTTGTGACCTTCCTCTCAGGAGCCGAACTTACCCTCTTGGAATTTTCTTTTCCGTTTCAGTCGGGAGTCCTTCAGCCGTAAGCCGAACTCTTTCTGACTTCTTCTTTCTTATGGAATAACTTCTCTCTGCTTCAGCTACGGATTCCTCCAGGTAGTAATGATTACTTCCGCTTACCTGGACTCATCCTTGCTCTTGATTCCTCACAGCGATTACTTTCGCATTTTCAGCTCAAGGCATTCCTTCGCTGGATTTCGAATCTTCGCTGTAATCTATCGCCATTATTCCGTATTTCTTTTAGTGATGCCGAACATCTTCTTCTTCTGGGAATTTTTTGAATAAATTATATCCCTTTAAAAGTTTTTTCACCAACGCATAACGCTTTGCTCTTTTCCTCGATAAACATTACTTTGCTACCCAGTTCTCTCCCTTGACTATTAATATACATATTATTCGTTCTCTCTCGACGAATGGCCACTATTACGAGGGCGACATTCTCTTTTCTTTCCGTAGCAATACTCCGCTACGCATGCACTTTTTACTGAGGGTTGTATCTTTCGCACAAATGGCATCCTCCATGATCTCCACGAATTCAGATGTTCTCACCGTCTAGAACTCCGACAAGGCCCGATCATTCACCAATCGGCGACTTTTATTCTACTCTTCATATTCTTTCATCCCATTTCATTTATTTTTTCCTCATCTTTTAAGTTCTCGTCTTATGACAAATGTTAACCCCCACTGACGGGCCACGCAGATAATTGTAGAGCCGGTATTAGCGGCCCATGTTTCTTATTACATCTTAACTAGGACGGTGTTATGGCTGTCACTATCAGTTACATCTGCATAATTAGGGTGACTAACCTTTATTCATCCCTTTCTCAGTAACCTATTATAAACTACTCTTCAATTATAACGGTCCTTGAGCAGTCCACTATCAGACGGTATGGCTGTCACTATCAGTCCGCTACAAGCTCCGTCTATAAAAAGGGATTCTCTAGGTATGCTTTCTCTAATTTCTCTTCTTTTTTTCCAAAACTCTACTGAGTTATTTCCTGAGCACTCCATTTCTGTTGGCCAGAGGAGCTGACTTGATCGTCGGAGGGTTCTGTCGGAGCCACCATCATCGATTTCGAGTGGAATTTTATTTTGCAGGTCATCGACGGCGACTTCTTCTTCCTCAACTCCAGTTCGATCTGGCGTCGATCAGATTCTGCACCAACAACAATGATATGAATTGAGTTGTTTGTTTGTTTACATTTAGTTAGAGGTGCTGTTTTTTGCATTTCATTATTAGTTAGATTTCAGTTATATAAAACCTTGACAGATTCATGTTTTGAAGGTTGAGAGACAAATTCCCATTGAATTATTGGTCATCCTCTAGTTTATTTTGATCCCTTGACAAGGATTGCTGACTCAAATTTCTAATCAGAGTACCATGTGCTTCATTGCTGTGAGTTGTGGTGTTGTTGGATATGATCTCTTGATATTGTACAGTTTTTGATCCTTGTCCCTCATTATAGATTTGAGTGTAAAGATTAAATAGGGAAAAGACACTCAAGATGCCCCATGATGAACTCAGCAAGCCATATTTTTCAATTTTTGACAATAAGCGATTGATTTAATCAAGAGTTGATGGAAGAGACCTATGTAAAAAGTATCAGATTCTGAAAATTTTTACAGGTTCGTGCTTTTTTGTGATAAGCATCTTGAAACCAATAAACACCATATTGACAACTCTAAAGCACTAATTAGCTTCTTGTTAACACTATTATGCTCAGATGATTAAAAATCAACACATTGCCCACAAACCACGGGTTACACACATGAGATGGGGTCTGTGGTCTGTTGTTTAGTCCAAAGCCCTATTTATCTTAACCAGAATATTGGTAGGGAGTTATGGTACACTTTTATGCATTACTAAAAAAAAAGGAGACAACATGAAATATATTTAGATTAGCTTTTCATCTGGTCATCCCTTAGCTTTTTTGTTAGCTGATGATGGAATGTGTATTTTGCATGTTTTCTTTCTGCAAATGAATCCTCCTTTTGCTTTATAATCAAGCATCAATAATTCCTAAGTTTGTTATGATTCTATGGTGGCTCATGCATTGTCATTAATTTCTAATTCAATTGTTATAGTTGGAGCAACTAGGGGTAGCAACTGGATAGGGTCATATCATCTATAAGGTGCATGGGCATGTCTGGTACCTAATTCAAGCTACGAGTGGGTCATTGTTGCTTGATCTGTACTGACCAGCAGGTTCGATCTGCTGATCCTTATTGGTCTTGCTCAAATCCATTTGCCTTTGCCTAACCCTCTGCCGCTTGTTTGGCCTCCTGTAGTAGAGTAGTAGACTCTAACCTTGACCCTTGAGCTGTCCATGGACCTGCATGGTGATATTGTACTAGGAGTATCTTTATAAGCTATCATTACTTTGACTGTGTGGTTACTTGATGAAACTTATTATTATTTATGTGACCAGCAATAAATTTTTTTTAAGAGAAGCATCAAGAGGATTTTAATATAATGCAAGAATGTCTGCTATATGCTTTGATCAGAACTTTGCCATAAGCTTTCATAGCAATGACCTAACAGATCATGCAGGTGTAACAATGCATAATCGGTTTCAATTTCAAGATGTTAGTGCTCAATTAGTACTTGACCTGCAAATGAAAGAGCCTCTAGAATTTAGATACACATGTTTTTGTAGGTGGAGCCTGTCAGTCAAAAAAATCCAGCCCAATTGGCAATGTAGGTCTTATCTTTGATTTGCCTGACATAAAGAACACCTTGTAAGTGGAGAACAGAATAAGGTAAACTCAGCAACGCTAAGAAAACTTCTTTTGACACAACTATTATAAGGGAGGGTACTTTCCCTCTGATATGCTGGCATAGAAGCCTTTTTTATGTGTTAAAGGCGGGTGGGCTAGCCCACCGAACTGCCATGAATGATAATACAGACCATGGCATCAGCAAAACAAGAGAGTACAACTCGTGGGAGTTCATGGTCCTTAGAAGTCAATTGGGGGATATTTAGAAAAAGACATTGATTTGAAATATGTTCAATCCATCCAATATGAGGGAGCATATAAATGAAATGGCATCACCTTTCATTCTATTTGACTTGCTGCATATCCAGGAGTGGTTGGTGGTCAAATATTGATGCCTTTTTAATGCTCCTGTCTGTACATCTGGAAGGCAATCATGTATGAAAATATACTTTTACTGTCATTCTACTGCTTATGTTATGTACTTCTGCTGGCATGTGCCAAATCGATAGATAAAGGTTCAAAATATATCTAAGAATGATGTGGTGAATAAGAAGCCTATAAAACCCACAGCAAAGATGCAAGTGTCTAAGCATCTGCGATTCTGCATTCTTGTTCAACTCTTATGAAAGTAGTATCCTTTAAGGTACTCAAGCTCCTCTTTGGAGGCACGATATCTAGAAGATAACTTATCAGAACTCACAAGTAAAAGTTGGTTAAAAATGAAGATGAGGCAAAAGGAACAATCAAAACCATGCATGTGGGGTGCTTATCTGGGTTGATCAGTTACTTTGAGAATACCAAGTCCTATAGTGGGTGGAAAAGTGCGCAGGTCTCGATGCAGGCTGGAAAAGGATGGTGTTTCCTTTTCGCGAGCCACTTTTACATAACATGCCTGAGTAATAGTTGCTGCTGTTAATGCCTTCTTGTGTATATGTGGCCTCTTAATGCGCTAGCTATTTTGACAATTTAAAAATTAGCTAGGTTGCTTACTGGATTCATCGATCAGTACTATAGGCCTCTGGGTTTTTTTAAAAATTATTATTATTATATTTCAATTTCAAATTAGGAATTTCACTTTCATGAATGAAAATTAAAATTCTTTTATTCAAATGTGATATTTTTTTGATCATTCTGTTTAGAGGAGGTTGGAACTGATACTCAGATAACCTAACAAAAGTTTTAGAATTGAAGGTTATTCCCTGGACCCATCGTCCATGTTTAATATGAGTATTTCAAAGTTAAAAAGGAAGAAATAAAATGATATTGTGCTAAAAGTTTCCAAAGGTGTCAGTTTGCTTTCTTCCATGAGAAGCCATGTGCTAAAAGCTTTTTAGCTTTATATGGTGCTACAATATGATACCTACCTTCGTCTTCCACTACTTGTTCCCGTATGTCCTTTGTCCTAGATCTAATTGTTGAAACCTCAAGAGTTAAGCAGTTTCTTGAGTTCATGTTACATAGTGCAATAGACTTGTCCTAAGTACTAAACATTGCAATGTACATTTCCATGGGTACAATTTTCTTAGCTGTGATACTTTTCTCCCTTCCATCTACAGCTGCAAACGTGTGAAAAATATAACGTCTTCATTGCCCTTATCTGTAGACAGTAATAATCGGTGATCATTTGCCGCTTACAGGCCATAGATCTTTCTCCATGTGCAAACAAATGCTACCATTTGTGCCACTTTCTATGCTTGATAAACTAATTGTGCTTCATTTTGAAGAGGATGGTATTATAAGAAATAAAGCATTCTCTGACATAAAATTGGGGCTTGTACAATATAGGACCTTGCAGATATTCAAATTAACTTGGATTTACTTAGCTTGGTAGAGCTATATGTTCACTGCACAAAAACTTTGGGCAAGAGATTTGTGTGTTATCTCTGTAGGTTATCTTGGCATTTTTTGAATTGCAATGATGAGATAAATGAGGATTGTTGCAGTTGTGGAATTGAAGTAATGGAAGTAAAGATGCATCATTGGATTTCGATGTAATAGCCTATTGCATTGTGATATCCTATTCATTCAAACTATGTGGAACAATAACTAAATCCTAGTTTTGCCGTATGACCTAGAATGTTAGGTTGTGTGGGTTTGCACAGATAAGAGTAACATAGCAGGAAGATGGACGTTAAGGTAAATTTTAAATTTGTTACTATAGTACAAAGGATGATCATGTTAATAATTTGCATCAAGGAGAAAGGGACTTGCATTAATGGAGGACCAACAATTAAGAACTTTTTTTTTTTGAAGTTGAAAACTTGAATTTCATGCTTATTTTATTAGGGTGGGAAAAGTTAGTTGGTGCAACATCCTTAATTGTAGACTAAATAAAATACAACTATCACTAAATTGTGTGCTCATTGTAGCAGTGAAGGAGCAGTTTTGCATGATTCGCCTTTCCTTTAAAAGTTCATACATCTGGTATTTTCCCCTTAATTACTAGGTGCATCAACACTAGAATTATGTTATCTTTAAACTCTCTTCTTTTAAACTCTTATATCTGTAATTATCCTATTTATTTATTTCATTTGAAACACTGCATTCTAGTTCTATGTCCACAACTTCAAGCCACATTACCTCAGATCAGTATGCTCAAGATATTTATGATCTCACTGTAGGGCTTCAGGATTCATTGATACTTTCTAGATTCTAAACGAATCACCTTGATGATCCAAAACCTAATATCTCTTTCATTTATGCTCAAGGATCAACAAGAATGTTTGCAAGCTCGGAAGAACCTGCCTTGGAGACTGTTCTTCACATTGCACATTAGCTCTGAATTTAATGTCTTTTAACCTATTTATAATGTCCTATTTATAATGCGATGCATGATTGGTTGTGTCATCCAGGTTTCAAACCTTAGTTTTAGTTTTGTTTCCTCGGAGCCAAATGGGTTTTAGTTTCATTATTTTGGTTTAAAAAATTATAAAGAAAATGAAAAAATAAAATTAAAAAAAAGTCAAAAAAATCATAAGGAAATCCAAAAATTATAAAAGCAATTAAGAAAAATAGAAAAAGAAATAAAGTGAATCAAGAAGGTAAGATACAAAAAAATCTTAAAATATATTCTGTTGTTTAGGGGCTTTGGGTGTTCAATGATTCATGCTACAATAGTCAAACAATTATGATTTCTTTAAAAACAAAAAAAGGTTAAGTCGACTTTCACATTACTCTTCTATAGTGTAATGGGGCATTTTACATCTCGATGACAATGTACATCATTGTGATTGTAGCAGTAGGATAGCCAAATCCATGGTCCAAAAAAAAAAAAGGAAGAGAAAAATAAATTTCTTTGACCCAACAGGATGTTCCCACTTTAATTTTAACAAAATGCCTCTTGAAATTCAGAATAAATAAGGAAATGACAAAAATAAACTTAAGTTGCCCATACGTTCAATCCATTTGGTGCATGAGTTAGTTTTCACCAAAATTCTCTGCTTCCAGATCGGCTTGGACTGAAACCAAAACGTTCTGGTTTTGATGTTGGTTTTGGTTTTGGTTTTGGAATCTCTGCAAAACTTACAAACATGATTGTCTAAACTTTTATCTTGTATCATGCAGTTCATGAGGTTCTTGGCCTGAAAGATTTGGAGTTCCAGAGCCTCTATCATTTCACTGTTGGAAGTCCTGTGTTAGACAAGCGAATTATGAGCCTTCCTGCATATCCAGGCCCTGGAATCGATGCATAACTTTCTTTTATGGCATATACCGACAGGTACTTGGGGACCAATCTCATTTGTATGAGCATCAGTTAGCTGGCTAATTTTTCCATAAGACCAGGTGGATGTTTTGAGAAAGGAAAAATGTGAAACAAAATATATCTGTATGTATTACTGTACAGGGGCATCGATATTTCCAAGATACAACTTCGGTCTTGTGCTACCTCGGGGTTTCATTTTGTCTTTCCTTGTGAGCTTTACCAATGACCTGGTCGTTCTGCTACATCTTGCGTTGAATGCCCCGTGGGCATTATTGATTGTCATTTCCTAGAGTATTGTGCTGCCTCTGCTTCAAGATGGTCTCAAGCAGCAAAGACATTGACGTCTTAAGATAATTTTACCCACGGTAAAGAATTGAAAAGAGTTTGGACAAAAACAAACTTCGATCTGTCTCAAATCAGTTGGAACATAAAACCCAGCGAATGTTTGGCTGCTATTTGGAGTTGCAGCAGGCGTTGTGGTACTCTGGAAAGAGGAAAAAGTTTATCTATTTTGTTTATTGATCTATGTTCTCATATTTTTCAAGATAAATAGGTTATTTTTTTAATAATATTTATTCATAAAATAGAAGAAAATTTTATCCACCTAGAAGGTGGTTAAGAGCCAGTTGGGCCAAATTTTTGAGAAGAAAAAGACTGCTTATTTTTTTAAAAAAATATTTATTTTAAAAAAATAGGATATTCGTTCGAGTCTTTTTTTTTTTTAAAAAAATAATCTGCTTCTGAGTGGTAGCAGAAGTAGTTTTTCTAGCTTCTTCTTCAAAGCAGAGTAAAAAATTATTTTTTTTTAAAATATAAATATTTTTATTTAAAATTATTATTTATTAAAATTATTTTTATTTATTTTTATCTAATTCTTTCATTATTCTCATGCTATTTGACTATCTTATTATTTTTTATATTTTAATTAAATAAAAATAAAAAAAATTAATTAAAATTAATCCTAATAAATATTTAAAATTATTTAAATAATTTTAATTGTAAAGTAAATCTATACATGTTCTTTTCATAATTAGACCATCAAAAGTATTTTCTCAAATATTGATAAAAAGGCTAATCAAATGATTTTGTTAAATACAAACTATTTTTTTTACAGCATTTTTCTAAAATTTTATTTTAAAAAAATATTTTAAAATAAATTGATTTTTATAGCTTGGTTAAATAGGTCCTAAATTATTTTTCTACCAGTAAAGAAGGTATTTAATTTTATACTTAAAATACTTCATTCTTATTTTCAATGTCTCTATTATTTAATACCTAATAATTTAATCATCTATTTTCTCTAAATTTAAAAAATATAAATATAAGGGGTACTATGAAAAATATGAATAAATTTTGACAACTTACTCAAAAAAAATAGTAATGCAAAAAAATATGGGTAACATATTTTGGAGTAATTTTTCTATGCTTAAATAAATATAGATAAATTATTTTTTATCTAAATATTATTTAAAAAATATTTATCTAAAAAAATATAGATTTTTAGATAAATTTTTTACCTGCAAAAAAATGGACCAAAAGAGAAGCTTAGGGCATGGCATGCTTTCAGGCAAAAGCTAATTATTTATTTATTTTTTTACTCTCTCAAAGAAATATATCATCATTGCATTTTTACTAGATTTTTTTTTTTAAAAAAATTTTGAAAGTTGAGGTGATTTAGATGATCGTTAAAAAATAAAATGAAAAATCTAACGGAAGAACTCGGCATGATCAAAAGGCTTGTGATAGTAGGGAGTGCCCAGCATCCGCCTAGCTCTTATATGGAGCTGCTGCTTTTTTTTTTTTTTTTGGATAAGGCAGTGTATTCAACTAATTCTAGTTATGAATATAATCAAGAGGATTTGAAAACAAAAAATCCTGAAGTAGCTTAAAAACGACCTCCATCTCAGTCCAAAGGATTTCTTCCATCTGCTACCGTGTTTACCTTCCAGAATACTTGTCTAATTACCAGGCCAGTGAGCAAACAGTCAGGCCTTGACATGTATTCACACTAGTTTGGAATGTATTCACATTAGGCTTGTATGAATGATGCATTTTAATAATAAAAAAAAAAAATCAGGCCTTGGCATCGAGATCAATCCTGCAGTATTTCTTTCTTCATTTCCTGTCAGCATTACACGTGACATGCAAACGTGTGCCCGGCCTTCGGTCCATGCCTGCAAGAATAAAATAAATCAAAACAATGTCCAACTTCAACTTCCATCATCGAGGAAGGATGAAGTACCCAATGGGAATCTCCAGCCATCAAGATGTGCGAACCAGGCGAGACCTCATCGGAAACATCCTTAGTTTGCACTTGGAGCAGTCTGGTGAAGTCCCCATGTTATCGCTGCGAGCGTTGAGGCCCCTTACACTTCCATCACCTGGAGGAGATGGCTTGTCAACTTGAAGCGAGACTCGATGTTCCTCCACTCCCAAGCTTTCTAATACCATCCTCCTCACCAACTGATCCAGTTTGGTGTGGGAACCTACAAGCTCACTGCACACGAATTAGCGCATCGGCCAAATATTTATGTGGTCACTTAGTAATGAATTCGAACAAAATCCGAATCGGTGCATATCTTAGGAAATCCGAATCGGTGCATATCTTAGGTGGCTCGACGTTCTGCTGACTCGCAAGATTTTGTGAAGTAGTTTGCATGGGGTCGTGCATGGACGGGGTGGAAAGCTTTGTTCTTCAGTTTGTGTCCCAACCAATGCGGCACGTTGCTAGGCCCGGAATGGCTACTTTGCTGAACAACTAAAAAGTGTATAAAAAAAAATAAAAATAAAATAAAATAAAAAAACCTGACAGAAAAAGGATGATTGTTTTGAAATGATGTTACTATTAAGATCCATTCTACCGGAATTTTGGATTTCTATTGGGCCACAGGATATTACTGATTTTTTGGACTTGAATTAGTGGATCTTCTTTCTATCAAAATAATAATAATAATAATGATGATGCTCTTATATTTTTTTTTTTTTTTGATGGATGGTAGAGAGTGAATGAAAAAAAAGTTAGGGGTCAATCGGTTGGCAGTCAATTGACTCATGACATCAGCATGACATAATTATGATATAATAAATATATTTTATTTTTTAAAAAAATATAAAAATAATAAAAATAATAATTTTTTTTTAAAAATAAGCTTATAATTTGACAAAATTATGCACGATACATATATAAAATTTTTATCTATTTTTAATTTTAAAAAAAAATAAAAATTTAGAAATCAATATTTCTTTATAAACTTTAATAAATAAAAGCACCAACATCAATTTGAATGATAGCAATAAATATTTTAAATAAGAAGCAACACAAACAAAGTTTTATATAAAAAATAGCACAAATAAAAGAACATTCAATGAGATTATTTCATGATCAAATTTAACATAATATTTCTAATCATCTCTCAATCCATATTCAATAATATATGATTATTATCTTCACCATGATCACCATTATGCTACATCAATACCTTCACTCATCAATATCATATCATCATCATCATCTTCCTTATCTATAACAACAACAACAAAAAACGAACTCAATATAAGATGTTCCAAATAAAAGCTTAGAGATAGGGGTGTGTAAATGGCTCGGTTAACCAAAAATCAAACCAAACCGTTAATTATTTTGGTATTTGATTTGATTTTTCTTCTAAAAATTTTGATTTCGGTTTAAAACCGAACCGAAGTTTTTTAATCGGTTCGATTTTCAATTTTTAATTTGATAACTTCGGTTAATTAAAAATCAAAATAAATGATAAATAATAAATATTATATTGATAAATTATAAAGAGCTTGAGGTAATTTTATTAAGTTAGCTTCTTCTTTTTTTAATGATTTATAGTTGATTTGAATTTAAATAATAATGATACTAAGTTCAAGTATAATTTTATAGTCTAAATAATGAAATTATTAAAGAACTTAATAAGTTCAAATCAAAATCAAAATCTTAGCATAAAGAAACCCAAAATCAAATTATCGAATCGAACAGAATCAAAATTATTTTAGTTTGATTTGTTCGATTTTAGGCTATTTTGGTTTGATTTTTGATTTTATAAAATATAAGTTTGGAAGTTTGATTTTTCAAAACTTTTGTTTGGTTTGAACTAAAAAAATCAAATGCATACCCCTACTTGGAGATATAACCAAGAAAGTTTTAAAAAAATAAATATTTTTACATATGCCTTTAGGAGAATTAGAATTTGATTCTTTATTAATTTTTGGTAGTTCTTCTTCTAGGATGCTTTTTAACTCATCATAGTCAAGCTCTCCTTAGAAATCTTCTTCCATAACCTAAACTTCTATTTTGTTAGTTGATTCATAATCAACTGGATCATAAGGCCTCTTATCCATTTTAAGCCTACATGTTAAAAATATCATAAATATTTAAAATAAAATCTCATTAGCAAGTCATGTAAACATATAGCTAAATCATAATATTATATTTAAAATATTAAAAAAATAAAATTATTTTTAATATTTATTTTGTAAACGTAAGTTATAATGAACATACACTAGATTATTGAGCCTTTGATGCTTTAATTTATTTTTTTTTATGGTGTGAATATGTTCAAACACGCTCCAATTGCATTCGCATTCCGAAAAAAAAATTATTTGACTAAGAAATCTAATTGCAAGCTTCTGTAAATTAGGAGCATCACCACCAAATATCCTCCACCATTCATCTATAAAAATTTCACACATTGCATTAGGAATTGTATCATAAAGCATAAATAAATATATAAGTTATAAACTTGTAAATTTGCATTTCTTAATGGACCAAGTGGTTTTGCAAGATATGATAGTGATCGATCGTCAAAATTTTTTAGACATTCTCTAAATAGTTGTCTCATCCAACAATATTAATTTTACTCCTTATTGCTTTGGTCTTAATAGCATCAACCAGACATAATTTTCAGCTTCTAACAAAAATTATTTTGATCATATTAAAAAACCAAGTTCAACCAATATACACAAGTATAGATATTTTGACACAACATCTTATCCTAATGATTATTTATGATATTTGTGTATGGCTTATATGATCTCTTTTTATCTTTAAATAATTTCTTAATATCTTTATATGCCCTATTCATGCCTTTATACACATATCCCAATGCAGGTCTCTCATCAAAATCATAAATACGTAATAAATGTATCAATGGTGCCATGATCCTCATAATGATTAAGCAATTATTCCAAAATCTCTCATCTAGAATGACTTGTTTCACTTTATTTGCTTTCGGTGATTTCAAAAACTTCTTATAACCAGAATTAGTAACCAAAGCTTGCAAGTCTTCCTTGTAGTCATGTAAGCTCCTCAATGTAAAAAAAAATAGTGGCAAAACAAGTTAGCTCAGAGCAAATTATCTCTCTCTAATTTAGCCTCTTTCTCAACCAATTCAATGTATGTTTATGATCATAGATAAAAGTAGTTACTCTTGATGCAAGAACAGCAATATTTTGCATATGAGATAATTCTCCAACATCTTTCATGATCAAATTAAGATAATATGCTACACATGATGATCAACTAATATTTGGATATCTCTTAAAAAGCTTTATTCTAGTTTTTTTATAGTTGGATGCATTGTCTATCACTAAATAAACAATATTACTAGCACCAACCATTTCAACAATCTCAGCAAATAAGTTGCACAATGTCTTATAATCTGATACCATATCTAATGTATCAACTAATTTAATGAATAAAATTTCCTTAGGAGAATATACTAAAAAAATTATCAATAGCTTTTGTCTAGTATCTGTCCATCCATCACTCATAATAGTGCAACCACAATCAACCTCCGTACTTCTATAAGAATCAATAATTAATTGTACATCTTTCTTGACATCTCTTAATAAATTGACATACAAAGCATGATAAAAATGACTGATATATCCATGATCCATAGATGCTAGTTTACTAACTATAATTTGGAAGAAAGAAGAATTTATCACATTCATTGGGATATAAGCATGGTAGAACCAATAAGCAATAGACAAATCAGTGTCATACTATAGCTTGCTGGACTTTGTAAGCAAGCTTTGATAGTTGATTGAGAAGGATCACAAATACCCAATTTGAAATAATTTTGAATATCATAATTAGCCTTCTTTTCTTTAGAGGATTGTCCATCACCATCTTTAGCATTTTTTTTAGTAGGCAAATAGGGACTTTCTTGTATTTTTATCATCTTCAAAACTATGCCTACTGTGAGTACCATATGTATTTCCATCATTAAAAATACATCGCTTCTCTTGTGCTTTATTAATATTTTCTTGCAAAGATTGTGCTACTAAATTCTGAACATCCAAAGAAACTTTTGAACACTTTCCAACTTAATCTTTTATCCCAGCAAGATGTTACTTCATTCGATTAAGGCCCCCACCAGCAAGTAGCTTGTGACAAAAATCACAAATGAGTATCTTCTTTCTTTAGTCATTTGGCACCTCAGTAATATATTTTCATTCTATATCTTTCTTTTGTTGAATTTCTTATATTGATTGTACTTGCATATTAGATGGAGTTGAGCATGAATCTGTAGCTTTCATTTACTATAATAAATAAATAAAATAAAAAATTAATATTATATTATATTTATATGTAGCTTTTATAATAAAATAAATAAAAATTAATATTATATTATATGTTATAAAATAAATAAGATTTGCTGAAAATTAGGATTTAGAAATTAGGATGATTAAGATTTGAGACTGAGAGGAAGGTGGTCGTCGGGATTCTAAGAGAGAACGAGAGAGAGAGCAGCTGCACCTTGAGGTTGCCAAATTAGGGAGGATGGGAAAGAGCAGGGAGGGCGAGCGGCATCACACGACCATCGATGCAGTCGACACCATGGCACCGCCCGGAGCAGGCGTCAGGGATGCTCACATTGCTATGGGCGTCGACCCTTAATCGAAAGATGGTCAGGGGGTTTGTGTTGGGCCCTCGACTGGAAGATGGTCATTGGGATTCCGCCGCCGCCGCCACCATCACGAGATGAGAACAGGAGAAGAAAAACATTGATTTTGGTCAGAATATTTGTAAACACTAAACAAAGAGAGAGAGAGAGGATACACCTTTGACTTTAAATCCCACTATCCTAGTCTCCTAGAGAGCAGAGACTCGGCGGCGCTTGTCTAGCAGGCGACAACGACCAGTTTTTGGGCCACTTTAGGGCTTTGGGCAACGATGAAGAACAAATAGGAATAGCCAGGCATCGGAGAAGTTGAAACGAACGAAAAAATGTCAAACAAAACTCGAAGCGGCCGTGGGAATTTGTTTTGTCTCCAACCCATGACCCGGTCGATTCATCACGGGCCGTCCAGTTCATCGGGTTTTCACTAATTTTTATGGGCTGACATTGTGTTGGGTTATGCCTAAGATCTGGACTGAAATTAAAAATGATCCCTAATCCGATTGATTGACTCAGTCGGTTCGGTCTGATTCTGAAAACATTGGTTATATTAATAATTATGAAAGACAAGTGAAAAAGATTGTTAAGCTAGTTCCTTTTGTTTATCGCCTATCCTACCTCTTATTTTTTCAATAACAACTTAATTGATTGTAGTAGTTAGAAAAATATCTAAAATCTCTTGACTTCAGTAAAATTTATTTTTATTTTCTTAAAAATGATATATATTTTTTCAAATCGAGTGTAATATTTTTTTAAAAAATTATAGAAAAATTAAACCTAGAAAATGCTGAGGGGCCATTTGGTTGGAGGTAATCTGGCATGAAAAAATAATTTTCATGTCAGATTACCATGTTTGGTATGAAAAGTGGAAGAAAGAGATGGTAAAAAATTGGTGGGCTCCATGCTTATTTTTCAGAGAGAGATGGTAAAATAAATACTGTTGGTGCAGAATTCCGTCTTCGTCGGAGGTCGCCGTTGGGGATCTGCAAAATAAAGTTCCGTTCGAAATCGGTGGGGGGTGGCTCCGACAGGACCCTCCGACGGTCAAGTCAGTTTTCAACCAACAGGAATGGAGTGCTCGGAATGAGTTTCGGAGCTTAGAGGAGAAGAAGAGAGCTCAGAGAGATTAGAGATCAGAGAGCTTTGCCTTAGCATATCGGGAGGGTCCTTTATATAGTGAAGCTTGATGGTGACAACTGCAGCCGCATGCTGGCGGGCCACTCGAGGTTCGGCGGAGTCAGTCTCATGGGATGGTGCCGTGTGCGGTGGATTGAGGGTGACAGCCATCGCCGCCTGACAGTGGGTCGCTATCGCCTGCGGTGGACTGACTGATGGTGATGGCTGCAGAGCTTGCCGAATGAAGGGTTGAAGGCCTTCGTCGTGTGCCCATTTCAGAGGAGTTCGGGCTCCTGAAGAGGAAGATAGGAGGGAGTTCGGCTCCCATAGGCGTCTGGCTGGAGGTATGCAGCTAAGGCTCGTCCGCTGAAGAGTTCGACCGCTGAGAATCCGAAGCTCGACCGTTTGGAAGTTCGATCGGCTGTTGGACTTTGGCTGAGTTTGGGAGTTCGACTGGCTGTTGGACTTCGGCTGAGGCTTGGATGCTTGAGAGTTCGGTAGGAGCTCGGTCGTCCGAAGTTCGACGAGGGCGATCACTAAGGAGTTCGGCCGAGGGGCGACTGCTTGGGGAGTTCGGCCGCTAGGCAGTTCGGCCGGTTGAAGGAGTTCGGCCCGGAGCCTGAACGCTGGGGAGTTCGGCCGCTAGGTAGTTCGGCCGGCTGAAGGAGTTCGGCCTGGAGCTTGGATGCTGGGGAGTTCGGCTAGACCAGTGTGCTGAAGTGGCTACTATTTGCATTATGCTGAGCGTCGAGCCGGGCTTCGGCAGGAGCGGAATTTATCCCCAACAGTAGTCCCCCCACTCTCGAGTTTGAAATTCGAAGGAAGGGAGTACCAAAATGGGCGACTGCCAAAGTCTTCTTCCAGGCCCCGCGTTTGTCGCGGCTGAAGCTCGGGGGAGGTCTCTTGTCCAGCCAAGGTTGATGCTGAAGTTGAAGCTGAGGCTTGGGGGAGACCTCATCTCCGATTGATGTTTGGAGTTGGAATGGAACTCGTTCCCAGCTAAAGTCGATGAGGCTGATGTTGAAGCCGAAGTAAATCTCGCCTCCTGTGGTCGAGGTCGGAGTTGAGCTCCTTCGGGGTGACATTGTCTCCATCAGCTGAAGTTGACTCGGGGAGACCCCCTCTTCCGCGGTCGAGGTTGTCGCGGTCGCTCGGGGGCGATCTCATCTCCTGAGCTTGCCGTAGACTTTGAGGCTTGGTCTAGGATCTTGCTCACGTCAGGATGGGGTTCCCCTCGTGTTCCTAATGGGCTGTGGGGGCACATGGGGACCGTCGTCCTCGCCTCTCCCCCATCTCGTTTTAGGTGAACGAGGCCTTCGACCTTGCTCGCGTTAGGACGAGGTTCTCCTCCTGTTCCCAACGGGCTGTGGGGGCACATGGGGACCGTCGTCCTCGCCTCTCCCCCCATCTCGTTTTAGGTGAACGAGGCCTTCGACCTTGCTCGCGTTAGGACGAGGTTCTCCTCCTGTTCCTAGCCGGCTGTGGGGGCACATGAGGACCGTCGTCCTCGCCTCTCCCCCCATCCCGTCCTTCGTGGATGGGGCCTTCGACTTTGCTCGCGCTAGGACGAGGTTCTCCTCCTGTTCCTAGCCGGCTGTGGGGGCACATGAGGACCGTCGTCCTCGCCTCTCCCCCCATCCCGTCCTTCGTGGATGGGGCCTTCGACTTTGCTCACGCTAGGACGAGGTTCTCCTCCTGTTCCTAACGCGGCTGACTGCTTCTTCCCTGTCATCGCATAGTTTTCGCATCCAGAAATAATATTATTGAGAGGGGAGAGTTTTACCGAGGAGAAGCTGATCGCAGCGCATTTTCGTTCGAGGGTTGTCGGGGTGTTGTTCCTCGGAGTTCCCTCGGGCAGTAAGTCCCGTCCAGACGACCTCCTCTATCTCATGCCGGCCTTCTCGATTTGTAGCAAGCTCTTGGCTTTGTCGCTGGGAGCCGACGAATCGCCGATGTAGCTAGCTCCTAGCTCCTCCCCGGGGTGGCGTTGATGACGCCGCGAGGCGGCCGACCTTCTTATCTTTTCTGGTTACAACAGCGCCTTTAGCCGATCTTCTCCTGCCTCAGACTGGCGTCGGAGGAATTTATCCCGTCCAGCTCTTCAATCTCGTCTTGGAGCTGAACGTATTCCTCAGTGTTGTGGCCATGGTCGCGATGGTAGGGGCTTTACTCACTTCGATCGCGCACGTTTAGGGAGGCCGTAGTCCTTCAGGTCTTGGCGGCTGGCTCTTATCTTCGCCGACAATTCGAGTTAGAGTAGCGGGGCGTAGTTGCGGAACCTTTCGGGAAAGAGGGCTTCTTCGCATCCCTCCGTCGAGGCTTCCTTGGTGGCGAGCTCGAGGTGAAGTTCGGCCTCTCTTGAGATGGGGTGGTCATGGACGCGGCCGAACTTGCGAAACCTTCCGCGGGAATTCCTTGGTAGCGAGCTCGAAAAGTTCGGGCCTTGTGCTGGGGAGGTCGTAAACGCGGCCGAACTTCGTTCCTGGGGTGGTCGTTAGCGCAACCGAACTTCCTCTAACCTTTTGTGAAATACCAAACTTCATTCCGCGGGAGAACCTTATTCCGCCCTTGTTCGCGCCGAACTTCCGGCTTACGCCGAACCTATCTTCGTGAGAAAAGGAAGTTCGGCCTCACTTAAGCCGAACTTTGCTCCGCTTTCCTGCGAAAGCTTCCGCGGGAAGGCTTCATGGAGCTCGGCTTTCCTCTTGCCGGACTTCATTCCGAATCTTCATTCCGATTCCCACGAGATCTTCCACGGCGGAACTTCCTGCTTCTTTGTCGGGGCTTCCTCGATGATGCGCCTCGAGATCGTGGACGTGGCCGAACTTCATGCCGCGTCCTTGGACACGATCGAACTTCATTCCGCCTTCCTGCAAAACCTTCTATGGGGGAACTTCTACCCGAACTTCCTTGACGACGAGCTCGAGGTGGAGGTCGATTTTGCTTTAGCCATCGGACTACACTCCGCCTCCTATGAATTCTTTGTAGGAGGTTTTGTTGATGACATACTCGAGATGGGGGAGTTCGGCCTGACTTGAGCAATGAGAGCTTCAAAGGAAAGTTCGGCTTCACTTATGCCGAACTTCATTCCACGGGGGGCTTCGTTTGTGGTGAGCTTCGGGCTTCGCTTGCACAGAGCTTCATTGCGCTTTTCCGCGAAATTTTTCGTGGGAGAACTTCATGCTTCTTTGTCCGGACTTCCTTGCTCGCAGGGAGGGGGTCGGCTTTGCTTGCTCGAACTTCATCGCACCTCCCATGAATTCGTTGTAGCGGCGTGCTCGAGGGGGAGTTCGGCCTCGATCACCCTGGGGCGGTCTCGAGTGCGGCCGAACTTCATTTGGGTGATCTGCTGCGAAGTTCGGCCTCCCTTATGCCGAACTTCATTCCATGGAGGAACTTTGCTCATTTCGCAGAAAAACTTTGCTCTACCCTTGCTTGTGCCGAACTTCATTCCTGCTTGCCCTTGCTTGTGCCAAACTTGATGGTGAGCTTTGAAGGGAAGTTCGGCCTTGCCGAACTTCATTTTGATGATGACCTGAGGAGTTCGGCCTTCCACCGAACTTCATTCCGCGGGAGAACTTTCCTCCGTCTTCGTTTGTGCCGAACTTCATTCCGCTTTGGGGAGCTCGACTTTTTCACGCCGAACTTCATTCGGCTTTGGAAGGATCGGCTTTTTCACGCCGAACTTCATTCTGATTTGGGGAGCTCGGCTTTTTTATGCCGAACTTCATTCCGCTTTTGCGGAAGAGCTTCTCTCCTGATTGTGAGCTCGAGGGGGTTTGGCTCCTCCGCTTGCGCCGAACTTCATTCTGCGGGAGAACTTTGCTCCGCCCTGGCATGCGCCGAACTTCGTTCCGTGGGAGAACTTTCCTCCGCCCTCGTGCCAAACTTCATTCCGTGGGGGAACTTTGTTCCTTTCCTTGATGATGAGCTTTGGGGGGAAGCTCGGCTTTCTTCGAGCCGAACTTCATTCCGCTTCGGCGGGAGAACTTCTGCTCTCCATTTCTCTCCTAAGGGCGATTGGCATGCCCGAATGCTCTTCCTTAAGGTCGGTTCCTCGAGTTTTTCTAGAAAAGTCTCCGTCGAAGGTTGTCGCACGGCTTGTATCACCTCGGCGAAGCCGCGAACCCGTCCAGAACTGCTCTGCATCTGTGGTGGCTTCGGGTGGAGCCTGGGCTGCCAGAGCTGCAATGGGAGCCGGTCGTCGAGTCGAAGCTCTCGAGGCACTTTCTCTTCGGGAGAGAACTCTAGTGAGGAAGAACGGATCTCCGGAGAGGAAGAAATCATCGTCGGGCACTCCTTTAAGAACAAGGAAACCTCGAAGGTTCAGGGCCCTCCCTCTAGCGCCAATCTGTTGGTGTAGAAATCCATCTTCGTCGGAGGTCGCCGCCGGGACCTGCAAAATAAAGTCCCATCCGGAACCGGTGGGGGGGTGGCTCCGGCAGGACCCTCCGACGGTCAAGTCAGTTTTCAGCCAATGGGAATGGAGTGCTCGGAATGAGTTTCGGAGCTTAGAGGAGAAGAAGAGAGCTTAAAGAGATTAGAGATCAGAGAGCTTAGCCATAGCGTGTCGGGAGGGTCCTTTATATAGTGGAGATTGATGGTGACAACTGCAGCCGCATGCTGG
Organism: Cocos nucifera; assembly: GCA_006176705.1. Lineage (NCBI taxonomy): Eukaryota > Viridiplantae > Streptophyta > Magnoliopsida > Arecales > Arecaceae > Cocos > Cocos nucifera. Next base: position 1,433,383 of record QRFJ01000237.1, on the reverse strand, counting down.
CGGGCCGCTCGAGGTTCGGCAGAGTCAGTCTCATGGGATGGTGCCGTGTGCGGCGGATTGAGGGTGACAGCCATCGCCGCCTGACAGTGGGTCGCTATCGTCTGCGGCGGACTGACTGATGGTGATGGCTGCAGAGCTTGCCGAATGAAGGGTTGAAGGCCTTCGTCGTGTACCCATTTCGGAGGAGTTTGGGCTCCTGAAGAGGAAGATAGGAGGGAGTTCGGCTCCCATAGGCGTCTGGCTGGAGGTATGCAGCTAAGGCTCGTCCGCTGAAGTGTTCGGCCGCTGAGAATCCGAAGCTCGGCCGTTTGGGAGTTCGGCCGGCTGTTGGACTTCGGCTGAGTTTAGGAGTTCGGCTGGCTGTTGGACTTCGACTGAGGCTTGGACGCTTGAGAGTTCGGTAGGAGCTCGATCGTCCGAAGTTCGACGAGGGCGACCGCTGAGGAGTTCGGCCGAGGGACGACTGCTTGGGAAGTTCGGCCGGCTGAAGGAGTTCGACCGGCTGAAGGAGTTCGGCCCAGAGCCTGGACGCTGGGGAGTTCGGCCGCTAGGCAGTTCGACTGGCTGAAGGAGTTCGGCCTGGAGCCTGGACGCTGGGAAGTTCGGCTAGACCAGTGTGCTGAACTGGCTACTGTTTGCATTATGCTGAGCATCGGGCCGGGCTTCGGCAGGAGCGGGATTTATCCCCAACAAATACCATGGAGGGAGTGATATTTGGTAAATTTTTAAGTGGTGGTAATCAATGTTTGACAAAAATACCTTCAATAAAGATGCATATGTAATCATTGACTTTATTTTAATATCCTTCGAATTTTATTCAATAAAAAATTTTTATAAAAAAATTAAGATGAAGATGGCATTATGCAAAAAATCATATGATTATAGTCATCATATAAAAATTAATTGAATATGATAATACTATTATAGTATTAAAAAATTATTTTATATTGAAAAATATATTTATAAATTTTATTATATTTTCATGTAGGATTATCTCCAACTAAATATAATAATTTTTTTTTGGTGTTATTTTTTGGAATAATTTTTTCATCAATCAAATATAATAAAAATTTTTTCTTACATAATTATTTTTTAGATAAATAATTTTTATAAATTATTAGATTATTTTATAATCTAATATATCTCAAACAAACAAACGGATCTCAAAATAAATTTTTGAGATATTCTCATAAAAAAATAAAAATATCTTTTGAGATTTTTTCATGAGCTGTGAGTTACGGGTATAATATCCCGCACAAAAATATTGCTAGGCAATGGAGCTCCACGCGGGTGTTCTACCCGCTTCATTTGCCTCCTCCTTTCTCGTTCTTAGCAGCTCCCGCAGCAGCAAGCGGAAAAGAGGCGAACCTCCTCCTAAACTCGTTCCCAAGCGCATCAACACCCTCGCCTACCCCAAATCCTCTCCCACTCCTCTCCTCCTCGCCCCACACCGCGCCCCCCTCCCCCGCGACCAGGCGCTCGATCGCATCCTCGCCGACCTCGACTCCGCTCTCGCCCGCGGCGTCCATGTCGAAGCCTCCATCTTCGCCTCCCTCCTCGAGCAATGCTCCCAGATGCGCTCCCTCCGCCACGGCGCGCGCCTCCGCCGCCTCATCCCTCCCACCCTCCTCCGCCGGAACTCCGATCTTTCCGCCAGGCTCCTCCGCCTCTATGCTTCATGCGGCCGCGTGGACAAAGCCCACCAACTGTTCGATCAAATGCCGCACCGATTTAAGAACAGCGCCTTCCCTTGGAACTCCCTCATCTCCGGCTACACCGAACTGGGTCTCTACGAAGACGCCATGGCTCTATATTACCAGATGGAGGAGGAGGGCGTCGAGCCGGACCGGTTCACCTTTCCACGTGTTCTCAAGTCCTGTGCTGGAATCAGGTCGGTGAGCCACGGCGAGGCCATCCACCGCCACATTGTCCGCTCGGGCTTCGGCACGGATATCTTTGTGCTCAATGCACTCGTCGACATGTACTCCAAGTGCGGCGACATCCAGAAAGCCCGGCATATTTTCGACAAAATCCCCGACAGAGATCCGGTCTCATGGAATTCGATGATAACTGGTTACATACGACATGAACTTCCTCTCGAGGCCTTGGACATCTGCAGAAGAATGCTTGGAGCTGGGATCGAGCCGGACTCTGTTACCATCTCATCAATGCTCTCCGGTTTCTCCTTGTCTTTCAGTAACAAACTCGGGCTTCAAATTCATGGTTGGGTTCTCCGACATGGGCTCGAGTGGGATTTATCAGTTGCAAATTCTTTGATCGGAATGTACTCCGAACATGACCAATTGGATCGAGCTCGGTCGATATTTGAATCAATGCCAGAAAAGGATTTGGTGTCTTGGAATGCTATAATCTCCGCTCACCGAAGGGATCATCGGGTGCTTACCATGTTTCAGAGCATGGAGGATTCAGGGTTGCTGCCAGACCAAGTCACTTTCGTATCGTTGCTCTCGGCGTGTGCGAATTTGGGATTAGTGGAGGATGGCCGGAGGTTGTTCTCGGAGATGGAGGAGAGATACAAGATAGCACCAGGGATGGAGCACTATGGGTGCATGGTGAACATGGTGGGGAGAGCAGGGTTGGTGGATGAGGCTTACGAGCTCGTATCGAATCAGATGCCATTCGACGCCGGACCGACGGTGTGGGGGGCGTTGTTGTATGCTTGCTTAGTGCATGGGAATGATGAAATTGGAGAGATTGCAGCAGAGAGATTGTTTGAGTTGGAACCTGACAATGAGCTTAATTTTGAGCTGTTGATGAAGATTTATAGGAAAACAGGAAGATTGGAAGAGGTGGAGAAGGTGAGGTTATCGATGAGGGAGAGAGGATTGGAATCGGAGTCTTGAGGATATGGAAAATGTGGAATTCCCACGATTTCCTTTCTCCTGCATTTTTAATTTCTTCCTCTTGTAATTGGTATCATCTTGTAAGTCATTACATAAAAATATATACATTGCAAGGAACGGTGCCTGATTTTTCTTTGAAGCTTGTTCACAAAATCTGCTAAATTACATCCTTCAAGGATCGGTAGGAGCCTGTTGTCTCACTGTTAGGATGTAATTTTAGCAAAATTTCATTTTATCGAATGAGAAAAGTGAAATCTGTGAAACTAAATTAAATGTAGCATATTTTGCATAGAATCTCATGATAAGTGATGTTATGATTATTTCATTTCCAGTGTTTTGATGCCATGACCCAATTAGTGGAAGAGATTCCCTCCTCCCCCTTTCAATGCGTATATAAACACACCCATGAAAGCAGCTTACTCAAGCTACAGGCCATGCTCAAATGCTTTTATGGAAACGCATCCATGCTGGTGGCCTTATATCATGAAGGGCTTCACTTGGGTTGCAAATAACCAAGATGAGTGTAAAGAATTAGAAGGACTCTGAAAGTAGATGGATCCATGTTAAGTCCAAATTGTCGAAGAGCAACCCGAAAATTGAAGCAACAATGCTTTTCTATATTGCAATCTGCGGGGATTGTCAGCATATACAACTCTACCTCTTATTAGGCAGGGTTGATAATGGAATTTTCTTGTCAACTAAGGATTTCTGTACTCCCAATACATCTATATCTAATCATTGTTATACTACTACGAATCGATTCACAAGCTAAGTATTTCTATGGGATATGAATAGGGTTTGAGAAAAGATTTGGTAGACGTAAATGAAAATAGATTATTTCCCATAGTTATCAAGCGATATGGTATTCGAACGATTGACTTGGTATGAAAGGATGCGTATCGACACTGGAAACCCTCTCCAAAACCTTACGCTCAACCGGCTAATATTACATTCCATGCACGAGAAAGAATTCCATGTATCATGCATGGTTCCAGGTGTAAAGTTGCACGTATTTATGGTCAGTCCCCCAATTGACCCAAGATTGCGAACACAAATCATATGGGGCAGGCAGGAGAGAGAGAATTATACGGCAGGGTTCTTATTTTGCCGCATCTCCCTTAATATTTTCACTTATAAATTGTAGTTTCCTTATATTTCACTTCAAAAGTTTAAAAAGGATGAACTTATTCTCTAACATTCCTTCCTTAAAGATAGAGGTGAAAGTGAATTGGATAATATTCATTCAAATTTATTTTTGTATCCGAATCTATAAGAATATGAATAGAAATTTGAGCATCCGACTAATATTCATATCTGTATCCGCATATATATAAGGCTAGAACTGGGCTCGGACCAGCCTGAGGTCCATCGGGCCGAGCCGGCTTTGGGTCGAACTTCGGACTCAGCTCGAAATTATTTAGACCGAGCTCAGGCTAAAATATAGAGCCCATTTTATTTTCGAGCCGGGCTCAAACCTATCTTTAGCCTAGCTAGGGCTCGGCTTGAGTCCAGGCCCGATTAAAGCTTACCACATAGTCTGATAAAACGCACACTGTCCCCACATCCTCCCACGCGCCGCCCCCCATTCCTAGTGCAACCCCCCCCACCACCCCCTCCCCCGTAACCCCTCCCCCCCCCCCCCCATGCGGCAGCCAGCATAGAACCCCCCCTCCAAACCCCCCTTGTGCGAATCTCCTCCCTCTTCCTCTCAGCCCTACACCCCCTGGCATGCGAAACCCCCCTCCCCTGGTGGCAGGTGCAGAACTCTCCCTCCCCCTCTTCCTCTCGGCCCTACCACCTCCCTGTGCGAACTCCCTCTCCCCCGACGGCCGACACAGAACCACTCCCTCCCCTCTTCCTCTCAGCCCTAGCCAGCCCCCCCACCCTATATGCGAAACCCCTCCCCCGGCTCCGTGTTTGCGCTCCCTTATGGCTCCCCAGCACTCCACAACCCATTGCCTCCCGCGCAGCCACTCCCCCTGCGGCTTCTAAGGCACTCTCGCAGCCCGTCGCCGCCCCCCCTGCCTTTCCTGCCCATCGCACCCCGCCCCTGCGGCTCCTCTGCACCCGCGGCCGTCACACCGCCCCACCCTCCTGTGGCTCCTCGGCACTCCCGTGGCCCTCCTGTGGCTCCCTCGGCACCCCCGTGGTCCGTCGCACCATCCCACCCCCTGCGGCTCTGCCCGTTGCCCCATCATCCTCCTCGTCGAGAAGGAAGGGCCGATCCAATCAGGCTTCGGGCCGGGCTCAGGCCCAGATCTTTAAGAAAATTTTGGGTCTAAGCTCGGTCCAAAGTCCGAAAAAAATTCAAGCCAGGCTTGGACAGGAGTAAAACCCGATTCGACGCGGCCCACTTCCAACCCGACTTATATATATCTATCAAATAAAAATATATATAGATATAGATAGATAACTATCAAATTCAAATTTGAATATCCAATTATATTTAAATTTATATATCACTCAAAAATTTTAAAAAAATATATAATCTTATTAATAAATTATTAATTTTATCTTACATTGATTTCGTAATATCTTTGACTCTATACTCATAAAATTTAATTATTCAATTTATATCTATATTTATATCTATATTTTAAGGATTTCGTTTGTATATGTATACACTTTAAATAAAATAGATATGAATTTTGATATCCAACTAGTATTTATATTACTATACGTATTTGTCAAATAAAATTAAATATGAATATGAATATGAATATACTAATATTTGATCTATTTTCAGTCTTACTTAAAGGATGACTATTAGTTTTTGCATATATTCAACTAATAAGCTACCTAATAACAACCAAAGAATTCCTGTCTAAAATAATATAAGATGCACTTAAAATTTTAGTTATGCATACCAGCCTTCCCATCCGATATATAATTCCGCGATACAAACCGTAGTATTAAATAATCTAACATATCCCATCGCCACTACCTTAATAACAAAGTTAACCCCATCTAACTTGTCATTATTTAAAATACTATCTCCAAAATTAATCTTAAAAAAACCCGAGATGGTGACTTTGAAAAGAAATAAATCATTTGCAAAAAAATATAATTAGCTGCAAAAAAAATTAAAAAAAAAAATTCCCCTGTTGTCAAAGATCTCTTTGCTGTCATGAGATTTTCATCTTTGAATATAAAATATTTTTTGGTAAAATATCATTCTTCAAACATCATTCAAGCGTGCAACCACGTATCATGATCAGCTGTAAACCCAGTTACCCATGGTGACATGGACCGACCATGTGCTTACCCCATGGTCGAAGCGTTGAGATAAATACTGATGGAAACCGGAAATCCAGATCCAGGCGTTTGGGATTTACCTGCTGATAAAAGCTCGATTCTAAAGCCATCCCAATTATACTCGTTTTGTACGGTTCATCGCAGAGCCTGCGCTTATAGGAAAGTTTTTTTTGTTCCAGAATCATCACATGGTGCTAGACTGCATCATTTGACCGGGTTGCACCAGTGACAAACCATCTGCATTAGACTCCTTTCATACTAAAATGCATCACTACAAAATGATTAAAGTCAAATTTAGCATTGTTATAGGAGTTATCTACCATTCAAACCAATCTTTTCCTTTTTGGGCCATAATTGAGCATTCACTGATGACTCCACAAGGCTATCTTGGATACGAAGAAGAGCCGAGAAATTGAGATAAATTGATCCTATTTTATCGGTCTCTTTCCGACCCCGATCCTAGCATTTGCTGATCATATGGTTAGAATCTTTCTGATCCCGTGGCCAAGATCTCATCTAGGATAGAAAATGAAGATCTTGATCGATCGAAGAAAAGAAGGCATCCCCAAAATCTCGAACAAAGGCATCAATATGGAGCCTCAGCTCTATACTAACCTCAGGTTGCCAGTTTACTTATTTTCGCAGTTAAAATTCATAACTGACATCCACGACCAATGATCTTAATATATGGATTATTGGATGGATTTTTTATCTAGATGGTCTATCAGAACATGGCCTAACAACCTAAAATGCTAGGCCTAACGGCCTATTGAATACGGCCGTAATAGCCCATAATTTTATCTCAATAAAAAGAGGTATCAAAAACTCTCAGGGAGGCCAATTTTTTGAAAGGAAAAACCACATCTTTCTCTCTCACTCTCATTATTGTTCTTCTTTCCTCTTCTATTCTCAAGTTCTGATTGACTGAACCATCGGAGGATCGCTTATTAAAAAACTCTGGATGAGTATAGATTTTTCTTTCAAGTTCTCTTTTGACATCTCAACCCTCGATCAGCATCCAACCTCAACTGCATCCATCTTAGTTAAGAGATTTAGAGCAACAAGCATCATTTTAAAAAGATATACCTCATATATCTTTATTTTTTGGGTAAATTACACGAACATCCTCTCTACTTTAACTCAATTCTACTTATACCACTTATATTTGAAAAAAATGTCAAACTAATTCTTCTAGTTATCGATATATTTCAATATAGTCAAGCTATTTTTCTCCATTAATATTTTTTTTTAAAATAGCAAAAATATCATTCTTCTTTCTTCTTCCTCTTTCTCCATGGCTAGTGTCTCTTTCTCCCACTTTCTTTCTTTTTTTTTCTCTTTCTTTCCTTTCTTTTCATTCATTTCTCCTCCTCTACATCCTCTTTCTTTTTTCTCCTCTCCTCTCTCCACCCATTCGCTTTCTCTCCTTTCTTCTTCTCTTTCTCTACCCATTCTCCTCTTCTCTTTTTTCCTCCTCTTCCTTTTTCATCCATTTCTCCTCCTCATTCTTTTCCTCCAAATCATCTATACCCAACCCAAAATCATAGCCATCATCTAAGCTTTCCTGTTTGGCTACTCTAAGCTTCCCACCCATTTGAGACTTTTGAGAAAGAAAAAAATTGAGAAAAAATCAGAAAAAAATTGAGAAAAATCTATGAAAACAAAAGAAAAATGAAAAAAAATTGAAAGATAAGACCTTTTACCACATTGATTGATCATTATTATTATTATTATTTACTTCTTTTTTTTCATTTATTTTTTTTCGAAGATCTATGGGGAAAGAGAGCACTTGAGGGAGATTGGAAGGGTTTCTTAGGTTCTAGTTGGGGTTTTTCTCAAGCATATGGGATTTTATAAAAATTGTAATGGTGTGAGTAGGTCTTTTGAGGTTTTGAGAGCTTAATTTTAGTAGAAGCATGAAATTTTATAGGATTTTTGGAAGAAACTAAATAGATGGATCTGAAAAATTTTATTTCATGGAGGAAGAAACTAACAAACATCATGAACAAAAGGATAAACGGCATCCAAGAGATTAAGATGAGGAAAGATCGATGGACCATAAAGGAAGATCCCATCATGATAGAAGAAAAAGAAGGAAGGAAAGGAAGAAAATCGATGGAGAAAGAAAAAAGAAGAAAGAGGAGGAAGGAGAAGAGGAGAATGGATGGAGAAAGAAGAGAAGAAGAAAGAATGAAGGAGAAAGAGGAGGAAGAAAAGAAAGAGAAATAGATGAAAAAAAAGAAGAGGAAGAGAAAGGGAGAAAGAAGGAAGTGAGAGAGAGACACAAACATGAAGGAGAAAAGATGAGGAAGAAAATGGGTATTTAAATTATTTTAAAAAATTTTATTAACGCGGTCAGCTTATCATTAAAATTTTATTAAAATTTTATTGAAATGTTTCGATAATTTTAAGAATTTATTTGATATTTTTAAAGTATAAAAGTAAAAATAAAATTAATTCAAATTTATAAAAATATTTTTATAATTTTTTTTATTTTTTAAAATAAATTAAAAAGATATTCCCCACATACGTTCCATCCGAGCCGTGGGCGCGTGGTATTCATTGGAGTGTTCTCTCACGCACCATAATGACACCAGACTGCGTTTTGAGGTGGAATAAAAAAAAAAAAAAAATAGATAGATTATATAAAGCAGCTTTTGTAAAGAAAAGAGTGGATTGAATTAGTCTAATATTTTATAAGTACAAAATATTTCTGAATTAAGTATGGCAAATCGGTTGGTAAGAAAAAAGTTGAAATACCAAGATGATTTATTATATATGTTGCTACAAAGAGGTGGAATATAGGGTTGCGTTGGTTCTTATACCACCTTAATGCACTTTAGATTCTTCTTAATTTTGTGTAAGTTGGTGATTAGCTATACCATATTTATGCCCCTGAATTGCATTTAGGTGATCTCCTGTAACAAATAAACCCTTAACTATGATAGGAGATCTAATACTAAAAGCAAGGAATAGAATGATGCAAGATACTGATAAATTATAGGTACAAGACGAAACGGTAATGAAATTAGCTATATTTTTATAATAATTATAACAATCATTATTTACATAAAAAATAATTTTTTAAATTTTTAATAATAAAATAATTATCGAAGCGGAAACTATTATAATAAAAAGTAATGAACGATAGTGAAAAATAATATCATTTTTTTAAAAATTTCTGTTAGATAAAATAATATTTTTTGCACCGCGGTGTGATCATCTTGTTGGAGGAAATCTAAAAAATATTTTATTTAAACGAAGAAATAATGTGAAATGACAACTATTATTATTATTTACACGATCCATTGTAATCATTTATTTTTATATTAAATATCTCAATAATGATTTTAACGATGGATAGCGGCAAAGGCAAACAGCCGTTATCATAACGACGCGAATAGAGAAAAAAAAAAAAAAGAAAGAAAAAAACAGAGCAACCCGTGATAAGGATCCGTATGTAACCGATGTGATCGGATCGGCGAGACAAATGCTTAGCAAACCTCCAGAAGCAACGCTCTTAATCAATAAAAGAAAAAAAAGGAAAAGCAACTCGGATACTGATGTATTGTACTCTCGAGATGCGGATAACGTCGCATACACCTACTTCCGGGAGAATCCATACGATGCGGATCTAAATGAATTAAAATGAGGATGAAAACGAATAAAATAATATTTATTTTTATATTTAAATCTATGCATATATAAATTTGAACTGACTAACAGATATTCATAATAGTTATATACATACACGCACACAATTCTTCGTTCTATATCCAATATCAAATTTTATTTAGTTTTATATATAATAAATATTTTTTTAAAAAATTTTATATTATTATATTATTAATTTAAATTATTATTTATTTAATAAAATTTTTAATTTTATATTCATAAAATTTAATCATCTAACTTATATTTATATTTATATCTATACTTTCGATATCCAATTTATATTTATATTTATTTAAAATAAAATTTAATTATTTTTGAAATCTTGAAGATTTTTATTTTTATCCTAAACTTCAATTTTTTGTAAAGATTCTCGAACTTTCATACTATTGTAACTTCTCCCTGACTGTTATTTCCTTCTGATGATTGTGATAGAAAAATTACGTGCTATCATATGATGTATAGTGAAAATTAATGTGGCATAAAATTAGCTGATGTAATATTAAACTAGTTGATATAGTGTAGGAGGTGATGGAGTTTTAGAGGAGATAGTGGTAAAAAAAAAAGATGAAATGGAAAGTAGAAACCCTTCCTAAAAGGGAGAAATGGGGAAGGAGTTATGGATTCTACATCAAATAGTTGCAAGCCATATCAGCTTCAATGGGGAAGGAGTTATCCACTGCGTGTAAGCATGTGATATTTCTGTCACAAGCCTTAGAAAGAAGTAGCAATCGGAGGAGAAATTATAATATTATAAAAATTTGAAGATCTGATTATAATGAATTGAAGTTCAAGATAAAAATAAAAATCTTCAAAAAATTTAAAATTTCTAAAATACTTAAGTATTAAAATAAATATATTTATTAAATAAAATAAGTATAAATATCGATATATTAGTATTCAATCCATTTTGAATCCGAAATTAAAAAAAGAACAGCATATGTGGAGCTGCACCTTGTTCCAATATTGGACCTCCTAGCTCTCACTCCAGCCTTGCCCCCTGCCTTTGACCACCCTCTCCCTTCCCTCCACCTTCCATTGCCATCCTCCTTTCCTCCACCCATCATGTCCATTCCTTTCATCATCACCAATATAATTTGAAATAACATTCGCCCATAGTCCCCCCTCCTTTGGAACATCCTTATTGCTATCGAGGGGCACACACTATAAGAAAAGGGTCTTTGTCGATGCAAAATTTACCTACACAAAATTTTGCATAAGTAAAGATCACAATTAGCTATGTAAATTTTTAAATGTTGATAAAAATCAAATAATTAGCTACGCTAAATAGTAAACATTGAAAAATATAATTCTCGATGTCATATTTGCATTGGCATTTAGCACAAAGCATCGATAATCGGTGCTCTTATTTTTTTAATTTTTTATAAATATTTATTGATGTAAATTTAGCATAGGTAAAAACTATAACTTCCTACGCTTACATCTTACGTAGACAAATAGGCTTATTTTCTATATTAAATTTGCATTGGTAAATATTTTTTTTATAATCTTTTTATTTTCATAAATTATTTTTCGACATTTACTAAGCATAGGTACTAATGACAATTACCTATGATTAATTTTTCATAGGTAATTAGGATTATTTCCTATACTAAATTAACGTTCGTAAATATTTTACTTATTTATTTATTTATTTATTTTTATAAATAATTTATCGATGTTTAAGTATCATAGGTAATCAACCTAATTACCTACATTCATATTTTTCATAAGTAATTAGTCTTATTACTGACGCTAAATTTGCATCGATAATTATTTTTTTTATAATTTTTTTATTTTTTATAAATAATTTATCAATGTTAAATAAGCATAAGCAATAAGCCTAATTACCTACATAAGACCTAAACGTAGGTATTATTTATGATTAGAAAAATAATTATTTTATTTTTTATTTTTATAAATTATTTATCATTATTTAAATAATTTATGGATATAATTTTTGAGTTTGAAGTCCATCTTTATCATTCATTATCTAAATAATTATCGTTAAAATATTATCATAAAAGTTCGTCTCAATTTGGTAGCCCTAACTATGTCGATTAATAAAATTTGACGATTTTGCGGATGATCACCGAATTAACGGCAGTATGATGATTCTGATAGATAAGGAGAACCGACCAGATGGATTCGAAAATGTTACAAACAATGATTTTGATAATATTTAGTATGTATACTATCAAAATTTTATCTTTAATCAGAACATGCATTATGCATGATCAATTTAGCATAGAATGGATTTCGATCGTTAAATTGTTAAGCCAAACGAAGACAGCTTTCCTTGCAATGCTTATTATATGACCATGGCGATAGTTACTGTTACATAAGATCGTAAATATATAAATTTTCACATTAATCAATCCGCCATGTATATTATCTCAGACCATAATTAATTTCAGTTGAAACACGCTCTTATGCACCGAAAGTTACGATAACAAAATTTGTTAAAAACTAGATAAATAGAAAATTTATTCTAGGGACAGTTTTTGGAGATGCTAAACAACCGATAACCCTGACCAACATAATCTTTTGCAAACAATCTTCGACACAGAACAATGTATTGACCTGTAAACTCAAAGATCAAAAACCTTCACAATGTACGTGCACATATAGGATTGACGAGTGTGCAATAAAGTTAATCATGAATTATTGCATGATTTGGCGATAATATATTTCTTGCGAACTAAGGCAAGCAGCATAATACGAATAAGATCAATCACCGCCTAAATAGAGAAACAAATATGATATGCATGAAGTTGAGCATCCTACAAATCTCCACCACGAAAGATTAAAATAAATCAAGTGCTCATAAAGTCAAGTCATACCTTATCTTACTTTTTCGGCTGTTCTGGTCATGTTAACCCTACTCTGCAAAGAGCTTTATCCGCCGAACCAAATGTGTTCATTATCCATCAACCAAATGCTCTGGTTGCGAGAAAGCATACTTCATGAATCATGATTAACCCCCATTATTCGATCTTGAGTCACATAGCTCATTTGGCTTCTTTAATTAGAGCATTTTAAGTTCGCGCTGTAAGTTCACATATGTGAACTAAAAAAGAAACCTGTATGAAAGCACTAAAGATTACAAGGGATGGAGTAATACCTGCGGGATGCAAGGGAAAAACTTCTTCATGGGATTATCAAGAGTTTTTGATGTAATTATACTTTTATTTTTTAAAAATTTTGGTTAACTGAATGGCATGGCTCATACATTACTGAACAGTGGGTTCAAGATGTTATGATGACACATTCAGGACTCGTACAAACGATTAAAAGTAGTAACAAAAGGATGCAATTTTTTATCCTATTTGTCAAAAATTCATCTATAATCATTGGGAGCATCGATCAGATGATCTGGATCTGTTTCAGATACCACCTTACATTTTTTTATTTAACGGTCGAAATCATTTTACTAACTAAATTCGATCATAGATAAAATGGCTCAAAATCTTGGAAGATCAAAAATTTGATAGTGTGTTGTTACAAATATTCACCCCCACATATCCTCATTGCAAGTTATCAAAACACCATCGACCGATTACTCTATCATATACAGATCATTATGCCACCGATCAATAGTCATGATACCATCGCCAGAAACATTAAATTTGATTAAAGTCTCGAGCACCATAGTTAGGACCCATCGAAGAGTCCCGGAGAAATAAAAGCTTTTATCGATGATACTTTAATAATAATTACTTTAGAATAATAATAAAAAGTAATAGAGACTCGAGTTTCTTAAATGTAATTATTAAAAAAGAAGTTTAAAATGTCGACAGACAAATATTTGACACCAACTTTTTAGTCGACGTAAAACTAAGAGTTTGGCGTCGGTGTAGACATAAAATATAAGTATCCTCAAAATATTAATGCATACCTATAGACAATGTTTAAATGTTAATTTTCTGATATGTTGTCATCATATTGCTATTCTCAAGTCTTATTATTTATAACAATTTTATATTTACAATGATTATTGATTTTTGAAAAAGTTCCAATTATAATCTATTAATTTCGATATTTATGTAAATTCATTAAATAAAAAATTTTTATTCTTTATTTTTTTTTAAATGTTCTTTATATTTATAGTTTAACAGATCACTCGGAAATAAACTATGTTTATTTACCTACGCTTCTCGTTAACCATAGCTAAGTTATTAATTAGCTGCTGATGGTTTTGCCTTAAAAAAAGTAAATCTCTTTAGGTAATGTAAATTTTAACTGTAAAATTAATTATTAATATATTTAATTAATATCAATATAATGTTAATGTATTGAATTAATAAAAAATTGATCGAACCCCCTTCCTATAAATGATTAAATATTTATAAAAATTTAATTAATATTTCCAAAAATGTAATTAAATGTTGGAAAATGTTTCAATTACCTACATTTTATCTTCACGTAGGTAATTAAGGTTATTTCAAACGGCAATGTTTATGTCGAAAATGTTGTTGTCCATTTTTGTGGCGATGTCACAGATACATGTCAGATAAAAATGTGAACTAATCTACGAATTTTACCATCGAATAGCATAAATTTTTCAACAGTAATTTATAAGTCAGCTAAAAAAATTTTTTTTGATGCAAATTATACATGCAAAAATAACCAAAATTTTCTAATTAATGTATTTAATGTAGGTATTATTTTAGTTATCGCATTTATATTAGCATCAACAAATATATACTTTCTATTAATATTTATTTTGTTAAATAATTTAACCTGATGTTTTGTTATATGTTAGCAATAATGTTTATTACATATGATTCTGTTTTA
>QRFJ01000237.1:1360123-1418770 GCA_006176705.1 Cocos nucifera | reverse complement strand
GGCGCTGGAGCTCATCAGACATCGAGCCCAACATGTAGTATCTGGCCTTATTATCTTCGTCAATCCATTTTTCCAGAGACGCTCTCTGTTCAACAGATGGACGGGCTGGTAATGTGGGAGGGTCCTGGTCCAAAACATGGGTTAACTTCTCGAACCCAAAACAATTTTGTAGTTCCTGAGCCAATCTTTATAATTGGGTCCAGTCAGTCTATGTGTGTCCAGGATACGTGCCAATGGGTTGGACGCAGACATTTTCTATAGAGAGTCAAAGATTCTAGTTAGATACTATAATTTTGACTTGACCAATTTGTTTAGGAATTTTATTTTTAAACAAATTAGCTCCCACTATTTTTTCGGATCCCTACACTCCCTCTGTAGAGATGCAAAAATCTCCATGATTGATGATTTCTAGTGGGTGGTGCGGTCTCACCAACTGACTCATCACCTCACCTAACAGTTATTGGTGATGGGTTAGCCAATGAGTGAACAACTCTTGTTCAATGATTCTCTAATCATGGTGCACCCAAACTTGGTCTCTAATTCATGAATCTCACCGTATCCAAAATATTGATCCACTCCTTAGTTAAGTCAGACCCACCATTTGCATAGACTGGGTTTCTAATTGAGTCTCTCACCGTATCCGAAAATATTGAGCCCAACTCATCCTCCAGCCCATAGCATCCAATGCCTAATAGACATGGTTGCATCTTTCCCGGTGCAACTGAGCCACTGTATCCAGCCGAGAACAATCAACCCCGGGAAGGGCCCGCACATCTACAATGGTGGAAGACCTCAGACTTAATCTTTTCTTAGGGAGAATTGATTCAGGTCTCATTAAACTAGACTTGGCTTAGTCATAACAATTATGACTAACCTAGTGGCATGGGTTAGCTCGGATTATTGACCACCTCAAATCAGAACTGTGTCAACAGATATGGCCAGGTAAGTGAGACCGGTGGAAGGAATATGCCATTAACTCGTACAAGAACGCATTCAGGTCGAGTAGCTTCCAATTAAAAACCAGCGGTCGTCTATGCCAAACTTACCTTAGACACCAAATTATTGAGTCAGAACCAATTGGGTTAGCCTACAATCCAGACTCTAACCTCTGAGCCTAATTAGGTCTTGCTTGATCGTGACTCGATCTTGACCCAGACTTAATCCTATTAGGCTGGTCAATTTAAGCATTGTTGATCCCATCTAACCAACTCTTGATTCGGTTTGATCAACCGCTTAGACCTAATTGAGCTACCCAAGCCGAACCCAGTATTATGAATATGTCTTAGATCTGAAATTCTCAATTTTAGATCTAATTAATATTTCATAAACTTAATTCTTAATTAAGTAGGGTTCATAAACAAAATATGCACAATAAATCCTAGGGTTTCAGGATCTAGGGTTTTTGCAGAAAGTAAGTTTTGGGTTTCTGATTAAGGACGAACACGCAGCACCCCTACACGTCATAAGAACACCCCATCGAATGGAAAAGAGAGGGCCTTTAAACCCTTCTTCGTTCTTATGACCGGACGGCCAAGAGGAACGCCTTAATCAGGAACATGTAAATACTACAAAACAGTTTATAGATCTATATCATATATCTCATATACAAATTTAGATCTAATCATGGCATATTTTGCATACATCTCATGTATCAAATCATGCATATTTTTAGATCTAAATTATCTCATAATAATCTAAAAAATTAGATTTAAATTGATCTAATCAAAATAAAATTCTAATCTAGACAATTATGTAGAACTATTCTACAACTAGTCTAGACATGCATCAATCATATCTCATATGATATTTAAAATTAAATAATTTTTATTTGCTGTTTATCAGATGTTATTATAATAACTTATAATATCAAGAAAATAGTAAATAAGAAGATCTAAAATATGATTTAATCAGATTAAATCAAAACATGCAAAACTATTCTATAGAACTATTCTATTCTAGAACTAGTCATGCATATCTTCTTAATCTTAGATCCAAATCATTTAATTTTAATTTTTTTAATTTTAGATCTGATCACATCTCATGTGACATCTGAAATCATTTTATTTTCTAATTAAAATAAAATTAAAATTAGATCTAAACAATTTTAGAACCATGGCTCTGATACCAGTTGAAGGAAAATCCTGATTTTCCGGTCCAGGTTCGTCCAGATCTGATCAGATCAAGAGATATATTTCAAAAATTTTTCTCTTGATCCCAATCAGATCTTGATATGTTTTAGATCTGATTCTTATTATTTTAATAAAATAAAATAAAATAAGATAAATTAAATCAAATTTAATTTACCTGATTTGGGTAATCCTATTACCCTGTTGATGATCCTGTTTGCAGCGGAAGGTTCTGGATCTAGCCACGCAAGCGCCTGGCCTCTACCGGTATCCACTCGGGTTGGATCTGGAGATCCTCTTCTTCTCTATCATGCCTCCAAAAATTCAGATCTGGATCTGATCTGGAGGATCTTCAAAACTCTTTTGAAGATCAGCAGTCGTCCTTTGCAGCAGCGCAGCCTTCTTGCTTTTTGATCGCCTTTCTTTGATCTGAATCGCACCAACCAAGGTCCAAAACTCCTTTTGGACGTGGAGAGCAAGGGGAGAAAGAGACTATGGCATGGAGGAAGGAGGGGAGAGGCAGCCTTGGGGTGTGGGTTTCTCAATTGAATTGCTTTTAGAATCTGAGTTGGGCGCAGGGTCTTATTTATAGACTAAGCTGTGATCCAACTCCTCTTCTTCCCAACCAATCACAACCCTTTGTGAAATCAGATCTAAATCTGATTGGTGGGAATAGAGTCCCCTGGATTCCTCCTTAGAGGGCACCTAAGACCAGTCAAAGTTGGTTCTTAGAAGAACTCTAATTGGAATCCAAAAAGGAGATGGAGTCCTTGTCCAACAAGGACTCCTAGGCGCCTCCAACTTGGGCTCACGCCACCCTTGGCGTGCGCCCTTCTCCTTGCCAGGTTCTGGTAGGGGGACAGGCCCCACCAGCTCTCCAATAGGTGCATGACATGTGGTCAAAAGTCAAAGTGTCAATGGTCAACGTTTGACCAGTCAAAGGTAGACTTTTGACCAAAGTCAAAGAACAAGAAATGGCAGGTGACCAAAAATGGTAGGTAATGTCTTATAAAATAAGACAACCTTCTCTAACTTGGACAACCTCCAGTTAGACCATATGAAGGCCTCTGATTGAGCACAAACTCCTTTGGCTCAGTCAGGACAACTTATTTATGATAGTAAAAGAAAGAACGTTAGGTTCAATCGAGTGCTAGCACGATTTTCTTGAACCTAATTGAATCTCATTCAGATCAATTGAACTAGATCAGTTCAATTGATGATCACCAGATTCAAACCCTTATTTGTGTGACCCAGTTAGGTTCAGTTCTGTATGGTAATGGGATATGTCATGATCTCTATCATCGACATCATCGAAAACTTCCTTTCGATGGATCAGAACTCTTCTGATTCGAACAGCTAGAATGATCGATCATCTAAATCATTCTAATTGCTCCCAAAATCCACCAGTGACCTAGCAGTATATGGTGGCAACCCATCAGAGCTGAATGCGAACCTCTTGGTGCAGCTACCTGTGTGATTAAGTTCTTCTATCTTGAGCCCCGATCAGATTAGGGTTAAGGTGAACTCGTCAAACCCTAGTCTCTGTCATATGATGTAATCATTCGATTCGAGTCCAATGTGAAAATCTAAATAGAAACTCTTTCTATTATTTCACTCTGCCATGGCCATGGGCTTCTGGACTTGATTCTCATGATCATCATAGGGCTGCTCCTCTACCACCGAGGTAGATAGATTCCATCTTGATGCAATCCAGTTCCTACAATGAACATGCTATAGCCAACATACACCTCAGGGTTTCCATATGGCTAGGAGACCGAGTAATGGTGTAGTCAAACTATAACACCCTCAAGGTGAACTGCCGATGCACTCTCAGGTCAAAGAACCAGACACACTACTACAGCATCGAGTCAGTCATTGACGAGAAGGTAGACTTCCTAATGACTACTCGAGGTGGTCACGCTCAGTGCCCTCATTCTCTAACGAGTACCTGTACTCTCGCTCCGGTGTCTCCACACCGTAGACTCAAGACTCATCTACTAAAGAGAAGCGATTGTACACCAACCTTCTGGATCAATCACCATCCTCGTGATGATCCTATGGTCGGGAGCTGTTTTTGAGTTAATAATGATTATTCATGTCTTAAATTTTCAACTCTTGAAAATATGAATTATCATTATCATTAACTCAAAGGATGTATCACAGACACTAAATACACAGGTGTGATAGAAAATAACCCATTTTACTAATTATAGTCAAAATTATAATTTTGCCCCTAGAAGTGTATTATAAGTGTCAGCCAATTCTGGCTTCTAGGGCACATATATCTAACAGAGGATGGGGTCAGGGCCGAGGGAGCGGGCCTGAGCATTTTATGGGAGGAGGGGCACCATGCATGAGAGGGTGGAGAGGAGGGACGTCGCATATGGAGGGGGAGGAGGGGCGCAGTTACCAATGATGATCGATGGTTGGGACCCGACTGGAGTGTCGGGGTGGAGGTGGCGATGGGTACCCAGGGTAGGGGTGTGCAAATGGTTCGCTTAACCATAAATCAAACTAAATCATTAATTATTTTGATGTTTGGTTCGATTTTTCTTCTAAAAATTTTGGTTTCAATTTAAAATCGAATCAAAATTTTTTAATCAGTTTGATTTTTGATTTTTAATTTGATAATCTTGGTTAACCAAAAATTGAATTAGATGACTAATGATAAATATTATATTGATAAATTATAAAGTGCTTGAGGTAATTTTATTGAGTTTAGCTTTTTTTTTAATAATTTGTAGTTGATTTGAATTTAAATAATAATACTAAGTTCAAGTATAATTTTATAGTCCAAATAATAAAATTATTGAAAAACTTAATAAGCCTAAATCAAAATTAAAAGTTTAGCATAGAGAAGCCCAAAATTGAATTACCGAATCAAACTGAATTGAAATTATTTTGGTTTGATTTGTTCGATTCTAAGCTATTTTGGTTTGATTTTTGGTTCTATAAAATACAAGTTCGAAAGTTTGATTTTTTAAAATTTTGGTTCAATTTGAACCGAAAAAATTGAATGCACACCCCTAACCCAGGGGTGGTGCGGGGGAGGAGGGGAGAGAGGCACGAACAGAGGGGGAGGGGGGCACAGGAGGTGGTGGTGACAGTAGCTGGGGGAAGGAAGAAAAAGTTTTTTATAATTTATTTAATTAATTATTTATAAAATTTAAAAATATAAAATATAAAATATAAAATATAAAATATTTAATTATATTTTTAAAATAATAATAAAATATTATATTTTTTAAAAATAAAATTTAAAATAATTTTAAAAAGATAGAAAAAAATTTTTTAGTAAATAATATAATTTATAGTTATATATTTTATGTAAAAATTTAATATTTTATATATTTTTTATGTAATTATATAAATATTTTATATAGAATTATTTATTATTTTATAGGATTATATATTTTATAATTAAAATATATATTTTATATCTAATTATATAAATATTTTTTGTAAGAATATTATTTAATATTTTATAGGATTATATAATTTTATATATTTTATATTATAGAATTATTTTATATATTCAATCTAGTTATCAAAAATTATAACTAAAATTAATATTAGTGTGAAAAATATGTACCATACTTATACTATTTTTAGATATAATGTAAAAAATAAATTAAGATATATAAATTAATCATATAACTTTCAAGATTAATAAGAATGATATATGATTGAATTTATTGATTTTCTTGCAGTCTTAGTCAATGAGATACATCTAGATTGGCTCAATATTTTTTTAATCTACCATTTAGATAATGTCTTGCTAGCATTAATTTTTAAGACTATTTATTGAGCCATGGGTTCATGAATTTTTAAATTTCTTTAAATTTCTAAAAGAAAATGTATCTATTTGACGTATTTTTGATTGACGATATTTGTAATGTATGTTGTTGATGAATATTGTTTAATGTTAATTTTTTTTTCAAATTTTTTATTTGAGGTTCATATTGGTAGTTGATTGTTAAAGCTTTAATCTTTGGTTTATAATTTTTTATTTATGAAATTTATTGTATAAAATATGTAAAACATCCATATAACCTTTGATTTTATATGGATGTTATATGAATGTTTTAAAGTAAATGAATTTGATTTTGGCATGTGTTTATTTATTATATGGATGTTATATTATATTTATTTATTTATAGATTTAAAAAATTAGTATAAATAATTTTTTTATTAAAATAATTAGCGATGCAAATGAAGCATAGGTAAAGAGTTATAGCGAAGCAAATTAGCATCAATAAATTCAAATAACCATCGCCAAATAGCATGCCACTATACTACTTTTAGCAATGCTTTATAATTAGTGACGTAGATTAACATCGTAAAATATTTACCAATACATAATAAATGTAGGCAAATCTAAAGTAACGGTCGTCAAAAAGCATGTCAGCATGCTACCTTTGGCCACGCTTACCAATTATTGATATAAGTTTATGTCATAAATTATTTATCATTGTAAAATAAGCATAGGTAAATCTTTTTTTACTGACGTAAATCTTATATTGTGAATAGTTTACCAACGTTTACTAAGCATCGCAAAAAAGATTTTTTTCGATGTTTACTTAGTGTAGGTAAATATTTCTTTATCGACACAAGTTTTTGTCGGTAAAATTTTTTTTACCGATATTTATTTGGCGTAGGTAAAAATTTATATTGTCGATGATTATTTTACGTCAGTAAATCTTTGTTTTTCGACACCTGTCTTGCATAGCTAATAATAATCTCTGATGTTTAGTTAAGCATTGGTAATACCACTTTTTATCGATGAAGATAAATAAACATTGGTAAATTGAATCAAGGATGATACTTTTGCCAATGGATTTTTACTGATGCATTTTGTGTCGATAGATATAATTAGCGATGTTTTTTTGGGATTTAGCTATGCTTTTATTGCATAGCTAATTATCCTTTTCTTATAGTGACATCGGCCTCGGTCAGCCTTGGCATCGCCATCCATGGCCCCAAGTGGCCCGCCAGTTACCTCTCCATCCTCAAGTGCCTCAATGATCACTCTACCACTCGAATCCCTTCTCACCACCTTGAAGACCTCCTGCTCCCTTCTCGATTAGTAAATGATAGATCCCAAGCTCAAACTGAGCCCTAAGACAAGATAAAAGACTCCAAAATCCTATCTCTTGTTAGCTTTCCAGCTCCTCCCTTGCCCCTTCGATCTGATCTCTAATCTACCCTCTATGCCTCAACTTCATCTTTGCTAGGGGCTGAAAGGTGCCCCTTCACCATCGAGAGGTGTTACTGGATAGTATTGGTGCAGAAATCTATAATAACGTCGGAGGTAGCTGGAGTTGAAAAGATGAGGCCGTCGATGAAACCTGCAAAACAAAGTCCAAACTAGAGGTGGATGGCTCTGGTAGAATCCTCGAATGCTCTAGTTAGTTTTTCGACCAACTGAAATGGAGCGCTTAGAAGAATAAAGAAGTAGAATGACGGAAGGAAGAATAGAGCTTAGAGAAAAACATATCTGGAGGATTCCTTTTATAGTCGGAGTATGTAACAAATCGATAGTAATAGCCATAACCGTTTAGTAGTGAGCCGTTCAGACCATGTGGAGTTTGTTACAGGGATGAGTTGTTGTTTGTCGTGACTTATAGACGGTGGAAATCTCTTTATTAGAGTTCAAACATAGGTCGGAGACTTTGGTGTATGTAGTGGACTTATGACTAGTCGAGGTTTGCTGGGGATAATGTCTAGTGGCTTTAAGAAGTTCGGAAGCTTTTCAGGCCGCGTGTAAGTAGGTACCTTTTGAATTGAGATCTAAAGTTTTACGCTCTATCTCTCATAGAGCGGTTGTTACGTATCAGTGATTTGACGAGATTCCTTTGGATGGTTCCTACTAATAGGAGTGGCAAGGATTAGATAGGTCCGCAACTGGAAGGAGTGCTGTCAAAAGGAGAGTGATTGGAGGAGTTCGTTTAGAAGGAGTGTGATAAAAGAAGTTCGACTGAAAGGAGTACTGTTAGAGGAGTTCGTCCGAAAAGAGTGCAACTAGAGGAGTTCATCTAAAAGGAGCGTGATTGAAAGAGTTCGTCCGAAAGGAGTGCAACTAGAGCAGTTCATTCAGAAGGAGCACGACTAGAGAAATTCATCCGAAAGAAGTACAATTAGAGAAGTTCATCCGGAAGGAGCACGATTGAAGAAATTCATCTGAAAGAAGTACGACTAGAAGAGTTCGTTCGGAAGAAGTGCGACTGAAGAAGTTCGTCCAAAAGGAGTGCGATCGGGCCCTGAATCTGTTATTCATTTTTAGTCAAAAGATGAGGTTAGCATAATAATAGTTCTACTTCACAGTTCAAGATCGTGCTGCCGGACTTCTATGTGCTGTTGAGAGGTTCTGTGGTATGAACTTGTTGCTGAGGGGATCAGTAAATTCTAATGGAAAGAAGGTCGGTGGCTAAGAACTTCGATGGGGGTTATTTTTCTTCCAACACTTGTCCTCCTACTTTTTAGTTCGAATTTTGAATGAAGAAAGTATAGAAAAGTTGCTACAATCGAAGTCCCTTGCAAGTTTCTCGCTCTCAGAGTTGAAATTTTTTTTATCTTTTTTTGAATTGGCACCGAAGTTTAATGTCGAATAACCTAAAGGGACAAAATTCCTCAAAACTCATCTAGCGTGGAGCTCAAAGTATGGCATAATTATTATTCTATCAGGCAGCGGATGTGAGTGAGATGCGTGGCAGGTTAGGGTTAGCTGAAGAAGTCCTACGATCATAACTTTCTTTGGTTCTGTTCTCCTATTTAAACCTTTCCTTCTTCCATGGCTCCTCACCTTCATTCGCACTCCTTCTTCCTTTCTTTCTCCATTTTTCGTTGCCCTCGAGCATCCCGTCCTTGTTGCTCCTGTTCTCTCATGATGTTCCTGGCTGTCGACATTTTTTTCGATCGTTCTTCATCTTTTTGATCTTCTTCCTGGATTTTTTTGATCAACCTAGGTCAGTCCCTCATCCTTGTTCTCTTGATTTTTGGCTTTTCCATATTTTTTAGAATCTCTTCAAATTCTTCTAGGTGGGTTCTCATCATTTTTCTTTTCTGAATCTTCTCTGTCTCTTTTTTTAGATTTTTTAAAGATTTTACTGGATTTTATTTGATCTAAATATCGTCCGAAGTTTCTTGGTCTAGCAGTTCTAGAAGTTCAGATGACCCAAACCCCCAAAACCTCAAGACCAAAATGGAAGCTGAACCTAGGACATCACCTCGGCCAAATTTTATACCAAGAACCATCCCTTGCTCCTTAACTATTAAAGGTCTGCCATTAATCAGGATCCAGTATGGGGTGTTTGCTGAGTATGAGTTGAAACTTTTTGGACCAAGTGGCCGAGCTTGCACCTCTCCTCCAGATCGGTTCTGCTTGTATTTGGAGGTCTTTCATACTGGACTAAGGCTTTCTCTTTCTATCTTTATTGTAGCTCTTTTCTATGTTCTAAATATCTCTTTAGCTTCTATAGTGCCGAACTCATTTAGGTTCATAATAGGATTTCTTGCTCTCTGCATATCCATTAAAGTTCACCCCACCATTTTACTTTTTCAAACTTATTTTATTTTTAAGCGTCACCCTACTACAAAGGACTGGTGGTATGTTTCATCCTAGTTTGGCAAGAAGAGATTGCTCAAGGGTGCCCCCTCCTCTATTCATAATTGGAAAGAGAAATTTGTCTTTGTTTCTTGTCCGATCTTATACTTAGGACTCCCATCTTAGAAAAATCTGAGAGATTCAGTCCGTCGAGCCCCAGGGTTAGAAAAAGAGGATCAAAAGTCGATTTGTAAAATTAAAGATTTTCAAGCTCTTCTTATGTTCGAGCTAATAAAAGAATAAATTTTGTTAAACCTCGGTCTCAGCCCCCTGAATCCAATAAGTATACGATCGAAGTTGCGGGTTATCCCCTTTCTTCTTCCTTTTTCTTTCTGACCATACTTTTTTCTTTCTTTACTGTAGAAATGGACACTCAGATGGTTGAAATGCTCACAAGAAGGCTCCCAGCCCGTAAGAAGAAAGAAAAGGTATCAGGCGAGAGCTTGAAAAAAGTAAGGGCTGACGTTCTGAGCTCCGTGACTCATCAATGCCATGGATGCCCTCGAAGTTGCCCCAAAAGTCAAAGCTCCTCCTACCGTTGAGTTCGACGCCATCATCAAGATTGCCAAATCTTCGATGCCACTGAGCCCTCCTATTAAGGCTTGAATCCCAGAGCCTCCTATCGAAAGGGAGGAGGCGGAGAAGAAGAAGACCAAAAGGATCCTGAGAAAGTTCTAGCGGAAGGTCTGCCGTAATGGCCCAATAGCTCCGACGAAGAGTTATGGGAGAACCCCTTCAACAATCATGAAATCATCAGAAGTTTGGTTGATGAATTTACCATACCCAAGGTTGTAGATAGGATCATCGACGCTGATGTCGACCAACGCGCTTGGGATTCACTCGGATCCTTTCTTGAGGTAATTACTTCATTCTTCTTTTTTTTTATTTAAATTTCTTAATGCTTCCTCATCCGCATAATTTTTTTCATCATATATATTTATATTTTATTTTATTTTATATTTATATTTATTTATTTTTTAATAGATGGGCCATCAACTGTTTGGCTATATCAGATCACTGAATTGCTTAAAGTCGTAGCTGGTGAAGGCCCAAGAGGATCATTAGGTCGAGATTGATCGCCTAATTAAAGAGAGAGACGAGGTTGATTACTCTTTGAAGAAAAAATCTATCGAGGTCGAAGGTCTCTAAGAAGTGCTTCACACGGAGAAAGAAATATCAATGGAGTTGAAGATCACTTTAAACTTGGAGGAAGAGCAGAAGAGAAAGGCTGAAGCTGAGACTGCCAAATTAAAGAAGTAGATTCTGAAGCAGATCTCAGAGGCAATGGTTTGGACGACACAGGAGTTCAACATCTCCTTTGAAATGAGAGATTTGAACGTCAAATTCGGTCAAAAGGCCTTCAACAAAGGTTTCGAGCTCGCGAGAATAAGGTGGCCAGCAAGTTTCATGAGCTTGACATCAATTTTTTATATGGAGGAGCTCCTGAAGATGAAGTGGAACCATCCATCGACCCAGCCAATCTTCCTCCTACTGAGCCTGCTACCGCAGAATCAGGGTCGACTAATGCTACATCGGACTCTTCATCAGCTCCCTCAGAGGTCTGAGACCTCTTGATTTATATATATTTTATTTATTTATTTTCTTTCTGTACTAAAAATATTTTGATCAATAAAGATAAGTTTATTTTGAGAATGAATTTCTTTCTTCTACGAAATCTATATGGTGATGTTTTCATGTTCTTAGTATAGTCTCCTATCAAAGCCGGCCCTCTTCCTCAAGATGTTCTTCTGAAGGCCCACATAAAGAGCCTAAGGAGGAAGGTTCATCATCTTAAGAAATATTGGAGAAGACTGAAGACGAGCTTAAGAAATTAGAGAAGAACTATGCCAATGCCACCAATGAAATTAAGCGCTTGCATCAATCATCTAGACAACTATTCAAAGAATATAATACCCAAAAATTCTACCTGAATGAAGAGCTCGAGGAGGTCAAGAAGCATGCAAGTGAGAAGTCCTGGACTTTAATAGCTAAAGCTTGCTCCCTTGAAGTTGAATTTAATGCAGCAAAGAAAAAAATTTGATTATTGGAGAGAAGCTTGACATGGTCTACCAACCGAGAGAAGTCTGGTTAGGATTGGTCTAAGAGATTCTTAGAACTTCAAAGTCAACTTCATGCTACTAAAATTTCATACAAGAGTTATGAGCTCAATTGGAGCAATGAAATTATCGGTCTCCAGCAGTAACTTTGAAAAGCGGATGAGAAGATAGCTGATCTTAAAAGGCATTTGGCAAAGAGGGCGGAGGCCAGCTCGAACAGAGAATTAGATGAACTACTTTTCTTAAGAAATTCTTTGGAGACCCTATCAGTGACATTCGCAAAAGAATCGGCTGAATTTTAATAGCTGAAGATCTAACAGACTTATGAGCGACAAGCTGTTAAGGATGTAGAGATCGAGTCAGAGGTTCTAAGAAGACAGTTGTGGAAGTCCAAAGATAATTATCGATGAGCTGATAAGTTATTCATGGAGAGCTTATTGAAAAAAAAGAAACTTGAAGAAGAGATTGCTAGCTTGAAGCAATCTTTGACGATGGCAGGGGTCAGCAGTCCGAGGTCCAAAGAATCAGATCCTTCTTAGGACTTCATTCATTTTATCTTTTTTGTATATGGTCTTGCAGACCTTTATCTTGTAATGAATTTCAACTTTAATAGAATGATGTTTTCTTTAATTATCTCTTTATCTTGCGTGAATTTGATGTCTGTTGATTTCTTCATTTTCTTCATCTCATTTTTTAACGAAATGACTATTGAAAAATGTCTTCTTCTTATCTTAGATAACCATAGATCTTTATTTATGTTAGAATGAGGTTTCCCTCATATTTTTGGTAAGGTTGACTTTTATTTTTGTTAGTACGAGATCCTCCTTCTATCTCTAACAAAGTTATTGGAACACAAAAGGACCATTGAAAGAATCTTTTTCCTTCTCCTATCTTAAATAATCAGAGATCTTCATCTGTATCAGAATGAGATTTTTCTCTTATTTTTGATACGATTGGCCTTTATCTTGTTCTCCTATCAGGATGGAATCCTCCTCCTATTTCTGATGGGATTGACCTTCCTTTGTTGGGGCGATGAGGTCCTCCTTCTATTCCTAATAAAGTCATTGAGGCTCAAAAGAACTATTGAAAGAGCCTCTCTCCTCTTTTCATCTTAAATAACTGAAGATCTTCATCCATGTCAGGATGAGGTTCTCCTTCTGTTCCTGATACGGTTGATCTTTACCTTATCCTTCTGTCAGGATGAGGTTCTCCTCTTGTTCCTGACGGGATTGATCTTTCTTTGTTAGGACGAGGTCCTCCTTCTATCCCTAATAAAGTCATTGAAGTACAAAAGGATCATTAAAAGAGCCTCTTTCCTTCTTCTATCTTAAATAATTGGAGATCTTCATCTATGTCAGGATGAGATTCTCCACATGTTTCTGATATGATTAGTCTTTATCTTATTTTTCTGTGAGGATAAGGTCTATCTCCTATTTTTGATGGGGTTGGCCTTCCTTTATTAGCATGAGGTTCTCCTCCTATTTCTAACAAAATTATTGGGGTACAAAAGGACCATTGAAAGAGTTTCTTTCTATCTTAAATAATCAAAGATCTTCTACTTTATTTAAGGACGAACTTCGATTAAGTCATTTCCTGCCATCATATAACTTTGCGATAAAGAACAAGGATGTCGAAAATAAGAAAGTTTTATTGAGGTAAGATTACTGATAATACATTCTCAAGTTCTCCAAGTTTCAAGATTGTGGAAGTGTCGATCCTCCAAGCTCCTTCAGATAGTATGTCCCCGGTCGAACGATTTTCATGACTTTGTAAAGGCCTTCCCAATTCGGTGCGAGCTTTTTTTGATTTTGAGATTATGAAATATCTGCTCGTCAAAGCACCAAGTCTCCTACTCTAAATGTCTTGATTCTGACCATGAAGTTGTAGTAGCGGACTACTTTCTGCTTGTAGGCTGCTATTCGTATTTGAGCCTTCTCTCGCTTTTCTTCCAACAGATCGAGATTTGCCCTGAGGTCTTAAGAATTATTCTGCTCACTAAAAGTTTCAACTCGCGCTGAAGAAAGTTCAAGCTCAACTGGGATAACTGCTTCTATCCTAAAAGCCAATGCGAAAGAAATTTCTCCTGTTGGCAACCTTTGAGTGGTCCTGTAAGCTTAGAGACGTGATAAAGTTCATCCATCTAGGTTTTTTTTGCTTTGTCGAGCATGGCATTTATTTCTTGATGTAGAGTTCTATTGGTTACTTCTGCCTCACCATTCGCTTGCGGATGAGCTACTGATGTGAAGTGGTGAGATATATTCAAATCTTTGTAGAACTCAGCAAACTTTACACCTACGAACTGACATCTATTATTAGTGATTAGTATTTGAGGTAGACTAAACCTGCAAATAATTGACTTTCAGATAAAGTCCTATACTTTGGCTTTAGTGATCTTTGCTAGATGTTCAGCCTCAACCCACTTAGTGAGATAGTCTATAGCCACTAGCAAAAACTTTTGTTGTCCAGACATCATGAAAAAAGATTCAAGTATATCTATCCCCTATTGTGCAAATGGCCAAGAGGCAACCAATGGTGTGAGCTGTAAGGTCGACTGTCTTTGAATATTTGCATTTCTCTAACATCTGTCATATTTTCTCACATAATCCATCGCATCTTGGTGCATTATTGGCCAATAGTATCCTTAATGGAGTAATTTATATGATAAAGATCTCATCCCCAGATTATTTTCATAAATTTCTTCATGAACTTCCTTCGAGGTATAGTCGACTTTCGAAGGTCGAAGATATTTGAGGAGTGGTAGGGAGTACGATCGCTTGTATAGCTTATTTTCATATAAAATGTAGCGAGAAGTTTGATTCCTTAATTTTTGAGTTTCATTATGATCTCTGGAAAGAATTTCATTTCTTAGATAAGTAATCAATGAATCGATCCAACTGGGCTCATGATTAACTTGTATTATTGCCTGGGGTTTTTTCGAACTTTGATACTGCAGGACTTCGAAAAGGATTTCTTTTAGCAGTTCGTTAGAGGCTAAGGTGGCTAGCTTAGAGAGAAGGTTGGCTCTAGTATTCTCCACTCTGGGGATTCACTGAATATCAAAATTATTAAAGACCGAGATCAAGCTTCTTACCTTTTTCAAGTACTTCTTCATGCTTTTCTCTTGAGCTTCATAATTATCACTGACTTGCCCTACAACCAGCTGAGAGTCACTATAAATCTTTAGATGTTCTACTTCCAACTCTTTGGCTATTCTTAGTTCTGTAAGCAAGACTTCATACTCTACTCCATTATTAGTGACGAAAAAGTTGAAGCATAATGCATACTCCATTATAACTCCTTTCAGATTAATGAGAATCAAGCTCGTGCTTACTCCAGAAGCATTGGATGAACCATCCACATATAATGCCCAGAAGTTTACAGGAAGATCAGCCTTCTCTTCAGAGGAGCTAGGGATAAAAACTTCTAGATGCTCTAGGTTGGTTATATCTAGAATGATGCACTCCATTATAAAATCGATCAGTATTTGAGCTTTAATGGATGACCGAGATTGAAAATGAATGTCAAACTTAGTTAACTCGATCGCCCATTTTGCTTTTCTTTTTGAGGTATCTGGCCAATGTAGGACTGCCTTAATGGGTTGATCAGTGAGAAGAGTAATTATGTATCCCTAAAAATAAGGTCGAAGCTTTCTAGCTATAATCAATAAGACATAAATTAGTTTTTCTGATTTGGTATACCTTATCCCTGCATCCCTCAGGACTCTACTTATATAGTAGATCAACTTTTGGACTTTAGCTTCTTCCTTGATCAGTACTGCTCTGATAGCTATGGAGGACACAGTGAGGTACAAGAATAACTCTTCTCTGAATTCTGGTTTGGCTAGAAATAGAGATGAATTAAGATAGTTTTTCAATTTCTCAAGGGCTTGTTGACACTCAGGAGTCCAGTTAAAGTTCTTAAGCTATTTGAGTACTTGGAAAAATAGCATGCAGCATTCTGCTGACTTTGAAACAAAGCAATTCAAGACTGCTACTTTGCTTATGAGGTGTTAAACTTCTTTTATTATTTTTGGGACGGTTATCTCTTGGATGGCATTGATCTTTTTTGGATTGGCTTCAATGCCATGGCTCGATACCATGAATCCCAGGAGCTTTCCTGAGGTTACTTCAAAAGCGCATTTTGTAGGGTTCAGTTTCATCTTGTACTTCTGAAAGATGCTGAGGTCTCTTTAAGATCGACAATATAGTTTGGAGAAGATCAGCTTTTGACTAGCATGTCGTCTATCTAAACTTTCATGTTGCGATCGATCTGCTCCTTGAAGATCTTCTTCACTAGACGCTGATAAGTTGCTCCTATATTTTTAAGTCCAAAAGGCATGATCCTGTAATAATAAAGATCATGATCAATAATAAAAATAGTCTTTTTCTCATCCTCTGATGCCATCCGGATTTGGTAATAGCTAGAGAAGGCATCCATGAAGGTGAGGAGTTCATGGCTTGAAGTTGCATCCACCAGTTGATCAATCCTAGTAAGGGGTAGCTATCTTTTGGACATGCTTTATTTAAGTCTATGAAGTTTATGCACATCCTCCACTTGCTATTTATTTTTTAACAATAATATTTGCAATCCAATCCGAATAAAATACTTTTCGAATGAATCCTATCTTGAGGAGCTTGTCCACCTTGTCCATTATAGCCTTTTACCTTTCTGATATAAAACTATGCTTTTTCTACTTTACTGGTCAATGTTTAAGGTCCACACCCAGACTGTGCTCCATTACTTCTGTGCCAATCCCGGGCATGTCTATGGGTGCCTAGGCGAAAACATCAACATTTCTTCGCAAGAATGCGACGAGCTCCTTTTTGACTTTTCCTTTCAGACTGGAGCCAATCTTCACAGTATGTTCTTTATTCCCATTGTTCAAAGAGATCTCCACAAGATCGTCGATGGGTTCTCCTCTTTCTTCAGATAGATCATTATTGGCATCGAGTCATCCATTGGACAAGGGTCTACTTATCTTTCTCCTTGTAGGGCAATATTGTAGCAGTGCCGAGCTAGTGCCTGATCTTCTCTGATCTTCCTAACTCCATGCCTTGTTGGAAACTTTATTTTTAGATAGTAAGTTGAAATCATAGTCCAGAGTGCATTCAAACCACGTCAGCAAAGAATCGCATTATAGGTAGAAGGGGCTTTGACTACTAAAAAATCGACTGGGGCTCTACTATAGGCAATGTTATTATTTCTTCCACCAATATTGTATCACCTGTGAATCCTATTAATGGAGAATTCATCGGGCCCATCCTACTGTCAGATATGGATATTTTAGAAAAATCATCATAAAATAAGATATTAGTAGAGCT
Organism: Cocos nucifera; assembly: GCA_006176705.1. Classification (NCBI taxonomy): domain Eukaryota; kingdom Viridiplantae; phylum Streptophyta; class Magnoliopsida; order Arecales; family Arecaceae; genus Cocos; species Cocos nucifera. The sequence goes on along the minus strand of QRFJ01000237.1, from coordinate 1,401,663 downwards.
TTCATTATTAATTAAAATATGGTATACATCATAATTTGCAATATTTAAAGTAACTACAATTGTATCATTATATAGAAGTTAAACTCCTCGGGCATCTTCTTCAGTGAAAATGATGGATTCTTCGATCTACTGCTTCTTTGCTGGCCCTGCTGACACACCGACCTTCCCTCATTGATTTTTCCCAATGATAGTGTTGATGATTCTAAGAGAAGATCGATCTTCTTGCTGCTCATCCCGCCAAGATGGTTCAGGTTGTGGTGGGGCTCTTGGATGATCTTCTCTTCTCTCCAGTCGGTGCTTGATACACCGATCCAGTCGATCTCTTCTAATTAGTGCTTCAATCTCATTCTGAAGCTGGATATACTTTTCAGTGTCGTGATCACGATCATGATGGTAGAGGTAGTATTTATTGGGGTTGTGCTTGGTCGGATTAGTCTACATCCTCTTCAGTCCTGGTAGTTGCTCCCTTATCTCCATCAGTACCTGGGTCTTTGAGGCATTCAAGAGAGCGTAGTTGTTGAATCTTTTGAGAAGAAAGTTTCGTTGGGCCCTTCGATCTGAACTTTCCTATCGACGAGCTCAAGGAAGAGTTCAGGCTCGTCTATGCTCGAAAGAAGTTCAAGAGCATGGCTAAGCTTCATTTGGCTTACTTTTAGGTGCAGGCTTGCTGGATTCACCCACCTGCCTCTCTCTTGCAGCCTCATCGTATTTTAATTTGAATGCCTCCTCAGTCCGAGTATAATCTTCAGCACGAACTAACATATCAACAAAATTTTTGAAGTACTTTTTAGAGAAGATAGAAGATCATTCTTCTGTAGATCGCCTTTCAATATGGCCATGACTATGGACTGGTTCAAGTTTTGGACTTCTAGCACAGTAGTATTAAAGCAATTAACATAAGCTCGGATGGACTTTTCTTTTTTCTACTTTATATTGATGAGGAAGTCCGAACCTTATCTTGGACGTCGACTATTTATGAAATGAACCACGAACTGATGGCTCATTTGGTCAAAAGAGAAAATCATACCCAACTTAAGACTCGAGTACTAGTTTCTTACTATTTTTTAGGATAGATGAAAAAGCTCGATATAGAATGACGTCCGGTGTACCATGAAGCAGCATCATCATTCAGAAGGTCTCAAGATGGTCGATTGGATCAGAAGTTTCATCGTAACTCTTGAATTGGAAGAGCTTGAAGTTCGATGGGATGGACTTTTGCATGATCTTAGCAGAGAAGGGAGGATCAGTGCAGATATCGTCATGGTGGGTCGGAGCGGTATGGCGGAGCTTCTCAATCCACCGATTCATATCCTGTAGCTTCTGATCGAGAGCATCATCTTAACCATGGATCTTAGAGGGCTGTTGACTATAGATAGAAAAAGTCTCCTCTAAAGAAGAATCTTGATCGAAGCAGGAGCTTCCTGCTCTATGCTTTCTCTTCTCGGGGGTAACGGGTCCACTAACCCAAGTTGCCCTTCTTGGTGCTGGTTCTTGAAGTTCTAATTAGGGTCTCTCCTATCGAGCTACTGTTGAAGGCTGCTGCATGGCCTGTACCATTTTGGTGAGGCCTCGAACTTGCTGTATCGGTAGGTTGAAATGCTTTGGATCCACCATGACCGTCGATGGAGGAGATTGAGCTGGCGATGGAGTTGGAACAAACGGATTTGGCTCGGATCTAATGGCGGAAGCAGTAGACCATCGGGTGGTTGTCTTCTTTGGAAGCATTTCTAGGATCGAAAGAGATCAAATGAAGATGAATCCTAAAGAATTAAAAGAAGAAAGCAAACAAGATCGACTGAGCATTTCTTTTAGAACAAGGACTCACATGTACCCTCCTTCTAGCACCAATTCTGTTGATGTGGAAATATGTAAGAATGTCGGAGGTAGCTAGAGTAGAAAAGGTGAGGCTGCTGACGAAATTTGCAAAATAAAGTCCAAATCGAAGGTGGGTGGCTCCGGCAGGATCCTCCGATGCTCAAGTCAGTTCTTTGGCCAACTGGAATGGAGTGCTTAGAAAAATAGAAAAGCAAAGTGATGGGAGAGAGAAGAGAGCTTAGAGAAAAACGTATCTGGAGAGTCTCTTTTATAAATAGAGCATATAATCATAACCATCTGGTAATGGACCGTTCAGACCACGTGGAGTTTGTTATGGGGATAAGTTGTTGTTTGTCATGACTTGTAGGCGGTGAAATTTTTTTTGTTAGAGTTCAAATGTAGGTCGGAGACTTTGGTGTATGTAATGGACTTATGATCGATCGAGGTTCGCTAGGGGTAATGTTTGACGGCTTTAAGAAGTTCGAAAGCTTTTTGAACCACACGTAAGTAGGTGCCCCTGACTTGAGATCTGAAGTTTTGCACTCTTTTCCTCATGGAGCAATTGTTACATATCAACGATTTGATGAGGTTTCTTTGGATGGATCCCATCGATAGGCATGACAGGGATTAGATAGGTCTGCGATTAGAAGGAGCACTGCCGAAAGGTCTGCAACTAGAAGGAGCGCTGCCGAAAGGAGTGCGACTGAAGGAGTTCATCCGGAAGGAAGGTGATTGAAGGAGTTCGTTCAAAATGAGTGCGATTGGAGGAGTTCATCCAGAAGGAATGCGACTGATCCCTGAAACTGTTATTCATTTTAGTTAAAAGGCGAGGTTTGTATAATAATAGTTCTACTTTATTGTTCAAGATCATGCCGCCGGACTTCTATGTGTTGTTGAGATGTTCTATGGTATGAACTTGTTACTGAGGGGATTAGTGAATTCCAATGAAAGGAAGGTCGGTGGCTAAGAACTTCAGTCAAGAACTTCGATGGGGGTTATTTTTTTTTCCAATAGATAAAAATAATATTCAAGAAGGTGACGAACAAAGATCACTCAGGAGAGGCTTTTCCTTCTATTTTTTAATTATATATTTTAGGATAAATTGTGTTTCTAGTTTCTAAATTAATGCATATTTTTTTGAAAGATTCCTGAACTATAAAATCTAAAGTTTAGTCTTTATACTATATGAACTATTTAATATGGTCCTCAAATAGGTTTTCGATAATTTTCTCTCTCCAAAAGTTCGATGTGGCAACTACTGGTGTGTACATGGCACTTATATGACATTAAAATTTAATAATACTATTGATGGGACAAAAATAATAATGTTAAAAATATTTTTTTTTTAATTTTTCTAATCATAATTTTCTTTCTTCTTTTCTGTTTATCTTTTGGTCTCTTTTCTTTCTTTATTTTTGTTGAGAGGAATTATTATTTGAGAACATGTGGGTTGGAATGAGAATTATCATTCCATGCTTCCTTGATGCAGCTGTTATCTCTAATTTCTTCCACATTTTGCTCAATGCAGCTAATGGTATCTTTTCGCACTAGCATAAATGTGAAAGAATTTCGAGTTTCAGTCTCCGTGTTGCAGCCACTGTATTCTTGATCTCTGCCTCCAGAGAACTTCTTCCTGGGTTAGAATTTGTTCCAGTTTTTCTTTCAGCTTCGTTCTTTCGTCTCGTTCTTCACATGATAAGCTCTGTGTTTTCTCTTGCGAATCCAAGCTGTAAATTCTCTGTCTGATTTTATTCGTTCTCCACTAGAATGTTTCCACTGCAAATTTTGTTCCATTGTTTCAGTTTAGCATGGAGAAATACAAGTTTTGTGACAATGTTTGTAGCTGGGTCCTCCTGTCTTGAAGCTTCCTGCCATCATTTGTCTATTAACTCGTCAAAACCATCCATGAGGTACCAGAAATTTTCCAACCTAAGGGGCTTCCTGGCTTTGTGCTTGCTAAAAACTTCAAAGAGGATTGGGCAATAATCCAAGGTGGAAGGTCTTCGGCTGAGGTGATGGCAGAGTATTTGGAAATTTAGAGACCCATTCCGTTGATGCCAGACATTGGTCTAGTTTTGCCAAAGGAGGTTCCACCCTATGATTTGACCACGTGAACTTTCTATGGTTTAATCTTATTTCCACAAGGAGAAGAGAGTCCATGAACATGTTGAATTCCTTATAGATGCCTTTGAACTGCTGTGTGTCCCCTTTCTCCTTGCCAAGCATTTCGAAGCAATGTCAATTCTTGGAAAAAATGCTGCCTTTCTTTTGAATCAATTGGCCTATATACATTGGTAAGGAGCGGAGAGTTGGAAGAAAAGGTGAAAGAGTGCGAAGTGCTTGGGGAGAGAACTCCCGAGAAACCATAATCAGTGACTCCATTTTGGTTCCAGCATGTCAGCAGTCCCTTGATGCCCCTCTTGCATCCACTGCACTCCAAGCATTGAAGTTTTTTCCACGTACCGCTACAACATCCTTTGGGGAAGTTTGACTTAGCTTCATTTCTTGAAAATAGACGACGCTACATTTTGAATAAGGCTGAAATCAGATCAAATACCAGCATATCCATAATTATTTTTTTGATCAAATACCAGCATATCCATTTCCTCCCCTCCTTACTTCACCTCCCGTCTCCTTGATCCTTTTCCTCTTGAGTCTCCCGAGTCTCTATCATCTTCTTCTCAGGTCACACCTATGCCATTGCCTCCTCCCATGGACCTACCTCTTCCAAATGATCCCGCCATGACAGCCTTGCCTCCAGAGCCATCCTCGCCGCCATCTCCTTTGGAACCCAAACTTCTAACTATTCGTCAGTCCACTCATCACACTAAATCCTTCTTTTTATCGTCAGAAAAACTTTCATTGTTATTCGACTATTTCCATCTTTCATGAGTCTCACACATGTTATGAGACTTATTCTGATCTATGTTGGCAGCAAGCTATGCAGGAAGAACTTCAAGCCTTAACTCATACTTACACATGAGATCTAGTTGATCTACCTATAGGAAAGTTAACTGTTAGATGCAAATGAATTTTTAAGGTCAAAACTTACTCAGATGGATCTCTTGAGCGATATAAAGCTTGTCTTGTGGCCAAGAGCTTCACACAGGAATACGGTATTGATTTTAATAAAATATTTGCCCCTATTGCTCATTTTACTTCAATTTACTCTCTCATTGATGTTGCTGCACTTCATTTTTGGTTCCTTTTCAAATGAACGTTAAGAATGCCTTTCTCAAAGGTGATTTTAAGGAAGAAGTCTACATGCAACCACCTTCTGATCTTAATATCCCTTCCGACAAGGTCTATCGCCTTAGACGAGCCCTCTATGGGCTCATACAGACTCTTCGGGCATGATTTGCTAAGTTCAATAATATTGTTCATAATCTTGGTTTCTCCTTTAGCCCTCATGATCCGACTCTCTTCGTCCAGCACTCTTTACATGGCACTGTTTTACTTCTTCTCTATATTAATGATATGATTATCATTGATGATGGTGCTGATGGTATTTCTGATCTTAAAGAGTATCTCTGATGTTGCTTTGAGATGAAGGATCTAGGCCATTTACACTACTTTTTTGGCTTTGAGATCACTTCTTATTCTATTGGTTATTCTCTCTCTCAGACCAAGTATGTCTCTGATCTTCTTACTCGTGCCGGCATCACCGATACTAAGGCTGTCTCCACTCCACTAGGACTGCATAGTCATCTCAACTAAACTGATAGAATGCCTTTTTTTGACCCTACTCGATATCGCCAATTGGTTGGAGGACTAGTATATTTGACTGTCACCTATCCTGACATTGTATATGCAGTTCAGTCGATTAGTCAGTTTCTTGCTACCCCTCGTACTTCTCATTTTAATGCTGTCCTCCGAATTTTTTATTATGTATGAGGCAACCTACACTATGATCTTTATTATTCTGCCCAATCTCCACTTGTATTTGTTACCTATTTTGATGTTGATTGGACTAGTGATCCTACTGACTGAAAATCTGTTACTGGTTTCTACTTCTTCTTGGATACATCTCTTATTTTCTAGTGAAGTAAGAAACAGATGAAGGTTGCCTGTTTTAGTACCGAGGCAGAATATCGAGCCATTACTGATACAGTGGGGGAGTAGATTGGCTTCGATAGCTTCTCGCTGATATGAGTATAGTTCATATAGGCCCTACTATTCTTCATTATGACAACCGTAGTGCTATTGAGATTGCCCATAATAATGTTTACCATGAGTGCACCAAATACTTTGAGACCGACTGTCACTTCATTCGTAATGAAGTTTTTTGTCGTACAATTCATCTTCAGCATATTTCCTCTAGAGATCAAGCTACGAATATCTTCACCAAATATCATCCTCCGAGTCAATGTCGAGAGTTATACATCAAACTCAAGTTATCATCTTCTATGACTACTTGAGTTTGCGAGGGAGTGTTAATTATCATATATGTGTGTGTATATATATATATATATCAATATCTATTTTTATATCTTTTTGTATTAATCTAGGATATGTTTAGATATGATACATAGGTCAAAAATTTTGGTGTATGTAGTGGGCTTATGACTGGTCGAGATTCACTGGAGACAATGTCTGATGGCTTTAAGAAATTTGAAAGCTTTCTCGGCCGCATGCAAGTAGGTGCCCCCTGAATTGAGATCTAAAGTTTTGCACTCAATCCCTTGCGGAGCGGTTATTACGTATCAGTGATTTGACGAGATTTCTTTGGATGGTTCCCACCAATATGAGTGGCAAGGATTAGATAGGTCTGCGACTGGAAGGAGCACTGTTGAAAGGAGAGCGATTGGAGGAGTTCATTCAGAAGGAGCGCGACAAAAGGAGTTTGACTGGAAAGAGTATTGCTGGAGGAGTTCGTTTGGAAGGAGCATGGCTGGAGGAGTTCGTCCAGAAGGAGCATGATTGAAAGAGTTCGTCCGGAAGAAGCACGATTGGAGCAGTTCGTCCGAAAGGAGCACGACTGAAGAAATTCATCCGGAAGAAGCATGATTGGAGAAGTTCGTCCAAAAGGAGCATGACTGAAGAAATTCGTTCGAAAGAAGTACGACTGAAGGAGTTTGTCCGAAAGAAGTGCGATCAGGCCCTGAACCTATTATTCATTTTTAGTCAAAAGATGAGGTTAGCCTAATAATAGTTCTACTTCACTGTTCAAGATCATGATGTTGGACTTCTATGTACTGTTGAGAGGTTCTATGGTATGAACTTGTTGTTGAGGGGATCAGTGAATTCTAATGGAAGAAAGGTCAGTGGCTAAGAACTTTGATGGAGGTTATTTTTCTTCCAACACTTGTCCTCCTACTTTCGAGTTCGAATTTTGAATGAAGAAAGTATAGAAAAGTTGCTACGATCGAAGTCCCTTGCACGCTTCTTGCTCTCATAGTTAGAAAATCTTTTATCTTTTTTCGAATTGGTGCTGAAGTTTAATGTCGAATAATCTGAAGGGACAAATTTTCTCAAAACTCATCTAGCGTGGAGCTCAAAGTATGGCATAATTATTGTTCCATTAGGTGATGGGTGTGAATGGGATGCGTGGCGGGTTAGGGTTAGCTGAAGAAGTCCTGCGATCATAACTTTCTTTAGTTCTATTCTCCTATTTAAACCTCTCCTTCTTCCGTGGCTCCTCACCTTCATTTGCACTTCTTTCTTTCTTTCTCCATTTTTCATTGCCCTCAAGCATCTCATCCTTGTTGCTCCTATTCTCTCATGATGTTCCTGGCTGTCGGCGTTCTTCTTGACCATCCTTCATCTTTTTGATCTTCTTCTTGAATTTTTTGATCAACCTAGATCAGTTCCTCCTTGTTCTCTTGATTTTTGGCTTTTTTATATTCTTTAGAATCTCTTCAGATTCTTCTAGGTGGGTTCTCATCATTTTTCTTTTCTGGATCTTCTCTGTCTCTTTTTCTTAGATTTTTTGGAGATTTTATTGGATTTTATTTGATCTAAATATCATCCGAAGTTTCTTGGTTAAGCAGTTCTAGAAGTTCTGTTGATCCAAACCTCCAAAACCTTAAGACCAAAATGGAAGCTAAACCTAGGACATCACCTCAGCCAAATTTCATACCGAGAACCATCCCTTGCTCCTTAACTACTAAAGATCTGCCATTAATCAGGATCCAGTATGGGGTGCCTGCTAAGTATGAATTGAAACTTTCTGGACCAAATGGTCGAGCTTGCGCCTCTCCTCCAGATTGATTTTGCTTATATTTGGAGGCCTTCCATGCTAGACTAAGGCTTCCTCTTTCTATCTTTATTGTAGCTTTTTTTCTATTTTCTAAATATCTCTTTAGCTTCTATAGTGCCAAATTTATTTAGGTTCATAATAGGATTCCTTGCTCTCTGCATATCCATTAAAGTTCAGTCCTTCATTTCACTTTTTCAAACCAATTTTACTTTTAAGCGTCACCCTACTGCAAAGGACAGATGGTATGTTTCATCCTAATTTAGCAAGAAGAGATTGCTCAAGGGTGCCCCCTCCTCTATTCATAATTGAAAAAAAAATCATCTTTGTTTCTTGTCCGATCTTATACTTAGGACTTTCATCTTGAAAAAATCTGAGAGATTCAGTCCGTCGAGCCCAAGGGTTAGAAAAAAAGGATCAGAAGTCGATTAATAAAATTAAAGATTTTCGAGCTCTTCTTATGTCCGAGCTAATAAAAGAACAAACTCTGTTCAACCTGGGTCTCAGCCCTCTGAATCTAATAGGTATACGGCCAAAGTTGTGGATTATTCCATTTCTTCTTCTTTTTTCTTTCTGACCATATTTTTTCTTTATTTACTGTAGAAATGGACGTTCAGACGGTTGAAATGCTCATAAGGAGGCTTCCGACTCGCAAGAGGAAAGGAAAGATATCAGGTGAGAGCTCGAAAAAAGCAAGGGCTAACGTTCTGAGCTTCGTGACTCTCATCAGTACCATGGATGCCCTCGAAGTTGCCCCAAAAATTGAAGCTCCTACCACTGAGTTTGGCGCCATCATCGAGATTGCTAGATCTTCGATGCCGCTGAGCCCTCCTGCTAAGGCCCGAATCCTAGAGCCTCCTACCGAAAGGAAGAAAGAGGTGGAGAAGAAGAAGACCAAAAGGACCCTGAGAAAGTTCCAACGGAAGGTCCGCCGCAATGGCCCAATAGCTCCGACGAAGAGTTGTGAAAAAACTCCTTCAACAATCATGAAATCATCAGGAGTTTGGTTGATGAATTTACCATACTCGAGGTTGTAGACAGGATCGTCGACGCTGATGTTGACCAACATACTTAGGATTCACTCGGATCCTTTCTTGAGGTAGTTACTTCATCCTTCTTCTTTTTTTATTTAAATTTCTTAATGTTTTCTCATCCACACAATTTTTTTCATCATATATATTTATATTATATTTTATTTTATATTTTTATTTATTTATTTTTTAATAGATGGGCCACCAATTGCTTGGCTATATCAGATCACTGAACTGCTTAAAGTCGGAGCTGGTGAAGGCCCAAGAGGATCATTAGGCCAAGGTTGATCACCTAATTAAGGAGAGAGATGAGGTTGATTGCTCTTTAAAGAAAAAATCTATCGAGATCGAAGATCTCCAAGAAACGCTCCGCAAGGAGAAAGAAACATCAATGGAGTTGAAGATCACTTTAGACTTAAAGGAAGAGCGAAAGAGAAAGGCTAAAGCTGAGACTGCCAAATTAAAAGAGTAGATTTCGAAGCAGATCTTAGAGGCAATGGCCTGGACGACAAAGGAGTTGAAGATCTTCTTCAAAATGAGAGACCTAAACGTCAAATTCGACCAAGAGGCGTTCAACAAAGGTTTTGAGCTTGCGAGAATAGGATGGCCAGCAAGTTTCATGAGCTTGACCTCGATTTTTTATATGGAGGAGCTCCTGAAGATGAAGTGGAACCATCCATCGACCCAACCTATCTTCCTCCTACTGAGCCTGCTACCGAAGAACCAAGGTCGACTAATGCTGCGTCGGACTCCTCATCAGCTCCCTCAGAGGTCTGAAATATCTTCATTTATATTTTTTTCTTTTTATTTATTTTCTTTCTATACTAAAAATATTTTGATCAATAAAGATAAGTTTATTTTGAGAACGAATTTCTTTCTTCTGCGAAATCTATATGGTGATGTTTTCATGTTCTCAATGTAGTCTCCTATCAAAGCCGGCCCTCTTTCTCAGGATGTTCTTCTGAAGGCCCACATAAAGAGTCTAAGGGGGGAGGTTCATCATCTTAAAAAAAGGTTGGAGAAGACTAAAGACGAGCTTAAGAAATCAGAGAAGAACTATGCCAACGCCACCACTGAAATTAATCGCTTACATCAATCATCCAGACAACTATTCAAAGAATATAATACCAAAAAATTCTACCTGAATGAAGAGCTCGAGGAGGTCAAGAAGCATGCAAGTGAGAAGTTCTGGACTTGAACAGTTAAAGCTTGCTCCCTTGAAGTTGAATTTAATGTAGCAAAGAAAAAAATTTGATTATTAGAGAGAAGCTCGGCGTGGTCTACCAGCCGAGAGGAGTCTAGCTAGATTGGTCTAAGAGATTCTCAGAACTTCAAAGTCAACTTCATGCCGCCAAAGTTTCATACAAGAGTTATGAGCTCGGTTGGAGCAATGAAATCGCCGATCTCCAACAGTAACTTTGAAAAGCGGATGAGAAGATAGCTGATCTTAAAAGGCATTTGGCGAAGAGGGCGGAGGCCAGCTCAAATAGAGAATTAGATGAACTACTTTTCTTAAAAAATTCTTTGGAGACCCTGTCAGCGACATTCGCAAAAGAATTGGCTGAGTTTCAATAGTTGAAGATCCAAGTGACTTATGAGCGATAAGCTGTTAAGGATGCAGAGGCTGAGTCAGAGGTTCTAAGAAGACAGTTGTAGAAGTTCAAAGATAATTACCGATAAGCTGATAAGTTATTCGTAGAGAGCCTATTAAAAAGAAAGAAACTTGAAGAAGAGATTGCTAGCTTGAAGCAATCTTTGGCGATGGTAGGGGTTAGCAGTCCGAGATCCGAAGAATCGGATCCTTCTTAGGACTTCATTCATTTTACCTTTTTTGTATATGGTCTTGCAGACCTTTATCTTGTAATGAACTTCAACTTTAATAGAATGATGTTTTCCTTATTTGTCTCTTTGTCTTGCATGGATTTGATATCTGTTGATTTCTTCATTTTCTTCATCTCATCTTTTAACGAAATGATCGTTGAAAAATGCCTTCTTCTTATCTTAGATAATCATAGATCTTTATTTACATTAGAATGAGGTTCCCCTCATATTTCTGGTGAGGTTGACTTTTATCTTTGTTAGTACGAGGTCCTCCTTCTATCTCTAACAAAATCATTGAGGCACAAAAGGATCGTTGAAAGGATCTTTTTTCTTCTTCTGTCTTAAATAATCAGAGATCTTTATCTAGTCAGGACGAGGTTCTCCTCCTATTTTCGATACGATTGATTTTTACCTTATTCTCCTATCAGGACGGGATCCTCCTCCTGTTCTTGACGGGATTGGCCTTCCTTTGTTAGAACGAGGTCCTCCTCCTATCCTTAATAAAGTCATTGAGGTTCAAAAGAACTATTGAAAGGGCCTCTCTCCTCTTTTCATCTTAAATAACTTGATGTCTCCATCTATGTCAGGATGAGATTCTTCTTCTGTTCCTGATATGGTTGATCTTTATCTTATCTTCCTATTAGGATGAGGTCATTCTCCTATTCCTAATGGGGTTGGCCTTTCTTTGTTAGAACGAGGTCCTCCTCCTATCCCTAATAAAGTCATTGAAGCACAAAAGGACTATTCAAATAGCCTCTTTTCTTCTTCCATCTTACATAATCGAAGATTTTCATCCATGTCAGGATGAGGTTCTCCTTCTATTTCTGATATGATTGATCTTTATCTTATTTTTCTGTCAGGATGAGGTCCATCTTCTATTCCTGATGGGATTGGCCTTTCTTTATTAGCATGAGGTTCTCCTCCTATTTCTAACAAAATTATTGGGGTACAAAAGGACCGTTGAAAGAACCTCTCTCCTCCTCCTATCTTAAATAACTAGAAGTCTTCTACTTTGTTTAAGGACGAACTTTGGTTAAGTCATTTTCTGCCATCATATAACTTTGCGACAAAGAACAAGGATGTCGAAAATAAAAAGTTTTATTGGGGCAATATTATTGATAATACATTTTCAAGTTCTCCGAGTTCCAAGGTTATGGGAGTGTCGGTCCTCCAAGCTCCTTCAGATAGTATGTCCCTGGTCGGACAATTTTCATGGCTTCATAAATGCCTTCCCAATTTGGGATGAGCTTTCCTTGATTTTGATATTATGAAATATCTGCTCGCCAAACCACCAAGTCTCCTACTCTAAATGTCTTGCTCCTGATCATGAAGTTGTAGTAGCAGGCTACTTTCTGCTTGTAGGCTACTATTCATATTTGAGCCTTCTCTCGCTTTTCTTTCAATAGATCGAGATTTATCCTGTGGTCTTAAGAATTATCCTGCTCACTAAAAGTTTCAACTTATGCTAAAGAATGTTCAAGCTCGATTGAGATGACTGCCTCTATCCCAAAAGCCAATGCAAAAGGGATTTCTCTTGTTGGCAACCTTTGAGTGCTCCTGTAAGCCTAGAGTACGTGATAAAGTTCATCCATTCAGGTTTTTTTGCTTTGTCGAGCCTGATCTTTATTTCTTGAAGTAGTGTTCTATTGGTTGCTTCTGCCTCACCATTCGCTTGCGGATGAGCTACTGATGTAAAGTGGAGAGATATATTCAGATCTTCACAGAACTCAGCAAACTTTGTACTTGCGAACTGATATCCATTATTAGTGATTAGTATTCGAGGTAGACTAAACTTATAAATAATTAACTTTCAGATAAAATTCTGTACTTTGGCCTCAATGATCTTCGCTAGATATTCGGCCTCAACCCACTTAGTGAGATAGTCTACAGCCACTAGCAGAAACTTTTGCTATGCAGACGTCATGAAAAAAGATACAAGTATATCCATCCCCCATTATGCAAACAATCAAGAGGCACCCAACTGTGTGAGCTATGAGGTCGGATGTCTCTGAATATTTGTGTTTCTCTAACATCTGTCATATTTTCTCACATAATCCACCGCATCTTGGTGCATTATTGGCTAATAGTATTTCTGATGGAGTAATTTATATGATAAGGATCTCGTCCCCAGATGATTTTTGTAAATTTTTTTGTGAACTTTCTTCAAGGCATAGTTGACTTTCGAAGGTCGGAGATATTTAAGGAGTGGTAGGGAGCATGATCTCTTGTATAGCTTATTTTCATATCAAATGTAGCGAGAAGTTTGATTTCTTAATTTTTGAATTTTATTATAGTCTCCGGAAAGAATTCCATTTCTTATATAAGTAATCAATGAATCGATCCAGCTAGGCTCATGATTAACTTGTATTATTACCTGAGGTTCTTCCAAACTTTGATACTACAGGACTTTGAAAAGGATTTCTTTTAGTAGTTCGTTTGAGGCTAAGGTGGCAAGCTTAGAAAGAAGATCGGCTCTAGTGTTCTCCATCCTGGAGATTCACTGAATATCAAAATTATTATAGACTGAGATCAAGCTCCTTACCTTTTTCAAGTACTTCTTCATGCTTTCCTTTCGAGCTTCATAATTATCTCTGACTTGCCCTACAACTAGCTGAGAGTCACTATAAACTTTTAGATATTCTACTTCCAACTCTTTAGCTATTCTTAATTTTATAAGCAAAACTTCATACTCTGCTCCATTATTAATGATGAGAAAGTCGATGCGTAATGCATACTCCGTTATAACTTCTTTTGGATTAGTGAGAATCAAGCTCGTGCTTGCTCCAGAAGCATTGGATGAACCATCCACATATAATGCCCAGAAGTTTTCAAAAAGATCAGCCTTCTCTTTAGAGGAGCTAGGAATAAAAACTTCTAGATGCACTTGGTTGGTTATATCCAAAATGGTGCACTCCACTATAAAATCGATCAGTATTTAAGCTTTAATGGATGACCGAGGTTGAAAATGAATGTCAAACTTAGTTAACTCGATCGCCCATTTTGCTATTCTTTCTAAGATATCTAGCCAATGTAGGACTGTCTTAATAGATTGATCAGTGAGAAGAGTAATTATGTATCCCTAAAAATAAGGTCGAAACTTTCTGGCTATAATCAAAAAGGCATAAGTTAGTTTTTCTAATTTGGTATACCTTATCTCTGCATCCTTCAGGACTCTACTTATATAGTAGATCGGCTTCTGAACTTTAGCTTATTCCTTAATCGGTATTGCTTTGATAGCTATGGAGGACACGGCGAGGTATAAGAATAACTCTTCTCTAGATTCTGGTTTGGGTAGAAGTAGAAGCGAATTGAGATAGTTCTTCAATTTCTCAAGAGCTTGTTGACACTTAAGAGTCCAATTAAAGTTCTTAGGCTATTTGAGTATTTGAAAAAAGAGCATGCAGCGCTCTGCTGACTTTGAAATGAAGCGACTCAAGACTGCTACTTTGCTTATGAGGTGTTAAACTTTTTTTATTATTTTTGGGGCGGTTATCTCTTGGATGATTTTGATCTTTTTCGGATTATCTTCAATGCCACGGCTCGATACCATGAATCCCAGGAGCTTTCCTGAGGTTACTCCAAAAGCGCATTTTATAGGGTTCAGCTTCATTTTGTACTTCTAAAGGATGCTGAAGGTCTCTTCAAGATCGACAATATGGTTTGGAGAAGATCAGCTTTTGACCAGCATATCGTCTATATAGACTTTCATGTTACGACCGATCTACTTTTTGAAGATCTTATTCACCAGACGTTGATAAGTTGCTCCTATATTTTAAGTCCAAAGGACATGATCCTATAATAATAAAGACCATGGTCAATAATAAAAATAGTCTTCTCCTTATTCTTTGATGCCATCCGAATTTGATAATAGCCAGAGAAGGCGTCTATAAAGGTGAGGAGTTTATGGTCCGAAGTTGCATCCACTAGTTGGTCAATCCTGGATAGGGGGTAGCTATCTTTTGGATATGCTTTGCTTAAGTCTATGAAGTCTATGCACATCCTCCACTTGCCATTTATTTTTTTAACAATAACATTTGCAATCCAATCCGAATAAAGTACTTTTCGAATGAATACTGCCTTGAGGAGCTTGTCGACCTCGTCCATTATAGTCTTCTGCCTTTTCAGTGCAAAACTATGCTTTTTTTGCTTTACTAATCGATGTTTAAGGCCCACATCCAGATTATGCTCCATTACTTCTGCACCAATCTCGAACATATCTATGGGCGCCTAGGTGAAAATATCAATATTTCTTTGCAAGAATGCGACAAGCTCCTTTCTAACTTCTCCTTTCAAACTAGAGCCAATCTTTATGGTATGTTCTTTATTCCCATTGTTTAAAGGAATCTTCATAAGATCATCGATGGGTTCTCCTCTTTCTTCAGATAGATCATTATGGGCATCGAGTCTATCAATTGGACAAGGGTCTACTTATCTTTCTCCTTATAGGGCAATATTGTAGCAGTGCCGAGCTAGTGCTTGATCTTCTCTAACCTCCCCAACTTCATGCCTTGTTGAAAACTTTATTTTCAGATAGTAAGTCAAAATCATAGTCTGGAGTGCATTCAAACCACGTCAGCAAAGAATCGTATTATAGGCAAAAGGGGCTTTGACTACTAAAAAATTGACTAGAGCTCTACTGCAGGCAATGCTATTATTTCTTCCACCGATACTGCATCACCTGTGAATTCTATTAATGGAGAATTCATCGGGCCCATCCTACTATCAGATATGGATATTTTAGAAAAAGCATTATAAAATAAGATATTAGCAGAGCTTTCATTATTAATTAAAATACAGCATACGTCATAATTACTAATATTTAAAGTAACTACAACCACATCATTATGTAGAAGTTGAACTCCTCAAGCATCTTCTTCAGTGAAAATAATGGGTTCTTTGATCCGCTGCTTCTTTGCTGGCCCTACTAACACACCGGCCTTCCCTCGTTGATATCCCCCAGTGATAGTATTAATGAATCTACGAGAAGATCGATCTTCTTGCAGCTCAGAAGGAGTGCGATTGGAGGAGTTCATCCGAAAAAAGTGTGACTGATCTCTGAAACTGTTATTCATTTTTAGTTAAAAAGCGAGGTTTGTATAACAATAATTCTACTTTACTATTCAAGATCATGCTGCCGGACTTCTATGTGCTGTTGAGAGGTTCTATGGTATGAACTTATTGCTGAGGGGATTGGTGAATTCCAATCAAAGGAAGGTCGGTGGCAAAGGACTTCGGTCAAGAACTTCGGCTGGGGTTATTTTTTTTCCAACAGATAAAAATAATATTCAAGAAGGTGACGAACAAAGATCACTCAGGAGAGGCTTTTCCTTCTATTTTTTAATTATATATTTTAGGATAAATTGTGTTTCTAGTTTCTAAATTAATGCGTATTTTTTTAAAAGATTCCTGAACCATAAAATCTAAAGTTTAGTCTTTATGCTATATAAACTATTTAATATGGTCCTCAAACAGGTTTTCGATAATTTTCTCTCCAGAAGTTCGATGTGATAACTACTGCTGTGTATATGGCACTTATATGACATTAAAATTTAATAATACTATTGATGGGACAAAAATAATAATGTTAAAATTTTTTTTTTCTATTTTTCTAATCATAATTTTCTTTCTTCTTTTCTGTTTATCTTTTGGTCTCTTTTCTTTCTTTATTCTTGTTGAGAGGAATTATTATTTGAGAACATGTGGGTTGGAATGAGAAAAGAAGATGGTGAACAATAAGAGGTATTGGGAGGAGGTGATGAGAGATGAGTGGAAGAGAAGAATGTAGCAAATTAAGGAGGATAGGGCCTTGGAGGAAAGAGGGTTTTTCTTCTTTCTTTTCTTTTTCTATTAAGGTTTGGGGGATGAGAAGAGAGATGAGAAATGAGAGATCTAGGAAGAGGGTGGGTTGAGAAAGTCCAGTGAGATGGACTTTCCTTCTTTCTCTTCTTTTTTCAGTGTGGTTTTGAGAGATGAGAGATCTATGGAGAGGACAGGTGGGGAAATTTCAATTAGATGAAGTGATGAGAGATAAAGAAGAAAGGGTTGGGGGGATGAGGAGGATGGGACCATGGAGGAAAGAGGCTTTTCTTCTTTCTTTTCTTTTTCCATAGAGATTTTTAAGGATGAGAAAAAGAGATAGGAAGATGAGAGATTTAGGAAAGAGGTGGATGGAGAGAGTTTAGTAAGATGGAGTAGTGAGAGATAAAGAAGAAAGAATTGGAGAGGAGGAGGATATATATGGCCATTGAGAAAAAGGAACTTTCCTTCTTTTTCTTCTTTTTTCATTAGAATTTTAGAAAATGCGAAGAAGAGAGATGGGGGATGAGAGATCTATAGAGAGAGTGGGTGGAGAAAGTTTAATGAGATAAAATGATGACAGATGAAAAAGAGATGGTGGAGGAGATAGGGATAGAGAAGGAGTGTCTCTTCTATTAGCTTGTGATGCTAATTTTTTAATTAGGGATGAAAAAAAATATAATAAAAATTAAAAAAAATAAAAAAAAAAAAAAAAATTTCATAATATTTATTTTATCTATATATTTTAAAATTTTAATATTATTTAAATTTTGGTTTCGTCGGCCATACAAAATTTATGCTATGTACATTAGGTTATTAGAAAAAAATTTAGATGCAAAAAAATCATCAAAAAACTATCTGTATCGTATTAAAATAATTTAGATAATATATGAATAAAATTTTAATTATTTTATACTTTAATGATCGTTTAGAAATTGAAAACTTAAAGCATAATTTATTTTATTTTTTATTTACTTTAGGGCGAGACGTTTTTTTTTTGACACGACGGTGCCGCCTTTCCGGGAAAGGTTGAATAGGTACGGCAATAATTGCTCATGGCAAACCGCGTCCGCATTCTCAGCTGGCGTCGGGAATTGTGCCACGTGATAAGAAGAAAAGTAGGTGCTTTTGTTTTCCGAGTTACCATTGCGATAATCATCAATTATTGAAAGCAGCGAGCTCCAGCATTTAAAAATCCGGCTCCATCAATCATTGTAAGCAGCAAGCCTCAACATTTGAAAATCCGGCTCCAGTCTCTTTCAGGGGGAAAAAAAAAATCCAATCTTCGAGAAATTATTTGTTAGATTTGGATCATTCAATAGAATATCGTTCTATCATTTGAAAAGATTTAAAAAATCTAAGAAAAACTAAAAGTTGGATTGGACATGAATAATTATGGTTAATTATATATTTTATTTATATTTATATTTTTAAATCAAATAATATTTTAAAATTTTAAATCGTATGATAATATTTTATTGGATAATTCAAAATCCATATGCTCGAACGGCTCTAATCAACGGTTTCTCCCAATCTACACCTTTTCACATACATAACCTTCTGCGCCTCCTCAGAGACCATTCCACCAGGAGCAAGAAAAGAAAGAAATGGACCCATCTCTCCTTCTACCTCCCATCCTCTTCCTCTCTTTCCTTTCCCTATTCTTTCTCCATAGAAAGAACAAATCACATATTGGCCCAGCCCCCAAGATCAGCTTCTTGGAAGCGATCAGAAATGGCCACCGCTTCATAGAGTGGACGGCAGAGTTGGTGCTCGCCAGCCCCACCAACACCATCATCCTTCCCTCCACCATAATCACCGGCAACCCCAACAACATCGAGCATGTCCTCAAGACCAACTTCGACAACTACCAGAAGGGCGACAACGTCAACGTCCTGGAGGACTTCCTCGGCCGCGGCATCTCCAACACCGACGGAGACCACTGGAAGCTCCAGCGCAAGATCGCCAGCCTCGAGTTCAAGACCAAGACCATCCGAACCTTCATCCTCGACAACGTCCACCGCGAAGCCGTCGATCGCCTCCTCCCCCTCCTCTCCGAGGCTGCCGTCGCCGGTGAGACCGTCGACCTCCAGGACCTCCTCGACCGCCTCGCCTTCGATAACATGTGCAAGTTCGCCTTCGACGTCGATCCCGCCCGTCTAAAGGGCGAGACCGAGGACACCGGCAGATTCGTCCGCGCCTTCGGGGCGGCCATGGATATCAGCGTCAAGAGATTCCAGCAGCCACGGCTCCTCTGGAAGCTCCGGCGGTCGCTTAACATCGGAGATGAGCGGCGACTGGGCGAGGAGCTGGCGACCGTGAACGAATTTGCGATGGGGGTCGTCAGGGAACGCAAGCGGAGGAAGACGGAGGAGATGGAGAGCAGCAGCGACCTCCTCTCGAGGTTCATCTCCAAAGGGGCCTTCTCCGACGAGTTCCTCCGCGATATAATCATAAACTTCGTGCTGGCCGGGCGTGACACCACGTCGAGCGCCATGGCGTGGTTCCTCTGGCTGGCCGCCACCCGACCGGGGTTCCAGCAGAAAATCTTGGAGGAGATCAGCTCAGTCCGGTCGAGGCATCACAACCCCGGAGGGGCGTTGACGCTGGACGAGCTTAGGGAGATGAACTACCTCCACGCGGCGGTATCGGAGGGCTTGAGGCTTTATTCGCCGGTGCCGCTCCAGCCACGGCAGTGTTTGGCGGACGACGTGCTGCCGGACGGGACGGCGGTGAAGAAAGGGATGTCGGTGACGTATAACACGTACGCGATGGGGAGGATGGAGGGGATATGGGGGGAGGACTGTAAGGAGTTTAAGCCGGAGAGGTGGCTGGATGGCGATGGGGTGTTCCAGCCCGAGAGCCCGTTCCGGTTCCCGGTGTTCCACGCCGGGCCGAGGACGTGTTTGGGAAAGGAGATGGCGTACACCCAAATGAAGGCGGTGGTGGCGAGCGTCATGGAAAGGTTCGAGATCGAGGTGGTGGGAGAGAAGGAGAAGGAGATTGAGTTCACCACCAGCTTGAGGATGAGGGGTGGGCTGCCGGTGCGAGTGAAAGAGAGGGACGGGAAACGCCGGTAGGGCGACAGGTTTTGATTAAAGGAAAGAAAAATCTCGTGTAACGATCTGAACCGTACCTGTTGTCTTGCTGTGGTGGAGGTAGTCCAGGTGAGATTATGATCGATATTCAGATAGGTAACTATTGCAGGCTTCTGTGCGGTGTTCTCAATTCCCATGTAATCCATGTTTGTGCCCGGCCTTCGTCGCTGCGCTTGGCACTATATATTTGTAGTTTTGTATGTTGACACTTATCTCGCATCAAATAGAACTTTATTCCCCAAATGTTAGAACTTTATTCCTGTTTGATATCGGACTCGTTTGGTTTGGAAAAAAAACTTTTCTTCCCGACCAGAAAAAATTATATTTTAAAAATAAAATTTTAATATATTTAATTAATTATAAAAAATAATTTATAAAAAAATAGCTCATATTTAGTTTATGATTCATTTTTTTAGAAAAATTATGTATTATATCCTACCATTGCTCCTAAATTTTATATACATAATAATATTATATTTATATTAATATAAATATAATATTAATATATCATAATATAATATTAGATTATAATAATTTATCATATTAATATCATACTAATATATATTATATTATATTAATATGATAAATTTATTAATTCTTAATAAATATAATATTATATTAATATAAATATTATAATATTAGTATTAATATTAGCATAATAATAATAATATTATATTATATTATTACTATTCAGTATTTTATCCTAATAATTTATGATATTTTATAAAATCTTAATCATAAATTTTAAAAAAATATTTTAGAAAAAAAAATATCATCATTTTTTTATTTTATAAAAAATGCTAAAATCCAACTCCTTCATAAATTTTTACTTTTTATGAAATATATAAAATAATTTTTCATAAAATTTTTACTTTTTATAAAATATGAAAAATAATTTTTCATAAAAAAAAAATGCTTTCTAGGACTGTTTCTTATCTCCTCTACTTTCTATGAACCAAATGAGTCCATCATGGTACTTTAGTCCTGATTATTTCTCATTCTTATAAAAAGGTGGAGAGCCATAGGCCGGTAGCAACCACTTCAAAAAGAAAATATATAAAAAAATATTATCAATAAAGTGAAAAAAATTTAAAAATTAAATTAGATGGTTGTTGTAAATATTTTTATAATAATTATAATTATTAAAAATTTTTCTATAATAGAAAAAAATATTACTAAATTTTGAAATTCATTGCTGTAAAATTATTCTCAGCGGTCAAAATCTATAAAATTATTTCCAGCAATCTTAACCATTGCTAAAAGTGGAACTTTTTCTCACGGTTGTCTAAAGCGTTGGGATTTAAAGAACGATGGTACATCATTCAGCGGCATAGCAACAGTCAGAAAATTTATTGAAAAAATTCTCTATTTTTTTCAGCAATTCTAATGGCTGTTAATTATGTTATTTCTTATCGTGAACGTTGGATATATAAATGCATACACTATGGATGCCAATTTGCATTTGTTGTGTGATTTTTTTTTCCTCCGTTTAGGGCTGTTCTTTGATGGAGGAATATCATCGGTAAAGATGGTCAATTTTTTTAATGATCATCTAGAGTTTCTCAAGCTTATGCACATGGGTCGTTGTACCGGAGAGCAAGAGCTATGTACATTGGGTTACAAAAGGATAAGAGTCGAGAAAAAAAAAAATGTACATTAGGTTACAAAAGGACAAGAGTTAAAGAGAAATTTTTTTTTTTTCATGGATGTTGGTGCAGAATTTGATTGACACCGAATCGAGTTAGAGTCGAAAAAGATGAGATCGCCGTCGGTGACCTGCAAAATAAAGTTTCATTCGGAGTCGGTGTTGGTGGCTTCAGTAGAACCCTCCGACAGTCAAGTTAGCTCTGGCCAACAGAAATAGAGTGCTCAATATGGAGTTCAGTAGAATTTTGGGAAGAAGAAGAAAGCCTAGAGAAAACGTATTTGGAGGGTCCCTTTTTATAGACGGAGCTTATTGTAACTGTCTTGATTAATGACTGTCGTAACAGTCCTGATAAATGCCGATCATGATTGACTTGATAAATGCCGATCGTGTTTCTTGATAAATGACAATCATAATTATCATGATAATTATAACCGTTTAGTAGTGGGATCGTCTGTAGGAATCCGTCTGAAGGAACGGTCCGTAAGGAGTTTGGCTTCCATAAAAGCTCGACTGGAGGAGGAGTTCGGAAGGAGTTCGGCTCTCGTAGAAGTCCAAAAGAAGTTTGGCTTTCGTAGAAGCTCGGCTGCTGGAGGAGTCTGAAAGAAATTTGGCTTCCATAGAAACTCGACTGCTGGAGGAGTTCGGAAGGAGTTTGGCTTTCATAGAAGCTTGGCTGCTGGAGGAGTTCGAAAGAAGTTCGGCTGTTGAGAAGTTCGGTCGGCTGAAGAGGTTCAACTGGGGCTCGGTCATTGAGAAGTTTGGCTAGGTTTGTCCGCTGAGTAGTTCGGCCATTGAATAAATTCGACTGCTAGAAAGAGAATTTTTGATTGAAGCTTTTTCATGATTACCAACTGCATTAGGCTAAGCTTCAGACTCAACTTCGGTGGGAGCGGAATTTATCTCCAATAATAGTCCCCCAACTCTCGAGTTCGAGACTCGAAGGGAGTACAAAAAGATGACTATCGAAGTCCTCTTCACGGCTCTGCACCTTATCTCCAGTAGAGGTTGAAAGTGTAGTTGAAGCTCGGTAGAGATCTTATCTCCTATTATTGTCGAGCACAATAGGGCCATCTTCGGAGCCTTCATCCCATCTAAAATGATCGAGGTCTTCAACTTTGCTCATGTTAGGACGAGGTTCTCCTCCTGTTTCTAACGGATATCTCCTGCAGCCGAGGTTGATGCAGACACTCGGAAGAGATCTTGTCTCCTACAGTCGAGGTTAGCCCGAACCCTCGGAGGAGATCTTATCTCCTACAGCCGAGGTTATTGCGGACGCTCGATGGAGATCTTATCTCCTGCAGCTGAGGTTGGTCCGGATCCTCAGGGGAGATCTTATCTCCTACAGTCGAGGTTGTCGTAGACTTTGAGGCCCGGTCTTCGACTTTGCTCACATTAGGACGAGGTTCTCCTCCTATTCTTAACAGACTGTGGGGGCATATAAGGATCATTGTTCGGGCCTCTCCCCCATCCTCGTCTAAAATGAACGAAGCCTTCGACTTTGCTCATGTTAGGATGAGGTTCTCCTCCTATTCCTAACGGACTGTGGGGGACATAAGGATCGTTGTCTGGACCTCTCCTTCCATCTCATCCTAAATGAATGAGGCCTTCGACTTTACTCGTATTAGGATGAGGTTCTTCTCCTATTTCTAATGGATTATGGGGGCACATAAGGGCCGTTGACAGAGCCTCTCCCCCCATCTCGTTCTAAATGAACGAGGCCTTCGAAGCTCGGAAGAGATCTTATCTCTAGCCGAGGTTGAAGCTCGGGCGCTCGGAAGAGATCTTATCTCTAACTTGAGGTTAGCTCGAGAGAGATCTTATCTCTATCGAGGTTGGTTGAGAGAGATCTTATCTCTAGCCGAGGTTGACTCGATCGCTCGAAAGAGATCTTATCTCTAGCCGAGGTTGGCACGGTCGCTCGGAAGAGATCTTATCTCTAGCCGAGATTGAAGCTCGATCGCTCGGGAGAGATCTTATCTCTAGTCGAGGTTGGTGCGGTCGCTCGGAAGAGATCTTATCTCTAGCCGAGGTTAAAGCTCGGACGCTCGGAAGAGATCTTATCTCTAGCCGAGGTTGGCGCAGTCGCTCGAGAGAGATCTTATCTCTAGCCGAGGTTGAAGGACTTTGATCGGCTTATGTTAGGATGAGGTTCTCCCTCTGTTCCTAACACGGCCACTATTGACTATTTTTTTTCTATCATCACATAGTTTTGCATAGTTTTTTGCATAGTTTTAACATAATTTTTTCTGTTATCACATAGTTTTTGCATAATTTTTTACATAGTTTTTTTTTTCTGTCATTCCATAATTTTTGCATAGTTTTTACATAGTTTTTTCTATCATCACATAATTTGGAGCTCGAGCTCCTCTTGGCTTTGACGTTGGAGATGATGGATCACCGAAGTACCAAGCTCCTTCCAGATGTGGCATCGATGATACAGAAGGTGACCGACCTTTCTGTTGTTCCTCCATCATTGGTGGTTCTGGCTATGGCAGCATCCTCGGTCGATCTGCTTCAGACTGGCATCCGAAGAACCGACCCAGCTGACCTCTCCTGATGAGTTCCTCGATTTCATCTTGGAGCTGAACATATTCTTTAGTGTCGTGGCCGTGGTCGTGATGATAGAGGCAGTACTTACTTCGATTGTGCTTGTTTGGGGAAGATCGTAATTCTTCTAATCTTGACAGCTGGTTCCTAATTTCTGTCAGAACTTGAGCCTTAGAAGTACTAAGGGGGGCGTAGTTGTGGAACCTTCCAGGAGGAGGACTTCTTCGCACCCTTTTATTGGGACTTTCTTGATGACGAGCTCGAGGAGTTCGGGCTCGCTTGCACCCAGGGGGAGTCCGTGAGTGCGGTTGAGCTTCACTCGGCCCACCATCATGGTGAATTTATTAGACTCGTCCATCCACCGCTCTTCTGCGACTTCTACATCCTTCAATATGAAGGCTTCTTCTGCACGGGCATATCTTTCGGCCCGAGCTAGCAGATCGGTAAAGTTTCTTGGATACTTCTTCTTCAGGAAGAACAGCAAGTCATTCTTCTGAAGGCCGACCTTGAGAGCGGCCATAGTGACTGACTGGTCCAGGTTTCGGACCTCCAATGCCGTGGCATTAAACCAGATGACATAAGCTTGGATAGATTCCCCATGCTTCTACTTGACATTCATCAGGGAATCAAAATCTTGATGCGAATGTCGGCTACTGATGAAGTGAGCTATGAACTGATGGCTCATCTGATCAAAAGAGAAGATCGTACCTGGCTTTCAATATCGAGTACCAGTTTCTTGCTGCCCCCCTCAAGGTAGATGGAAAAGCTCAGCATAATATGGCATCTGATGCATCGTGAAGCAGCATCATGATTCAAAAGGCCTCTAGATGATCAATCGGATCAGAAGTTCCATCGTAGCTTTCAAGTTGAGGGAGCTTGAAGTTCGGCAGTGGAATGGGCTCTTGCATAATTTGAAAGGGATTGAAAGGAGGATCGGTGCGGACGTCATCATGGTGAGCTGGGGCGACGTGGTTCGAGCTCCTCAATCCGCCGGTCCAACTTTCGCAGTTTGTGATTGAGGATGTCGTCTCAGTCGTAGACTCTGGAGGGCTTCCAGCTATAGATGGAGAAGGTCTCCTCTGAAGGAGAACCATGATCCAAACTTAGATCCTCTGCTCTCTATTTTTTCTTCCTAATGGCGACGGACATGCTAGCCCAAATGCTCTTCCTTGGGACTGATTTTCAATAACCCAATAGTGGGTTTCTTCGTGAAGTCATCGTTGGAGGCTGCCGCAAGGCCTGTACCATCTCGGTGAGGCCCTGAATCTGCTGCATCAGTAGGTTAAATTGCTTCGGATCCATCATTACTGTAGGTGGGGCTTGAGTTACCAAAGCTGGAGCGAGAATTAATATATCTGGATGAAATCTGACTGTAGAGACCATTGATCACCAGGTCGAAGCTTTTCTGGGAGGCATTTTTTTTGGGAAGAACTCTAGATCGCTACTAAGCACTCCTTTAAGATCAAGAAAATCTCAAAAATAGAGGACCCTTCCTCTAGCACTAATTTTATTGGTACAGAATTTGGTTGACGCCGGATCGAGCTGGAGTCGAGGAAAGATAAGGTCACCGTCGATGACCTACAAAATAAAGTTCCATCCGGAGTTGGTGTTGGTGACTCTGATAGGATCCTCCGACGGTCAAGTTAGCTCTGATCAATAAAAATGGAGTGCTCAGTGTGGAGTTTGGCAGAGTTTTGAAAAGAAAAAAAAAGCCTAGAGAAAACATATCTAGAGGATCCCTTTTTATAGGCGGAGCTTGTTGTAACTATCTTTGATTAATGACTGTCGTAACCATCCTGATAAGATGCCGAATCGTGATTGACTTGATAAATGTCGATCGTATTATCTTGATAAATAACAATCATAATTATCATGATAATTATAATCATTCAGTAGTGGGATTGTCTGTAGGAATCTATCTGAAGGAACAGTCCATAAGGAGTTTCGGCTTCCATAAAAGTCCGACTGAAGGAGGAGTTCGAAAGGAGTTTGGCTCCCATAAAAGTCTGACTGTTGGAGGAGTCCGAAAGGAAGTTCGGCTTCCCATAGAAGTTTGGCTGCTGGAGGAGTCCGGAAAGAAGTTTGGCTATTGGAGGAGTTCGGAAGGAGTTCGGCTTCCATAGAAGCTCGACTGCTGAAGGAGTTTGGAAGGGAATCGACTTTCATAGAAGCTCGACTACTAGAGGAGTTCGAAAGAAATTTAGCTGTTAAGAAGTTCGACCGACTGAAGAGGTTCGGTTGGGGCTCGGCCGTTGAGAAGTTCGGCTAGATTTGTTCACTGAGTAGTTCAGCCACTGAATAAATTTGGCTGCTAGAGAGAGAATTTTCGATTGAAGCTCTTTTATGATTACCAGCTGCATTAGGCTAAGCTTCAGACTCGACTTCGATAAAAGTGGGATTTAATTCCAATAATAGTTTCTCCACTCTCGAGTTCGAGACTCGAAGGAAAGAAGTACAAAAAGGCAACTGCCGAAGTCCTCTTCATGGCTCTGCACCTTATCTCCAACCGAGATTGAAAGTGTAGTTGAAGCTCAGCAGAGATCTTATCTGCTGTTGTTATCGAGCATAATGGAGCCATCTTCGGGCCTTCATCCCATCTAAAATGATTGAGGCCTTCGACTTTGCTCACATTAGGACGAGGTTCTCCTTCTATTCCTAACTGATATCTCCTACAGTCGAGGTTGATGCGGACGCTTGGAAGAGATCTTGTCTCCTGTAGCCGAGGTTGGCCCGGACCCTCGGGGGAGATCTTATCTTCTATAGCCGAGGTTGTTGTGGGTGCTCGGGGGAGATCTTATCTCCTGCAACCGAGGTTGGCCCGGACCCTCAGGGGAGATCTTATCTCCTGCAGCCGAGGTTGTTGTAGACTTTGAGGCCCAGTCTTTGACTTTGCTCACATTAGGATGAGGTTCTCCTTCTATTTCTAACGGGTTGTGGGGGCACATAAGAGCCATTGTCTGGACCTCTCTTCCTATCCTTGTCTAAATGAATGAGGCCTTCGACTTTGCTCACATTAGGATAAGGTTCTCCTCCTGTTCCTAACGGACTATGGGGGCACATAAGGGCCATTGTCTGGGCCTTTCCTCCCATCTCATCCTAAATGAATAAGGTCTTCGACTTTGCTCGCATTGAGATAAGGTTCTCCTCTTATTTCTAATAGGCTGTGGGGTCATATAAAGGCCGTTGATAGGGCCTCTTCCTCCATCTCGTCCTAAATGAACGAGGCCTTTGAAGCGTGGGAGAGATCTTATCTCGAGCCGAGGTTGAAGCTCGGGCGCTCGGAAGAGATCTTATCTCTAACCGAGGTTGATGCGGTCGCTCGGAAGAGATCTTATCTCTAGCCGAGGTTGAAGCTCGGGCGCTCGGAAGAGATCTTATCTCTAGCCGAGGTTGAAGCTCGGGCGCTCGGAAGAGATCTTATCTCTAGCCGAGATTGACTCGATCGCTCGAGAGAGATCTTATCTCTAACCGAGGTTGGCACGGATCGCTCAAGAGAGATCTTATCTCTAGCCGAGGTTGAAGCTTGGGTGCTCGAGAGAGATCTTATCTCTAGCTAAGGTTGGTGCGGATGCTCAAAAGAGATCTTATCTCTAGTCGAGGTTAAAGCTCGGATGCTTGGAAGAGATCTTATATCTAGCCGAGGTTGGCACGGTAGCTCGGAAGAGATCTTATCTCTAGCCGAGATTGAAAGACTTTGACCGGCTCATATTAGGATGAGGTTCTCCTCCTGTTCCTAACACGGTCACTATTGACTGCTTCTTTTCTATCATCATATAATTTTTGCGTAGTTTTTTGCATAGTTTTTACATAATTTTTTCTGTCATCACATAATTTTTGCATAGTTTTTTACAAAGTTTTTACATAGTTTTTTCTGACATCACATAATTTGGCTCGAGCTCCTCTTGGCTTTGACGCTGGAGATGATGGATCATCGAAGTACCAAGCTCCTCCCTGACGTGACGTTGATGATATGGGAGGCAATCGACCTTTCTGTTGTTCCTCCATCATTGGTGGTTCTGGCTATGGCAGCGCCCTCGATCGATCTGCTTCAAACTGGCATCCGAGAAATCGATCCAGTTGATCTCTCCCGATGAGCTTCTCGATTTCATCTCAGAGCTGAACACATTCTTCATTATCATGATCATGGTCGCGATGATAGAGGTAGTACTAGCTTCGATCGTACTTGTTGGGGATAAATCTCGCTCCCGCCGAAGTCTAGCCCGATGCTCGGCCCAATGCAACCAGTAGCCGCAGAAGAGCTTTAGCGCCAGGCGCCAGGCCGAGCCCCTACCACGGCCGAACTGCCTAGAGGCCGAACTCCCCTGCGCCAAGGTCCGGGCCGAACTACCTAGCTGCCGAACTCCCCAGCGCCAGGCTCCGGGCCGAACTCCCACCGCCAGCCGAACTTCCTGACGGCCGAGCTCCTTGGACTCCAAGCGGCAGGACTTCTTCGGGAGACGGACTCCTCCCAGACGCCCGTTCGGCCACCCGAGCTCCTCCCGGGTTTTCCTTTCGGACCGACTCCAGGCGAGCCCAGGCGGCCGAACCCCTTCGGACCGACTCCAGGCGGTCGAACTCCTCGGCAATCGTCCCTCGACCGAACTCTACAGATGGCCGACCCTTCAGCCAGCCGAGCTCCTCCCGGGTTTCCCCTTCGGTCGAACTCTGTTACAAGTCCGAACTCCTCTGGACGAACTGTCGCCTGCAATAAGACCGGACGGCGCCTTCCTCTCCGTACCGGACTCCATGCGGCCCACGACTCGCCAGTATGGCTCCCACGATCCATCGGACGATGCCTTCCTCTCCGTACCGGACTCCATGCGGCCCACGACTGCCAGTATGGCTCCCACGATCCACCGGACGACGCCTTCCTCTCCGTACCGAACTCCATGCTGCCACGACTTGCCAGTATGGCTCCCACGATCCGCCGGACGATGCCTTCCTCTCCGTACCAGACTCCATGTGGCCCACGACTCGCCAGTATGGCTCCCACGATCCACCGGACGATGCCTTCCTCTCCGTACCGGACTCCATGCGGCCCACGACGGGCCAGTATGGCTCCCACGATCCATCGGACGATGCCGTCCTCTCCGTACCAAACTCCATGCTGCCCGACGACTCTCTGCCAGACGGCATGGCCATCACCATCAACTAAGCTCCGCTATAAAGGGACCCCTCCAGATACGCCAAGGCTAAACTCTCTGATCTCTAAGCTCTTCTCCTCTTCTCTAAGCTCCGGAACTCATTCCGAGCACTCCATTACTGTTGGCCAGAGCTGACTTGAGCGTCAGAGGGTCCTGCCGGAGCCACCCCCACCGGCTCCGGACGGGACTTTGTTTTGCAGGTCCCCAGCGGCGACCTCGGTGGCCTCGACTCCAGCGACCTCCGGCGACGACCAGTTTCTGCACCAACAGATTGGCGCTAGAAGGAGGGCCCGAACCTCCGAGGTTTCCCTGTTCTTAAAGGAGTGCTCGGCGACGATTTCCTTCCCCTGCTCCGGATCTCTCTTCTCCCTCTTCAGGATTTCTTTACTGGAAAGAAAAATGCCCCCCAGAAGAGCCTCGACCCGGAGGTCGGCAGCCTCCACGGCCCGATCCCGTTTGGGTCCGTCCGCTCCCACTCCGGCCCCGACAACACGGGCCCGCTCCGTACTCGCGGTAGATGCGGAGCAGTTCGACCTGCTTGCCCAGCAGGTCCGCGATCTTACGGAGGCGGTGCAGGCAGTGCAGGCCACGCATTCGCGGGGTCCGGCACCCGCTCAACCAGCGCGGGGTTCCCCAGAGCCCTGGAACCCAGTCCAAGAGCGACCGATGTGGGCTACCCGACCTCCGGTCCTCGGGAGAGAAGGGCAACCGGCAAAGAGCCCCAGCTCGGACCGTGGCTCGACCTAGGGAGAGGCTTCACACCTATTCTGCGAGAAGACCTTGGGGATTAAGGATCGCGAAGATTTCCTGGATCAAAGGCTCTTGGAAATGGGCCGACGCATAGAAGAACTTCGTCATACTCCTTCCTCCCGCGGTAATGATATTTGCACTGACCCTCCTTTCTCACAGAAAATTATGCAGGAACAGGTACCGCCGAACTTTAAGCTCCCGCATTTTGAAAGCTACGATGGGACCACCGATCCGATCGACCATTTGGAGGCCTTCAGGACGATGATGTTGCTCCATGGCGCGCCTGACGCCATTTTGTGTCGGGCTTTCCCCTCTACTCTCAAGGGAGCGGCCAGGAATTGGTACTCGGCGCTTAAGCCGGGCACCATCCTATCGTTTGACCAAATGAGTCAATAATTCGTGGCCCACTTCGTCAGCAGCAGACGGCCGCGCAGAGGCTCGGATTCCTTGTTGGCCATCAGGCAAAAAGAGGGGGAACCCATCCGGGCTTACATCACCCGGTTCAACACTGCCGCGCTGGAAGTCCAGAACCTGGACCAATCAGTCGCTATGGCCGCCCTCAAGGGCGGCCTTCAGAAGAACGACCTGTTGTTCTCCCTGGAAAAGAAATATCCAAGGGATTTCGCTGACATGCTAGCTCGGGCCGAAAGCTATGCCCGGGCAGAGGAGGCTTTTGAGGCCAAGGATAATGAAGCTCGCGACAAGCGACGAATAGGCAGAGCGGGAAGGCCCGCCGAAGAGAGAAAGCGCACCGAAGCTTGGCCGCGCTCCCGGACTCCCCCTGGTCGCGGGCGAGCCCGAACTCCACCTCGGGCTCGGGGGCGGGAAACCCCCGACGGAAGGGCACGCCGAAGTTCCCCTCGGCGCCGAAGTCCCCCTCGACGCCGAAGTTCCCCTCGGCGTCGAGGTTCTCCCCCGCGACGAGGTTCCTCTCGCGCCGAGGTTCTCCCCCCGATGGCGTTTTCGCAGCTACGCCCCCTCGACGCCCCGAAGGCTCAAGTGCTACTGGAGATCAAGGAACGACTTCCGGAGCGGAGAGAATGCGTTCCCATCCAGAAAATGCAACCCCAACAAGTTCTGCCTTTACCACCGTGACCACGATCACGATACGAGAAGTGCATCAGCTCCAGGACGAAATCGAGGAGCTTATCCGGCGGGGCAGGCTTGGCCGATTCCTGCAAAGACAACCTAAAGAGCGGAAAGATCGGACGAGAATGTTGCCGCCAAATGGGGGGGATCGGCAGGAGGATCGGCCGCCTCTTGGCGTCATTAACACCGTCTCAGGAGGACCGCAGCGGGGAAAGGCCCGACGGATCCGAGGGACCGGCGAAGAAGCAGAGGACTCGGAGCCCGTGACCTTCACCGAGGCAGACGCTCAGGGGATCCAATTTCCACATAACGACGCGATTGTAATCTCTTTGAACGTCGCAGATTATGATGTACGCCGCATTTTGGTGGATAATGGAAGTTCGGCGGACATATTGTTTTACGATGCCTTCTTAAAAATGTCCCTACCTGACGCTCGCTTTAGGGCCTGTAAATTCCCCCCTGGTAGGATTTGCCCGCCACACCGTTCCGGTCGAAGGCATGGTGACTTGGCGTGATGGCGGGCCAACCCCAAAATTGGCCAAGGCGCGGGTCGACTTTCTGGTCGTGAGACCCCGTCCGCCTATAATGAATCCTTGGGCGACCCGGCCTAAATGCACTATGGGCGGTAGTGTCAACCTACTATTAAAGATGAAATTCCCGATGAGCCACGGAGTCGGCGAGTCAGAGGAGACCAGGCCCTGGCAAAGTACTGCTCTCAGTCGCCCTGCGCGGGGGAGACCGGCCCGACCCTTATCTTGTTGATGGACTGGACGTCCGCGACGACCTCACTGAAGAACGTGGCGAACCTGCGGAAGACCTCGTCCCTGTGCCCTTGCACGACGGAGCCTGGGGCATGAGGTGCAGATCGGCCAACTTGGGGCCAAGGTTAGGGGACAGCTCTCACTTTCCTAGAAGAATGCGGACGTCTTCCTGGCCCCAGCGGAATGTACCGGGGATCGACGCCGATGTTATAGAACATCGGCTGGCCATTGACCAAGCCGACCACAAGAGAAAAAGTTACGCCACCAAGCCCAGAGAGACAGAAGGCGGTCGCCGAAGAAGTGGATAAGCTTCTCGAAGCCGGATCATCCGGGAGGTCAACTATCCGACCTGGGTCTCGAACGTGGTCCTCGTCAAAAAGGCAAACAACAAATGGAGGATGTGCGTCGAATCAAGAAGCTAACAAAGTCTGCCCAAAGGACAGCTACCCCCTGCCGAGGATATCAGTGGTGGATGCAACCTCGGGCCAGAGCTCCTCACTTTTATGGACGCATTTTCTGGTTATAAGCCAGATATGCATGGCGCCCGAGGATGAAGAAAAGACCACCTTTTACTGACGAGGTCTCCTATTGTTACGGGTCATGCTTCGGACTCAAGAATGAAGGAGCCACTACACGCTTGGTCAATAAGGTCTTCAAGGGACAGATCAGCCGCAACATGGAGTGTCGGACGACATGCTATCAAAAGCCGAGCCTCGACATACCACTCGCCGACCTTGAAGAAACTTTCGGTGCGCTCAGGAGGCCAAGATGAAGTTGACCGACCAAATGCGCCTTCGGCGTGACCTCCGGAAAAT
The DNA here is from genome assembly GCA_006176705.1 of Cocos nucifera. Classification (NCBI taxonomy): domain Eukaryota; kingdom Viridiplantae; phylum Streptophyta; class Magnoliopsida; order Arecales; family Arecaceae; genus Cocos; species Cocos nucifera. The sequence continues at coordinate 1,369,152 of QRFJ01000237.1, read as the reverse complement.
TCTAGGATTCATGGTGTCGAGACGTGGAATCGAGGCAAATCCCGAGAAAATCGAGCATTCAGGAGATGACTGCCCCGAAAATAATTAAGGAAGTTCAGCGCCTGGCCGGAAGGTGGCGTCCTGAACCGCTTTGTCTCGAGATCGGCTGAGCAGTGCTGTCCTTCTTCCAGGTCCTCAGGCGACCGAAAGATTTTTGCTGGACAGCAGGAGTGCAAAACAGCATTCGAGAGAGCTCAAAGAACTACTCGGCGCGCCCCGCTGCTGGCAAAGCCCGAACCTGGAGAAGGGCTGCTCCTGGTACCTAGCTGTCTCTCCAATGGCCCTGGCGGCTGTTCCTGGTCAGGGAAGATGGCAAAGGCGCAACAACCAGTCTACTACGTGAGGCAGCCCTGAGGGACGCGGAGACCAGGTACTCCAAGTTTAGGAAATTAATTTACTGTCTTCTAATTGCTTGCCAGGAGGCTCCGACCTTACTTTCAGGAGCATACCATAACGGTCCTCACGAACCAACCAATAAGAGCCGCCTCCACCGAGCAGACGCTTCACGAAGAATCGCCAAATGGGCGATCGAGCTCATGGAGTTCGACATCAATTACCGGCCCAGACCATCGATCAAGGCTCAGATACTGACGAAACTTTGTGCTGGAATGCACCATACCAGTTGAAGCCGAACTTGAATCAAGCGCAGACTATCATCGGAGGGAGACCAAGCCCCAACGAAGCCGAGCTGTGGCGGTCGAGCTTCCTGAAGAAAGGGCACCTTCTTGAAGGCGCCTGGGTTTTGCACGTGGGGATGGCTCATCCAACTCCGACGGGGCCGGCCAGGGCTGGTCCTGGTTAGCCCCGAGGGGATCGTCGTCGAGTACGCACTGCGCTTCGAGTTTTCACACAACACAATGGGGCCGAGTATGAAGCACTGATAGCGGGCTGCAGATAGCCAGGGAATTGAAGGTGGGGTCTCAAGTCTATAGCGATTCCCAGTTGGGTCGGTCAGGTCGGCGGCAGCTACGAGGCACGAGAGAAAGCATGGTGATGTACCTCGGAAAGGTGAAGAACTTGGTACCAGGCTTCGACAGCTTCGACATTCGGCACATGCCCAAGGATCGAGAATACAAGGGCCGACCTTCTCTCCAAGTTGGCCACTTCTGCCCGCCGAACTACCAAAACAAGTGTTTCTAAAAACTCTGAAGTGCCGACCACTGAAGAAACTCAGACCATCCTGCGGACGGACTTCGAGCCCAGCTGGATCGACCCGCTGATCGCCTACCTCAAAGAAGGGGTCCTCCCTTACGACCAGAAAGAAGCTCGGAAAGCTCAGGAGTCAAGCCTCCCACTACGTCTTGTACGAGGGCAGGTATATTAAAAGGTCGTACTCCCTCCCGTTGCTGAGGTGCCTCCGACCCTCTGAGGCCTACATCACGCTACGGGATGTCCACGAAGGACTCTACGAGAGTCACGCAGAGCCAGATCCCTATCGCAAAGACTACTTCGGCAAGGGTACTACTGGCCAACCCTACTTCGTGATTCCACGGAAACGTGAAGAAATGTGACCGCTGCCAGAAGAACGCCAGCGTGCAAGGCAGCGGCGTCCGAACTCACTCCGCTCACTGCACCCTGGCCCCTCGCGCAGTGGGGATGGACATCCTCGGCCCCTTGCCAACGCGTCCGGACAATGAAAGTTTCCTCCTGGTCGCGATTGACTACTTTACCAAGTGGGTCGAGGCGGAACCACTAGCGAAGATCACCGAGGCCAAGGTGCAGGACTTTTCGTCTGGAAGACGCTGATCTGCCGGTTCGGTCTGCCCCGAGCCTCATAACCGATAATGGGTGATAGTTCGTTGGAGCACGGTTTGCCGAGTTCTGCGAAGGACTAAACGTCTCCCACCACTTCACATCGGTGGCTCATCCGCAAGCCAATGGGGAAGCCGAGTGGGACCAATCGGACCCTCTGGGCAAGGCCTCAAAACAAGGCTCGACAGGCAAAAGGGGCCTGGGCGGACGAACTCTACCACATCCTCTGGGCACCGAACTACGCAGAGGGACCGACGGCGAGAACCCTTCGCCTTGGCCTTCGACACCGAGGCAGTCATCCCCGATCGAGCTCAAACTTCCGTCTGCTCGAATCGTGGGCTTCAACGAGCAACTCAACCCCCAGGACCTCAGAGCCAACCTCGACCTTCTAGAAGAAAAAGGGAGCAGCCCGCATCCGGATGGCTCCCTACCGACGGAAGTGCTCAGTATTACACATTCCAGAGTCAAAAGCAAGGCGTTCAGAGTTGGAGACTTGGTGCTTCGACGAGCAGCCGTCTCTCAGCCCAGAGTCAAGAAAGCTCGTCCCAAATTGGAAGGGTCCGTACGAAGTGGTAGAGGTCATCCACCTGGAACCTATCACCTAAAGGTGCTCGGAGGACTAGCGCTTTCCCGACCTTGGAACTCAGAAACCTGAGAATTACTACCAAGTAGTTTCCCTCAATAAAACCCGTTGCTCGACACTATCGTTTCAGGATCGCTGGGAAAAAAGCGAGCGGAAATGTCCCGTTAGGAATAGGAGGAGAGCCTCGTCCTGACATGAGCGAAGTCGAAGGCCCCATTCACGAAGGACGGGATGGAGGGAGAAGCTCGGACGATGGTCCGGATGTGCCCCCACAGCCGTTAGAAATAGGAGGAGAACCTATACTTAGCGTGAGCAAAGCGAAGCCCCGTTCACGGAAGGACGGGATGGGGGAGAAGCTCGGACGACGGTCCGGATGTGCCCCCACAGCCCGTTAGGAACAGGAGGAGAACCTCATCCTAGCGTAGCAAAAGTCGAAGGGCCCGTTCACGAAGACGGGATGGGGGGAGAAGCTCGGACGATGGTCCGGATGTGCCCCCACAGTCCGTTAAGGACAGGAGGGAGAACACTCATCCTAGCGTGAGCAAAGTCGAAGGCCCCATTTCACGAGACGGGGATGGGGGAGAAGCTTCGACGATGGTCCGAATGTGCCCCCACAGGCCGTTAGGAAACGGAGGAGAACCTCATCCTAGCGTGAGCAAAGTCGAGGCCCCGTTCACAAAGGATGGATGAGGGGAGAAGCTCGGACGACGGTCCGAATGTGCCCCTATAAGCCCATTAGGAATAGGAGGAGAACTCGTCCTAACGTGAGCAAAGCAGAAGGCCCCGTTCATGAAGGACGGGATGGGGGAGAAGCTCGGACGATTGGTCGAATGTACCCCACAGCCCGTTTAGGAAAGGAGGAGAACCTCGTTCTAACGTGAGCAAGGTCCAAGCCGAGCCCCAGAGTCTACGGCAAGCTTTCGCTGCAGAAGACGAGGTCTCCTTCGGACCTCAGCTTCAACTTCGGTGTCAGCATCATGCGGGAGACAGAGATCTCCTCAAAGCGATCGTAAACCTTGACTGCAAGAGAGGAAGTCTCCCCCGAATCGACTTCGGTTGATGAAGGCAATGTCAACTCCGACCTCGACCGCAGGGGGCGAGATTTACTTCGGCTTCAACATCAGCTTCATCGACTTTAGCTGGAAACGAGTTCCCACTTCAACTCCAAACATCGACTAGAGACAAGGTCTCCCCCGGGCCCCAGTTTCAACTTCGACGTCAACCATTGGCTGGCGACGAGACCTACACCCGAGCTTCAGCTGCAGCGAGCACGGGGCCTGGAAGAAGACTTCGGCAGTCGCTCTTCCTGGTACTCCCTTCCTTCGAGCTTCGAACTCGGGAGTGGGGGGGCAAGTGTTGGGGATAAATCCCGCTCCCGCCGAAGTCTAGCCCGATGCTCGGCCCAATGCAACCAGTAGCCGCAGAAGAGCTTTAGCGCCAGGCGCCAGGCCGAGCCCCTACCACGGCCGAACTGCCTAGAGGCCGAACTCCCCTGCGCCAAGGTCCGGGCCGAACTACCTAGCTGCCGAACTCCCCAGCGCCAGGCTCCGGGCCGAACTCCCACCGCCAGCCGAACTTCCTGACGGCCGAGCTCCTTGGACTCCAAGCGGCAGGACTTCTTCGGGAGACGGACTCCTCCCAGACGCCCGTTCGGCCACCCGAGCTCCTCCCGGGTTTTCCTTTCGGACCGACTCCAGGCGAGCCCAGGCGGCCGAACCCCTTCGGACCGACTCCAGGCGGTCGAACTCCTCGGCAATCGTCCCTCGGCCGAACTCTACAGATGGCCGACCCTTCAGCCAGCCGAGCTCCTCCCGGGTTTCCCCTTCGGCCGAACTCTGTTACAAGTCCGAACTCCTCTGGACGAACTGTCGCCTGCAATAAGACCGGACGGCGCCTTCCTCTCCGTACCGGACTCCATGCGGCCCACGACTCGCCAGTATGGCTCCCACGATCCACCGGACGATGCCTTCCTCTCCGTACCGGACTCCATGCGGCCCACGACTCGCCAGTATGGCTCCCACGATCCACCGGACGACGCCTTCCTCTCCGTACCGGACTCCATGCGGCCCACGACTCCAGTATGGCTCCCACGATCCACCGGACGATGCCTTCCTCTCCGTACCGGACTCCATGCGGCCCACGACTCGCCAGTATGGCTCCCACGATCCACCGGACGACGCCTTCCTCTCCGTACCGGACTCCATGCGGCCCACGACGTGCCAGTATGGCTCCCACGATCCACCGGACGATGCCGTCCTCTCCGTACCGAACTCCATGCTGCCCGATGACTCTCTGCCAGACGGCATGGCCGTCACCATCAACTAAGCTCCGCTATAAAGGGACCCCTCCAGATACGCCAAGGCTAAGCTCTCTGATCTCTAAGCTCTTCTCCTCTTCTCTAAGCTCCGGAACTCATTCCGAGCACTCCATTACTGTTGGCCAGAGCTGACTTGAGCGTCGGAGGGTCCTGCCGGAGCCACCCCCCACTGGCTCCGGACGGAACTTTGTTTTGCAAGTCTCCGGCGGCGACCTCGGCGGCCTCGACTCCAGCGACCTCCGGCGACGACCAGTTTCTGCACCAACAGTACTTATTTGGAAGAGATCATAATTCTTCTGATCTTTGCAGCTGGTTCTTATTTTTCATCAGAACTTATGCCTTAGAAGCACCGAGGGAGGCGTAGTTGTGGAACCTTCTGAGAGGAGGACTTCTTCATGCCCTTTTGTTGGGGCTTTCTTGATGATGAGCTCGAGGAGTTTAGGCTTGCTTGCACCCAGGGGGAGTCCGTGAGCGCGGTTGAGCTTCACTCGGCCCACCATCATGGTGGATTTATTAGACTCGTTCACCCACCGCTCTTCTGCGACTTCTACATCCTTCAATTTGAAGGCTTCTTCTACATGGGCATATCTTTCGGCCCAGGCTAGCAGATCGTAAAGTTTCTTGGATACTTCTTCTTCAGGAAGAACAGCAAGTCATTTTTCTGAAGGCCGACCTTGAGAGCGACCATGGTGACTGATTGGTCCAGGTTCCGGACCTTCAATGCCGCGGTATTAAATCAGATGACATAAACTTGGATAGATTCCCTTTGCTTCTACTTGATATTCATCAGGGAATTGAAATCTCGATGCGAACGTCGATTACTGATAAAGTGAGCCATGAACTGATGGCTCATCTGGTCAAAAGAGAAGATCATATCTGGCTTTAATATCGAGTACCAATTTCTTGCTCCCCCCCTCAAGGTAGATTGAAAAGCTCGGCATAATATGGCGTCTGATGCATCGTGAAGCAGCATTATGATTCAAAAGGCCTCTAGATGATCAATCAGATCAGAAGTTCTATCGTAGCTTTCAAGTTGAGGGAGCTTGAAGTTCCATGGAATGGGCTCTTGCATAATTTGGGGATTGAAAGGAGGATCGGTGTGGACATCGTCATGGTGAGCTGGGGCGATGTGGTTGAGCTCCTCAATCCGCCAATCCAACTTCCGTAGTTTGTGATTGAGGATGTCGTCTCGGTCGCAGACTTTGGAGGGATTCCAGCTACAGATGGAGAAGGTCTCCTCTGAAGGAGAACCATGATCCAAATTTAGATCCTCTACTCTTTATTTTTCCTTCCTAATGGCGACGGACATGCTAGCCCAAATGCTCTTCCTTGGGACTGATTTTTGATAACCCGATAGTGGGTTTCTTCATGAAGTCATTGTTGGGGGCTGCCGCAAGGCCTGTACCATCTCGGTGAGGCTCTGAATCCACTGCATCAGTAGGTTAAATTGCTTCGGATTCATCATTGCTGCAGGTGGGGCTTGAGTTACCAAAGCTGGAGCGAGAATTAATATATCTGGATGAAATCTGATTGTAGAGACCATTGATCACCAGGTCGAAGCTTTTCTGGGAGGCATTTTTTTTGGGAAGAACTCTAGATCGCTACTAAGCACTCCTTTAAGATCAAAAAAATCTCAAAAATAGAGGACCCTACCTCTAGCATCAATTTTATTGGTACAGAATTTGGTTGACGCCGGATCGAGTTGGAGTCGAGAAAGATGAGGTCACCGTCGATGACCTACAAAATAAAGTTCCATTCGGAGTTGGTGTTGGTGGCTCCGGTAGGATCCTCCGACGGTCAAGTTAGCTCTGATCAATAAAAATAGAGTGCTCAGTGTGGAGTTCGGCAGAGTTTTAAAAAGAAAAAGAAAGCCTAGAGAAAACAAATCTAAAGGGTCCCTTTTTATAGGCAGAGCTTGTTGTAACTACCTTGATTAATGACTATCGTAACCATCCTGATAGATGCCGATCGTGATTGACTTGATAAATGTCGATCGTGTTATCTTGATAAATGACAATCGTAATTATCATGATAATTATAATCATTTAGTAGTGGGATCGTCTGTAGAAATTTGTCTGAAGGAACAGTCCATAAGAAGTTCGGCTTCCATAAAAGTCGGACTGGAGGAGGAGTCCGGAAGGAGTTCGGCTCCCATAGAAGTTTGGCTGCTGGAGGAGTCCGAAAGAAGTTTGGCTATTGGAGGAGTTCGAAAGGAGTTCGGCTTCCATAGAAGCTCGACTGCTGAAGGAGTTTGGAAGGGGATCGACTTTCATAGAAGCTCGACTGCTGGAGGAGTTCGAAAGAAGTTTAGCTGTTAAGAAGTTCGACCGACTGAAGAGGTTCGGTTGGGGCTCGGCCGTTGAGAAGTTCGGCTAGATTTGTTCACCGAGTACTTCAGCCACTGAATAAATTTGGCTGCTAGGAAGAGAATTTTCGATTGAAGCTCTTTTGTGATTACCAGCTGCATTAGGCTAAGCTTCAGACTCGACTTCGATAGAAGTGGAATTTAATCCTAATAATAGTTCCTCCACTCTCGAGTTTGAGACTCAAAGAAAGGAAGTACAAAAAGGCGACTGTCGAAGTCCTCTTCATGGCTCTGCACCTTATCTCCAACCGAGGTTGAAAGTGTAGTTGAAGCTCAGCAGAGATCTTATCTCCTATTGTTATCGAGCGTATTGGAGCCATCTTCGAGGCCTTCATCCCATCTAAAATGATCGAGGCCTTCGACTTTGCTCACATTAGGACGAGATTCTCCTTCTATTTCTAATGGATATCTCCTACAGCCGAGGTTGATGCGGACGCTTGGGAGAGATCTTGTCTCCTGTAGCAGAGGTTGGCCCGGACCCTCGGGGGAGATCTTATCTTCTATAGCCGAGGTTGTTGTGGGTGCTCGAGGGAGATCTTATCTCCTGCAACCGAGGTTGGCCCGGACCCTCAGGAGAGATCTTATCTTCTGCAGCCAAGGTTGTTGTAGACTTTGAGGCCCGATCTTTGACTTTGCTCACGTTAGGACGAGGTTCTCCTCCTATTTCTAACGGGCTGTGGGGGCACATAAGAGCCATTGTCTGGACCTCTCTTCCTATCTTGTCTAAAATGAATGAGGCCTTCGACTTTGCTCACATTAGGATGAGGTTCTCCTCCTATTCCTAACGGACTATGGGGGCACATAAGGGCCGTTGTCTGGGCCTCTCCTCCCATCTCATCCTAAATGAATGAGGTCTTCGACTTTGCTCGCATTGAGATAAGGTTCTCCTCTTATTTCTAACAGGCTGTGGGGGCATATAAAGGCCGTTGACAGGGCCTCTTCCTCCATCTCGTCCTAAATGAACGAGGCCTTTGAAGCTCGGGAGAGATCTTATCTCTAGCGGAGGTTGAAGCTCGGGTGCTCGGAAGAGATCTTATTTCTAACCGAGGTTGACGCGGTCGCTCGGAAGAGATCTTATCTCTAACCGAGGTTGAAGCTCGGGCGCTCGGGAGAGATCTTATCTCTAGCCGAGGTTGCTCGACGCTCGGAGAGATCTTATCTCTAGCCGAGATTGACTCGATCGCTTGAGAGAGATCTTATCTCTAGCCGAGGTTGGCACGGTCGCTCAAGAGAGATCTTATCTCTAGCCGAGGTTGAAGCTCGGGTGCTCGGGAGAGATCTTATCTCTAGCTAAGGTTGGTGCGGATGCTCAGAAGAGATCTTATCTCTAGCCGAGGTTAAAGCTCGGATGCTTGGAAGAGATCTTATCTCTAGCCGAGGTTGGCGCGGTAGCTCGGAAGAGATCTTATCTTTAGCCGAGGTTGAAGGACTTTGACTGGCTCATATTAGGACGAGGTTCTCCTCCTGTTCCTAATACGGTCACTATTGACTGCTTATTTTCTATCATCATATAATTTTTGCATAGTTTTTTGCATAGTTTTTACATAGTTTTTTCTGTCATCCCATAATTTTTGCATAGTTTTTACATAGTTTTTTCTATCATCACATAATTTGGCTCGAGCTCCTCTTGGCTTTGATGCTGGAGATGACGGATCGCCGAAGTACCAAGCTCCTTCCTGACGTGGCGTCGATGATATGGGAGGCAATCGATCTTTCTGTTGTTCCTCCATCATTGGTGGTTCTGGCTATAGCAGCGCCCTCGACCGATCTACTTCAAACTAGCATCCGAGAAATCGATCCAGCTGATCTCTTCCAACGAGCTTCTCGATTTCATCTCAGAGTTGAACACATTCTTCATTATCGTGGCCGTGGTCGCGATGATAGAGATAGTACTTGCTTCGATCGTACTTATTTGGGAGAGATCGTAATTCTTCTGGTCTTTGCAGCTGGTTCTTAATTTTCATCAGAACTTA